>CM062295.1:616280799-616692015 GCA_031216915.1 Pictodentalium vernedei
TTTTGAAAAGGGTTAAATTAATGCCAATATTATTTGAAACCACTGTATACAGGTTCAGAAGACCTTGCCCCAAATGAAAAACATAGACGTTGAAACATAGTGTTTGAAGAATTAAAGGTACAACCTTGAAAAGCAAAACTTTAATCTGGAACTTTAAGCTGGGAATAAGAAGTAAAATTGACTGTTAAAAAAGGGTTAAATATTTCCTAAAACCAATAAAAGAAATCATTGATGTAAATGCAATCATTAAGATGTATTCAGCATGCAAGAATTAAAGTAACAAAGTATGTGGTAAAAGCCTAATTTCAAATAAAAGAAAGTAAGTCTGAAAACATGTTTAAATGGGGTTAAAATCATGCCAATATTAATTAAAATCACTGTAGAAAGCTTCCGTAGACAGTAGACATTGTCCCAAATGAGAAACAATGACATTCCACTAAACTGTTTGAAGATTTATAGGTGTAACTTTGAAAACACAAAACTTTAACCTGGAAGTTCTAAGTTAAATTGACTGCAAAAAAGGGTTAAATATTTCCCAAAATAACATGACACAAAATGAGAATGATACAATCAATAGAAATTAATATTAATTAAAAAGAAAAAAACTCTAACCTTCAGTAAAATACTTTAACCAAAACTCTAAATGTTAACATATGGACAGATGGATGGACAGGCAGATGGACGAAAGACATGACAATAGCACTGACTTTAAACAGTCAGGCTTAAAATGCTCAGAATTGCTATTTTCAAGAAGAGAGATTAATAAGGAGCAAGGCATATTGTGCTGGTGTGATAGGATGACGAAGAAAGAAAAATTTCACAAAATAAACCCTTCTTATTAATTGAAATTGAAATTGTTACCTGCAGTCACCGATCGAAAAAGTGTGTTCCATCAGGACTTCATATGTTCCCATCAAAAGTATTGCAAAAATATTATTGCGTACTCCTACTGTTGATGACAGTGAAAAGTCAGCAGATTTATCCTGAAATGAGATAATTAAACATTATTATTAAGCCTCTATACAACACTATTTGCAATAAAAAAAGTTTTTCATGACAAAATGGCCTTAAGAAAACCAATAGTAACTTGGAACAATAGAAGTCTGTTAAGTGAATAACCACTTTGCCAGTGAAATTATTTAATTAACAGGAGTATTCAACTGACAGTGATTTAGTCACTTTCCTGTATTCTAGAGATAAACTGAGCATTTATTTTGTTATATCCTGTTTGACAGAACTCATGAAGCTCTGCCAAACAACACAGATCAGATGCTTGTACTGACTATACTGATGCCAAGTAGGTCTATAAACAAGGGGAATTGGGTGATTACTGGGGTAGTTTCCCCAACACATTACAAGATTTTTTATCCAATTAACACGAGTTTATGCTATAACCTGTGTCCAATTCTAGTACACTACATGTTTTGAGGATGATTTTAATGCATTAATATACAGGTGATTTACACATCGAATATGGACTTCAGTAAATTTCAATGCCTCAAAAGCAGCTTTCTAGATTGCCGATATTGGGTAGGCATCAACTTAGAAATTGGTTTACCTTAACGGTAGCATCTTATCAAAACTAGGCTGTCCATTTTGAGGGCTGGATTTGCCTTGCCTACATACCCTTGCTGAGCCACAAATCTATGGAATTCTGATGTTAGAAATATTGAGTAAAATAGATAGCCTTAGGCCACACAAAGTAGATGTTCTGTTTCTCAGGCCAAGTTTTGTAAAATTGCATGCGGGCGGGCAGGCGGTTTTTTATTTTATATTTTATTTTTGTAATTATTTCTTTGCCATCAGATGTTCATATTCTTGGATTATTTTATGTTTTAGACCTCATAATCTACAGAACAGCAAGGGTGGTTGTGTATTTCGTCCCTTGGGTGCAACAAGGCTTTGCAATGCTAAAGCATTGCAAAGCCTTGTTGCACTCAAGGGACAAATTTATCAATTTTATTGACTTGTGTAAAATATCAGAGATAAACCATTTAATTTTTATTTTTTCAATTTTGCATTGGTCATAAACAGAGAGCATGCGGCAGCCAAAAGGACCATGCGGGAGGGCCTGAGAAACAGATTTTTAATTTTATTAAGCCTTATCTTGTGCAAGGCAAAATTGGAAAAAGTTGAAAATTCTAATATTACAACATTTTGTAGTGAATAGGATTTACAGCCTGTTGACACAATAATGATAAGCAGGAAAACATTTACATAATTTCATAATAAGTGTTTTGGAGGTTTCACTGTGCTATAACATGATGAATGCAGAGTGTCTTATCTGGTTGATAATTCCAAATTTGGATTCCAGGTGTTTAAAGGTCTTGGTACAATTTATTTATATTCTGTGGTGTACTTCACTTCCATCAAAGGCCTATTAAAAAACATTTCTTGTTTCTCAGGCAATTTTCCCTCAATTTCATTTTTCTTTTTGTTAATATACAAAACGGTTCTGAAAATAGTTGAAATTATTAATTTAACTTCTGTCACTATTCTGTGGTAAAACCAATGTGTTTCAGTAGTGAAAATTTCCCATACTGAATTACAAATCTAATAAACTATATATTATTTGACAGAGCTCAGAGAGCTCTGTCAAACAATATAGAGATTAAATTTTTAGTCCTGCAAGAGAAAAATATTATCTGTGTCAAGATTTCCACATAAAAAAAATTATAAACTTATAAAAAAATATTATCTGTGTCAAGATTTCCACATAAAAAAAATATATATAACTTATAGTATATTTTAGGATGTCACTTTCCAAAATAAAAATGTAACATCTAAATGTATTAGTGTTATTGTTACATCCATGTCTCAACACATACTGCTGAAAAAGCAACAAACATGGAGAGGAAGAACTCTTGGAAGATGTGTATAATAATAGATAACAAGGGGATGCGGTGGCGTTGCGGTAACCGGTTCTCGTCAATTCTCCGAAGTTCAGCAACGTCGAGCCCGGTTAGTCCTTGGATGGGTGACTGTCTCAGCGATCGATTCGGACTCCCGCATTGTGTCCTTGGGCAAGGCACTTCACCCCAATTGTCCACATAGGGGCACGATGATGCCGTGTACTAAGGCTGCACGTCGATGATGCGCATGTCTTCAACCAATCTAACCCTGTCTGTGCTGCAGCGCAGAGTTATGATGTTGGGGAGCTGGCAGCTGCTCGTCGTTGCTCTGTGGTTCTCTCTGGGTACTCCGGCTTCCTACACCTGTAAAACTGTCACCGAAATGATATGACCCTGGCTGTTAATGTGTCGTTAAACCCTAATAAATAAATAAATAATAAATAGATAACAAACCAGCTCAAAATCTTCCATTTCACTTTTAATCATCCTTTGTGTGAGAGAACTCAAAATTTCTTCCAGAGCTGTGTGACTAGCATTGTCATCATCTTCATCAGAATAATCAGACACAGTCTGGTCCTTTCTAAATTCTTTAACTTTTCGTACACAGTGATGAATACAGCTCAACAGGTGGCCCTAAAAATATAATAACTCATAAGAATACAAAGAATCAAAATTATTTTAGCTAATTAAGATTCACAATGTATGCTATTTAAAGTATTCTCGCCGTGGACAGGTCACTTTCCATGAGTGGGCAATAGTTCAAAGGTCACAGGAATATTAGATTCCAAATACTAATTATATGAATAGTTATCAAAAATTGAATTACCCCTTTACCCAACGCAGACAATTTCAAAATTTATTATTTTAAATGTCATTTTTTAAATTTTTTCAAAAAATTTAAGCAAAACCATATCATGTGACCCCTCTTTGGAACGAGCTCAGCGAACTCGTTCCACAGAGGGGTCACATGATATGGTTTTGTTGCAACTTTTTGAAAAATATTTTTTCAGCTGCTGAATTTGCATATTATGTGGGCAGATGCGGGCGATTCACTGGGTAAAGGGTTAATGAAACACCGGGTACAACCCGCTGCTTCATTAATTAAAATTCTGCTGAAAATGATTTTTATTACCGGTAAACGTGTTCGTGGACAGTGATACAAAAGGATTACGGCCAATCCATGGTGACTGAACTGTATACCCCAACTCTGAGTGCAATAACAAATTGTTCATGCATACTCACCTTCAGGACAGTCCATCAGATGATGGTTGACATGCTTTTTTTTATTAAAAAAAAGGTCATAATTCTTTGACTAAATCATAATTTGTGCTATTATACCGACATGCTGAGTGCGATAAAAAATTGCACAGATTAAATTCAAGGACAATCCATGAAATGGTGTAACAAGAGGGCCAATGTAAAGCGTGTGACAATGCCCGGACCCACCAAAAATTTTCTAAGTCGAAAGAGGGAAAAAGTGCCATAACTCTGGAAAAAACTAGAGGTACTGCTGTCAGCAAGCTCATGAAGTGATCCCCCCCTCCCCACCCCCCCCCACCCCCCGTGCAGTTGCGCTTACGAGGACACAACCATATGATGTAGCAATTGAAATGTATAAGTTAGATTATCTCCCCCTGGAAATGTCGGAACAGAATTATATTGCTTCATGCACATCTTCATATGGAGTTCTTCCATTGTGTAAAGTTTCACGAAAATTCATTGAATGGTTCAGGAGGAGTTGCGCTTAGGTCTCGTTACAGTTATTCAGGCGAAAATGTTGGCTTTTCAAGAAATGTTCAGCTTCTGATTAACACGGCCGAGGATATTTCGCATTTAAATTACCTCCCTTATTCACAATACTCACAATGTATATAGTTTCTGGAAGCTCTGAATATGGCCCTTTCTGGAGACAACTGTACACAACAAAAATCTTACAATATCACTCAAATACACTCAGCCAAATGACACAGCTGATGGCTAAAAAAATGACTCAAAATGGTCAAAATTTTCTCATTTCGGGGATAAATCTCCAATTTTCGTGCATCGATAGTGATAAAACTGTGTTATAGAAATTCCTCATTCCTCCCCTGGGGATTTTACAGCATAACATGATCATTCTGACAAATAAAAAACATATGGGTTTCTTATTCATTTTTTCAGAAGGCTTTCTCAAAGCAAATTTACACAAAAATTGTCCCATTTGTAAACTGCAAATTGTCAGGTCCCAAACAGGTCTGGGTTTGTCATTTAACACTTCCATATGACCTTGACCCCCAATTGAAATGCACTTGACAATACACAGTTTGAATCAAGACCATCAACAGATTATTTTGGCCATATCACCATTAATGAGAATTATTTACTAAATCCACACCACCATAAACTAAAACTATAGCTCAAAATAGTCATTTGGCTGAGGATATCCAATAACCTCGGAAATGACCTTTTAATAGGAAACGAGACCTTACGAGGACACAACCATATGATGTAGCAATTGAAATATATAAGTTAGATTACCTCCCCTTGAAAATGTCGGAACGGAATTATACTGCTTCATGCGCATCTTCATATGGAGTTCTTCCATTGTGTAAAGTTTCATGAAAATTCCTCAAACGGTTTAGGAAGAGTTGCGCTTATAAGGATGGACAGACGGACGGACGGACGGACAGGGTGATTCCTATATACCCTCCCAAACTTTGTTTGCGGGGAGGGGGGGGGGGGGGATGAGTGGAATAAACTCATGCTACACAGGTGTCGTTCCCCCATGATGCTCTACCACAACACCAAATATCATTCAAATCGGCATAGCAGTGGCTGAGATAAAAGGGAAAATGTTGGTACAGATGGACAAATAGATGCACAAACAGACGGATGGACGGAAGTCTCCACAAGATATACCCCTTCGACTTTTCAAGTCGGGGGCATAATAAGACAGAATGGGGGCATTGTGACGTTGCGGTAACCGGTTCTCAGCAGATCACCGAAGTTAAGCAACGTAGAGCCTGGTTAGTCCTCAGATGGGTGACTGTCTGAGCATTCGATTTGGACTCCCGAGTTGTGTCCTTGGGCAAGGCATTTAACCCCGATTGTCCACATGGGGGCATGATGACGCAGTGTACTAAGGCGTACTGCACGTCGATGGTGCGCATGTCTTCAACCAATCTAACCCCGTCTGTGCTGCAGTTCAGAGTTCCGATGTTTGGGAGCTGGCAGCTGCTCGTCGTTGCTTGGTGGTTCTCTCTGGGTACTCCGGCTTCCTCCACCCATAAAACTGTCAGTCATGATTAGCCATTGCGTATAAGTATGTGACCTTAAACAACAATAAATAAATAAACAAGAGCAATGCTAACGCATGTGCTGATGACCCCGAAGGTAGCAAAAGTCGGACTTGCATGTAAATAAATAACTTCTGAATGTTTGAAGAGAATTGGTTCATCCAAACAACTTTGAATGAACGGAATTAAAAAACACTATGATTCTTGTGTCATCCATATTTATATGAATATAACGATATGTAGTAGGTTAAAATGACATGCAAACCTGCTCTGCAAACACTGGGCAGTACAGAAATAATGGACTAGAAAAAATTGGGATAGAGGACTAAAAAAAAATTGGGCAGCACTTCCCCTATAAGACACTGGCTAGTAAGCATAAAGCTGAAATTGGCATCCATATTTATATGGTTATATCGATATGTAGTAGGTTAAAATGACATGCAACCTCCCCACCAAGCACTGGGCAGCACAGAAATAGTGGACTAAAAACAATTGGGCAGCACTTTCCCCATAGGCACTGGCCAGTAAGAATAAAGCTGAAATTGGCATCCATATTTATATGGTTATATCGATATGTAGTTTAAAATGACATACAACCTCCCCTGCAAGCACTGAGCAGCACAGAAATAGTGGACTAAAAAAATATCGGGCAGCACTTCCCCTATAGGTACTGAACAGTAAGAATAAAGCTGAAATTGGGAAATTTGTGATTTTTTAATTCAAAAAGAGGCATAACTCTTGCAAGAATGGTTGGAGGGAACCTCCAAATCGAACTTGACCTGTATTTTGATATTAGTAACAAGCAAATAAAATTTTAAATCTGGTGCGGTGATAGAATTTTAAATGGTCTGGAACCAAAATCACTATAATTCTTGTGTCATCCATATTTATATGGATATATTGATATGTAGAGCTTAAAATGTTATGCAACCTCCCCTGCAAGCACTGGGCCACAGAAAAATAATGAACTAAAAAAAAAATTGGGCAGCACTTTGCCCTATAGGCTATGGTACAATTTACCTTAGTCAGAAACAGAGGCCAAAAACAAACAGGAGCCATAACTCTACCAAACATGAATGGATGAAACGTTAGGTACGAGGGCATCCGTTCCCCAAGCTGCCCTATCACCATACCAAAGAACATTAAAATCCGACAACTGATGCTCGAGTTATAATACAAAATGTTCGTACGGACAGATGGACGTATAGACCGATGGATGGAGACCTCGACTATATACCCCCTCGAAACTTTTTCGGGGGCATAATAAGACAGAATGCAAAGAGGGTGGAGTATAGGGGACTAGAATCAATGAACTGAGGTGGAGTTTTTTCTGTGTGCCACAGGTGCCAAAGACACATGAAATACTGTAGAAACTTTACCAAGGGCTGTTGATGCCAGTCCCATACTCTACCCAATTTGTGTTTTGTATATACATCACAATTAAACTTGAATTAAGTGAAAGAAGCTGATATTTTTAAAGAAAAATATTCCCTTTGGCAGTCTGATAATTTTCTTGCTTGACACTGTTTTGTGTCAAACCATTTCATTCATGTCATAACGTCACTCATAATGTCCAATCAGATGCAATTTTACGACATTCTTACGCATAATCAAGATTCCACAGGTCGTGTATTCAGTACGTTTCCCAATATGTCTAATGTATCGCATAACATTGAATACACACAGCAATCGTGGTATAATGGTTAAGATAGGTCAAAGAAAGTTAACCCTTTACCCAACGCAGCGATATCAAAATTTATTATTTTAAATATAATTTTTTCAAATTTTTCAAAAAATTTCAACAAAACCATATCATGTGACCCCTCGTTGGAACGAGCTCGTCCCAACGAGGGGACACATGATATGGTTTTGTTGAATTTTTTTGAAAAATAATATTTTTTCAACGACTGAATTTGCATATTACGCGGGCGGATGCGGCCGATTCGTTGGGTAAAGGGTTAAGAATCTTTTTCTCAGGCCCTCCCACATGGTCATTTTGGCTGCCACAAGTTCTCTTTTTATAACCAATACAAATTTATGAAAATAAAAATTAAATGGATTATGCTTTAGCACTGCAAAGCCTTCTTGCACTCGGGGGGCGAAATACACCACTACCCATGCTATTCTATAGATTATGAGGCCTAAAAACATAAAACAAACCAACAATATGAACTTTTGATGAAAAAGAAATAATTACAAAAATAAAAAATACTAGAGCAAAGTCGAGGGTGGCATATACCCCCCGCCTACAATACCATGGATGGCATTACAGAAATGAAACATTTATTACTGGGTGACGCTGAAGGATGACAGATGACAGACCTATGACAGATTACAGACCATAGGGGCATATATCATAAATAACTAGAGGGGGTATCAGTACCCCGTGGCTCACCAACAGGTGGCCAATAGGGTGGCTGGAGTAAAAAAAAAAAAAGTTCAAAACCTGCACACAAAAGTCCAAAAT
Source organism: Pictodentalium vernedei (assembly GCA_031216915.1). Lineage (NCBI taxonomy): Eukaryota > Metazoa > Mollusca > Scaphopoda > Dentaliida > Dentaliidae > Pictodentalium > Pictodentalium vernedei. The sequence continues at coordinate 616,289,394 of CM062295.1, forward strand.
TAAAGAAAATAAGCAGCTAAAGGGTTAAATAATATAATAATAACCCCTAAGAAGCATGCTAACATAAAATAGGAACCAGGGCAATATGCTACAAGGTAAGTCTCCTCTTTGAAGAAAAGAAAGACAAACCTCAAAACCTGCACAAAAAAGTAAAAAAAAAAAAGTATCAAATTTGTTTCAATGGGTTAAAATTGAGAAAAATACCCTGATAATGTCACAGTAACCAGTGTAGCGGTCGAGGTATTAAGGCCATTTACCAACCAGCCTGGTTGGTCCGGATCTCTTAGTCTCGTGGTAAATCAGTCGCTTTGTGTGCTAGAGGTCGACGGTTCGAACCCCGGCTCCCACACTTATCTCTCCTCCTGTTACATTTGGGGGCTCGTCCGATCTTCAGCAGTAGGTGGCACTGCGGGTGTTTCGACCACTCTGAGGGAGGAACTTGGGTGAAATTCACATGTGATGAAGCTCAAAAGAAGGGGAGAGTAGTGTAGCGGTCGAGGTACTAAAGCCATTTACCAACCAGCCTGGCTGGTCCGGATCTCTTAGTCTCGTGGTAAATCGGTCGCTTTGTGTGCTAGAGGTCAACGGTTCGAACCCCGGTTCCCGCACTTATCTCTCCTCCTGTTTCACCACCATGGCAATATGCCAGTAAGGTGAAACCCCACATGAAAAATATCCTCTTGGAAGAAAAGAAAGAAAAACCTCAAAACCTGCACATAAAAGTTAAAAAAGTATCACCTTTGTTTCAAAGGGTTAAAATTTAGAAAAATACCCTGAAAATGTTACAATAACCACCATGGCAATATGCCAGTGAGGTAAAACTCCACTTAAAATAAATATCAAAACCTGCACAAAAATTACAACACCTGCACACAAAAGTCCAAAATTAAAGTAAATAAGCAGCTAAAGGGTTAAATAATATAAAAATAGCCCCGAGAAGCATCCTAACATAAAATAGGAACTATGGCAATATGCTACAAGGTAAGTCACTACTTGGAACAAAAGACAAACCTCTAAACCTGCACATAAAAGTAAAAAAAAGTATCACATTTGTTTAAGGGGTTAAAATTGAGAAAAATACCCTGTCACAGTAACCACCATGGCAATATGCCAGTAAGGTGAAATCCTACATGAAAAATATCCACTTGGAAGATAAGAAAGAAAAACCTCAAAACCTGCACATAAAAAGTATCACATTTGTTTCAAAGGGTTAAAATTTAGAAAAAAACCTGAAAATGTTACAATAACCACCATGGCAATATGCCAGTGAGGTAAAACTCCACTTAAAAAAATATCAAAACCTGCACACAAAAGAGCAAAACCTGCACACAAAAGTCCAAAATTAAATAAAATAAGCAGCTAAAGGGTTAAATAATATAAAAATAGCCCCAAGAAGTATCCTAACATAAAATAGGAACTATGGCAACATGCTACAAGGTTAGTCACTACTTGGAAGAAAAGAAAGACAAACCTCAAAACCTGCACATAAAAGTAAAAAAAAGTATCACATTTGTTTAAGGGGTTAAAATTGAGAAAAATACCCTGTCAACAGTAACCACAATGGCAATATGCCAGTAATGTTAAACTCTACTTGAAAAATATTCACTTGGAAGAAAAGAAAGACAAACCTCAAAACCTGCACATAAAAGTAAAAAAAAGTATCACATTTGTTTTAAAGGGTTAAAATTTAGAAAAATACCCTGAAAATGTTATAGTAACCACCATGGCAATATGCCAGTGAGGTAAAACTCCACTTGAAAACATTTTTTTTTTAAAAAGCACAAAAATCCAAACCTGTGTACAAAAGAAGTCCAAATTTGAAGTAATTAAGCAGGAAAAGGGTTAAAGAATACAACATAGCCCTAAGATGCATGTTTTCATACAATAGAAAGCATGGACATATGCTACAAGGAAATCTACACTTGGAAGAAAGGAAAAAAACAACAACATGAAAACCTGCACACAAACATCAAAATAAGTCTAAAAATCTATTTAAAGGGTTAAAAATTTTTTAAAAATGCACTGGAAAGATATGAATGTTATAATAACCACTGCAATATGCAGTGAGGTCAACCTCACTTGAAATTTTTTTTTTTTATCACAACCTGTACATAAAAGTAAGAAGCTGTAAGCCTAAGTCCAAAAGCTGTACATAAAAGTCCAAAATTGAAGTAATTCAGCAGGAAAAGGGTTAAATAATACAAACATAGCCCTAAGATGCATGTTTACATACAACAGAAAGCATGGACATATGCTACAAGGTAAATCTCCACTTGGAAGAAAGGAAAAGAAAAAGCATCAAAACCTGCACGCAAACGTCAAAATAAGTCTAATAAAAATCGATTGAAAGGACTAAAAAAATTTTAAAAATGCACTGGAAAGATATCGATGTTATAGTAACCACCACTGCAATATGCAGTGAGGTCAACCTCAATTTAAATTTTTTTTTTATCACAACCTGTACATAAAAGTAAAAAGCTGTAAGCCTAAGGCCAAAACGAGTACATAAAAGACCAAAATTGAAGTATTCAGCGGGAAAAGGGTTAAATAATACAAACTTAGCCCTAAGATGCATGTTTACACACAATAGAAAGCATGGCCACATGCTGCAAGGTAAATCTCCACTTGGAAGAAAGGAAAAAAAAAACACATCAAAACCTGCAAGCAAACATCAAAATAAGTCTAAAATTTGATTCAAAGGGTTAAAATTAAGACAAAATACCCTGGAAAAGAGTTAAATGTTATAGTGAACCACCATAGCAATATGCAGAAACTAAACAAAATTTTAAAAAGCCAAAAAATCAAAACCTGTACACAAAAGTTCAAAATATTTGAGAGCGGACGCTGACATGAGGGCCATGCCAAAGGCTCACACAACTAACGTTGGTAAGCCAAAAAGTATTAAGTGTCACCACAGGGTGCCTCTAATTCTGTGAAAAAAGTTAAAAAATTTATAGTAATTTCTATATTTTTTATACTTACCAATGACCCAGACATAGCTGGTGCTAACTCTTAAAATATAGGGCCAAACACAAATTTTGCCCCCCAATCCCCAAAATTTGCATCTAAAACCAAAGAAAACATGTCCTGAAAGGCCCTCCACACTTCGCCTCTACTGTCAAGGACGTTCCGAAATTGGCGCCATTAATCATTCTAAAAACCAGTGCCTGGTAAGCGCTATGTACTCAGCGGGGAGGCAAGAGTTCCCAACTCCTGGGAGGGCCATCCCCGTCTGGGTCATTGGTAAGTATAAAAAATATAGAAATTACTATAAATTTTTTAACATTTTTATACTGTACCAATGACCCAGACATAGCTGAATAGTAAAAAGGCTGGAGGGCCAAGGACATAGAGCAAAATGGAATACGCTCAATAATATAAAATAGAGTCATCCCCTGTAGGGAAAAAGAAGTAATAGGCCTTACATGTATCTTTCTTATTTATGATAAATTAGAAAGATACAACACCTTCCAAAATTGAGCTTCATACATCCATGTACTCTATTAATATCCAATATAATCCTTATACTAATAATTTTTAAAGTAAGCCAATAAATAAAGTAAGTCTAGAGAATAGAGACTCCTATACTCCTAAAAGTGTCTGAGGATTGCATAATCATGTCCGTTGACATATGCAATAATCAAAAGCTATACTTTAAAAACTAAGACTTGAATGAATTTTAAAAACCTAAACTTCTCACTAAACAACCATCCCAATAACAGCTCAGAATTACTAACTCCGGAGGAGGTATCCCCTTGTTTTCATAGTAAAACAGGTGACCCAAGGGAACACCCTCCCCCCCACCCCCTTTTTCTTGCACTGGGTCAGTTAGCCCAGAGCGAAAAGGGCAGCAGAACGGAGACACTGCCGAAACAGACAGCCTACCTAGCTATAGTAGCAACTGTTAAGTGAATGACAATCTGAGCAGTAGATAATAGACCTAACAATAGAGGCCTCCAGAAATAGACTCGATATTTCTGAGATAAAAATTCATGAATGTGGATGGCTGAGCATAATGAGCAGCCTTCAAAAATCTATAATAGCGACACTATTAATGTAAGCCCAAGATGTAGAAGAACTCTTACTTCATGAGCCGAAATCTTAAGCACAACTGCTAAGTCAATGATATACCATAAGCAGTACCGATAGTTAATAGAATCCATTAACAATAGAATGGAGCGTAACGTCCTTCTACTAGGCATCAAAGACAGAAGAAGCTTACGCCCATAGTAATAAACAGATATCTGTTTATAAATACATAACTCTACCCGGAAAGAGTAAAGGCCTATGCCCGAACGAAGACGGAAGGACCTTAATAACAATAGGTTCCGGATATTAGGAGCCTAACTCTTATGCTAAAATCCAACCTAAATAGTAACGGAATAGTGATTCCGAAACTACGAAAGTGAAAATCATCCATCGATAGTGCATGAAACTCACTGACTCTACAGTAAAAGAGAAACCAACAGAATTACTGTCTAAAAGGTCAGAATTTGAAAACTACTGTTTCCAGAGGCTCAAATGATTACTTAGCTAAATAAGAACCGAAGTTAAAATCCATATAGGAATTTAATCTAAAGATTCTAAGTCTATTTATCAAAAAGTAACTAACTGACTTAGATAAAGAGACATAAGACTCAATTGTAACTATCCTAGAGTGCATAGGTATGAGGTAACATAAACCTATAACCTTAATAAAAACAGGCTGCAGTAGATCTTGTGAAACAAGTATACTAAAAAATTGCAATGAGTAGTATGGAGGGATCAACAATATGAACATAATGATCCCTACACCAACGACGGAAGAGCCTCCACTTTAGCCGCATAGAATAGCGAAGAAGAGGATCTCCTATAGTAAGAAATCGCATCCAAAGCTCGTCCAGTACAATGCTAACAATGCAATACGGACCACACAACGGAATACATGAAGGTTGTGACCTTGCGGGTTGTGATAAAGATGACACGATTTACCCAGTGAAAAAAGATCCTCACATTGAGGAAGATTTCACGTTAAGACCCACAGTAGACAAGAGAGTAAATTACCCATGATCTCTGTGAAGATAGAGATGCTATCAACAGAAATGTATTGTGGTTGTTTATCTTATCAATACCTGCTGAAACAACAGCGCCGGAGGATACGCGTATCCTATCATGCCGTCCTATAGATCAATAGAGCGTTAACAACATTAGCTCAGAGATCTGGACAAGCCAACACATACGTCTGCAATTGATTAGCAAGCTGTGTCGTAAATAAATCATCATTGGGCGCTCCCATAGATAGCAAATCTGATTGAATACTTGTTTGTTGAGAGTCCATTCTGACAGCAACAAGCGACCCCTAAGTGAACGGGAGTCCGGTAAAACAATCAGACGACCCGGAATATGACGGACCAAAACAGAACTTGGTGTACTTTTACCTATAGACGGATTCTTTCCATTAAATTGAATAACGGAAACGAAAGAGTGCCTCCCTGGTTCCGGAGATACGCCACTACTGTCGAATTAACGGACAGGATTTGGGCATGCGTTCCTGAATAATGTTCATGCAATGACATAAAGCAAGCCTAAAAAACATTATTCCGCGGAAGAAAATTGGTTGCTAAGAGACTGCGGAACCCAAAGACCCTGGCACTTCGAATCCGTTGGGATCAGTATTATATCCCAATCTGTTTGACTGGCAACCGTCATAACAGCAACACTCGGGTCCGGCAACTGCGGTGGCACTCTCTGAGTCAACCACCGAATGTTTGCCCCAGTCTGAATCTCTTGTAACACTAGATAGACAAGAGAACGTGTAAATCGAGCAATTCATGGATTGCCGAAAAGTTGCCGTCGAAGAGAAGCTCCTCCGAGAACGAAGCGACTCTGAGAGAGTTCTTAACCTTACTATCCACGCGTGTGGATGTAGCTAGGGCTGCGTCACGTCTAACCAACTCCAATCAGCCACTGAAGGGCGGAGTTATACGTGAACAAACTACTGCCCTCAAAAGAAATTACATTGAGAATAATATCCCGTAAATCTTTTCTTGAAGACGTAATGATAACGCCTCAGTAAGGCGGATTACGTATGATAAAGCGTCTAAGTTAAGTCTACTATACATCATGTCGTTTCCAACATTGAAGTTGGAAAAGACATAAACGGCGAAAAAGAATATTTCCAGTCTTTAACCACACCGTCTAGACGCATATGAACTCTCGGTATGCCCTGCTCTGCCAAAATAAACTATTCGTATAAATGATAAAACGGCAGAAATGAGCAACGCGGACAAGAAACTAAACTATCATGCTTGGTAGCAGGCTTGTATGCATATATAGCGTCGGAAAAATAAAACACATGTTATAATGACATTATTGGACTGCGTCGGTAAGTCAGGGACAATGTCCCTGAAGCGACCGAAAAATCCGAGTCCAATGACGCTATAAGTCTCTTATCCAAGATCGCAGCAATGAAGTCCGAAATAACAATCACTGGAAGATAATGCCAGAAGATATGAAAGGCAGCTTCCGATACTACTAAAGGGAAAACTCGAAATCTTTCGAATCCCTTTCGCCATCCTGTCGGACCCTATAAAGCGTTCGGTCGTCCGTACCTGATGCAACCGCGGACCGCACCGACCCAGCGCCGTCGGATAATTCCTGATTCGACCAAGAAACTGTCAATTGCTGGGATGCTGCGAAACAACTGTGCTAACTCGGATAGCACGTCCGTCACTGAGGCCTGAGGAGAAGCGGTCCTACAATGCATTGCCGCTGGAAGCTCCGTGATCGTTACCCCGTGCATACTACCAATATGCGAGCAAACGGAGTGTATAGGCCTCGTGTCCCTTGGCTACTGGATGGCACGACTTATTCGCCGTGGAATCACTGAATGACGAAACTGATCGGATACTTGAGGTCACGTAGCCAATGTGCGGTCGTGTGCCCTGCTGTGAGGATGAGGAAGCATTAAGGACAGTCTCTCGGACTGTCAATATAACGGAGCGTCCCGACCGACAGACATATGCTCCGAATGAAAATATCTGAACCACAACATGCGGTCCCCTATTTTGTTGGACGAGAGAGGGACCTCTCTCGCTCACAGCCCGGACGGACCTGGACAAGCCAGGAACCGGACTAACAGGCTTCCTCCGATCTGTCGTCAATCTGGGTGAGTACTAAAGTAATTAAAGTGCTCGCATCACCCAAATCTCATTCCTAGACCGCAACGGACGAACCCGGCAGCCGAACTATTCGATGAATGTACGCTACACCGGGTGAGCTAGCGAATGTCACTCCGTAGGCGATAGACATATTCCATGAGCACTTATTGCCGCTAGCTCTTCATTAACTATGACGACAGAGGCACACTTTTGAAAGACATCTCCGTAACTTTGCGAACAAGAAACCAGAAATGCTTGGTTATAGCAAGCATATAATAATAATATATATAGCGTCGTTCAATAATTCTAAAGTTTGTGTGACATTATTGGACTATGTCGGAACTGAGGGACGATGTCCCTGAACCGAACCAAAAATTTCTAAGTCCACCGACGCTATCAGTTTCTTATCCGGCATCGCAGCATTCTGGTCCGACGAAAGAAGCTGTAGAAGACCAAGACAGATGACATACACAACAGCATATGTTGTTCCGAAAGGGAAAGCTCGAAATCCTCCAAATCCCTTTCGGTATCCCGTCGGACCGGATGAAATTTTCGGACGTCCGTACCCGCTACCGCGGAGCGTCCCGACCCAGCATCGTCGGATAAAAAATATGCGATAGATTCAGTTGATGCTGGGATGCTGCGATAAACTGTGCTATTTAGGAAAGCACGTCCGTTCCCGAGGCCTGTGCAGGAGCGGTCTTACAATGCATTGCCGCCAGAAGCTCTGTGTACGTTGACTCCCGCACACTTCCTATGCGAACGTCCGGAGTCTGCAGGCCTCGTGTCCCTGGCTACCGGATGGTGTGACCTGGTCGCCGATGATTCTCTGACTGGCGAAGCTGACTGGATATCCGTGGTCACGTAGCCAAGAGCGGTCGTGTGCGCAACTATGAGAATGAGGAAGCCTTATTGACAGTCTACTCCGGACTGACTATATGTCGGAGCGTCCCGAGCGACGGACGTATGCTCCGAATGCGAAACATTTGTACCACAGCATCTGGGGCCAGATGTTGTTGAACGAGAGAGGGGCCTCTCTCGCTTGCCGTCCGGATGGACCGGAACGAGCTATGAACCGGACTAAAAGGCTTCCTCCGTTCTCCCTCCGATCCGCCGTCACTGGGTGTGCATTAGGTTGATTTATAGTGCTCGCATCACCCCAAAATTCCTTCTAGACCGCAACGGACGAACCCGGCTGCCGAACCATTCGGTGAATGGACGCTACACCGGGCGAGCTAGCGGACGTCAAAGGCCGTCGAACCTACTAGGGTCCTCTTAGGCAATTGGCGTATTTACATGAGCACTTTTCCGCTAGCCCTTCATTAATTGTGATGACGGAGGCACACTGTTGGAAGACATCACAGATAAATCACCCTAATCTTGATCGTCTGAAATAGAAATTGATAAAGTAGAGTGACCCTGCGGGGAAAGGACCGGAGTGTCCAATTCCCCAATAACATACCGTGACATACGCTTCCCATATTGTCATCGAAATCATACGATACAGAACAGGAGTTAATGCGAGTACACTGACCACATATAGAATGATTATAAAGTCAAAGGAAGACTTCCTCTTATTACAATTGAACAAAATCCTTTCAATGTGAAAAGAAAACAAGTCCTGGTACTCGCACTAACCCCTGGCAATCAAAATACATAATAATAATATGATCCATTAATATAGAAAAAATAATTGAAATCAAAATATTTTGAAAAAATATTTTTTCAGAACAGCCCAAGTTTCTGAAAAGTAACGTTGAGCCCCAATGGATCCCAAGCCTAAGTGTGGACAAAAATTTTAAAAATATTTTAAACAATTTATTCAACACTTACGAACAATAATAATGTATCTAGTTATGATTAAAATAACATGAAGATATTATTTTCCAGAAATCCCCCCCTCACACAGAGGGCTGTTGTAAATGTAAACAATGAGTGTAAAAACACTAAAATAAGACTCCAGGCACCCAGGCTCGAAATCAGTTACCAAAAATACACTATCTGATGCAAAACAGAGACTTCCAGGGAAGAAACTGCAGAACATCAGATGGTAGATGCAGAACACAACGCCTAAACACCCGTAGGTGAAGACGTAAACATGGGGAAAAGAACAGAATTCATTCTGTTATTCAGCTAAAACTCCCAAGAAAATTTAGTAATAATAATTACAAAAACTATGCCAAAAGCATGGGAGAATAGCAAGGGGGGACTTAAAAGACAGGGAGAGAGGAAAACACTTAAAAAACAGTGTAACTAAATAATCAGAATGACAACAAAATGGCTGCTGCCTCGAAAATAGGTAACTTAACATAATTTCATTAAAAATTTTTAAGTTACAGCCCTGATAATATTCTGTCACACATTTTTTCCTCTCCTCCTTCTCTATCCTCCTTAGAATCACCATTTCACTAATATTTATGTGTCTGGCATCATTTAAACTGAGATTTACAAGCACAAAGATCAGTCAGATGTTAACTGATGAAGGGCCAAACCTAGAATGATTAATGGCGCCAATTTCGGAACGTCCTTGACACTGCGCATGCGCAGTAGAGGCGAAGTGTGGAGGGCCTTTCAGGACATGTTTTCTTTGGTTTTAGATGCAAATTTTGGGGATTGGGGGGCAAAATTTGTGTTTGGCCCTATATTTTAAGAGTTAGCACCAGCTATGTCTGGGTCATTGGTACAGTATAAAAATATATTTTTCTGCAAACTGCGTATCTGCAAGACATGTGTAACAATATCATAAAGTTTCAACTCTCTACATTAGAAATTGTGAGAGGAGTTGATTACACCATGAAGGTACCCTTAATTAAACAAGTTATTTATTATTATTTATTGGTGTTTAAGGTCACATACTTGTGCACAAATGCTAATCATGATCGTGACAGTTTTACGGGTGGAGGAAGCCGGATTACCAGGAGAGAACCACCAAGCAACGACAGGCAGCTGCCAGCTCCCCAACATTGTAACTCCACACTGCTGCAGGGTTATATTGGTTGAAGACATGCGTACCATTGGCGTGCAGTACGTCTTAGAACACGGTGTCATCGTGCCCCCATGTGAACAATCAGGGTTAAGTGCCTTGCCCAAGGAACAACTCGGGAGTCCAAATCGATTGCTCACCCATCCAAGGACTAGCCGGGCTCAACGTTGCTTAACTTCGGTGATCTGACGAGAACCGGTTACCGCAACGCCACCGTACCCCAATTAAACAAGTTATTCATAATTGAATTTTGGGACGGACAAAATCAAAGTCCATAAAAGGCAGTAACTCCTACAATGATACACTGCATAACATTTGCCTTGTATGTCGGGTAGACATCAATAGGATAGACTTACACACCAAATATGAAGTTATTCCATTGAGTACTCTGCAAGTTATTCATGAATTAATTTCAAGGCGGACAAATTCTAAGTCCATAAAGGGCAATGACTCTGGCAATAAAATCTTGCACGACACCTGCATTTCACTACATACACAAAAGAGCAATAGGATATATTTGAATACCAAATATCAAGTCACTCAACCAAGTACTTTACAAGTTATTCATGATTGAATTTCAGGACGACAGACAGACTGATGGGTGGAGAGATGGACAAGGCGAATGCTATATACCACCTCTGGGGGCAGGGGTATAAAAATAAAAAATGCTCACCTGCATGCAATTTTACAAAAAATGGCCTGAGAAACAGAAGATCTACTTTGAGGGGGCCTTAGTACAAACATAACTAAAATTTGACATTTTACAAATAACAATGGAACATATCTCTGACTAAATCAAAGACCACTGACATTTTGTATGCAGATTGTTTGACATATCCTACAGAAGATGTTTATCAAATTTCCAGACAATCCTTCAATGAAAAACGGCATAACTATCAACAATTTATTTATTGGTGTTTAGCAATTAAAAGGCTAAAGATTTTTATAAATGTTTGCTTTACAGCGGAACCCTGTTAATTGAATAGTCATTTTCGCAATGAATATAAATAATTTAACAAAGGAATTCAATTAACAGGGATCAGGGCACTTTCCTGTATTTTGGAGATAACCTGAGCATTTAATCTATTATTACACACCCATTTAAAATTAAGGTTTGTTCACGGCATTCTAGGATGTGTGATAAAAATAAACTTTTATTGCACACGTGTGAGATACAGATTTTGGCACTTTTTTAATGTAAGAATGGAACCAGTCATATTTCTGGGGATACAGTACATGCCCGTTTCGATGCGATGGGTGATTTATTTTGATGTTGTAAAGTGGATGTTCGCAGTCTATAGTATCTGCGTTTGTTTCTGAAAAAACTCATGTAGTAATGACTGTCCGACCGTCAAAAGAAACTTTCTAATTTATTTTCTTAATGTGAACAATACTGACTGACATTGATTAAATAACCCGATGGGTTAAAGTATGACATGAAAATGACTGACATACAGTTCAAACTAAAGAACAATGTACACAGAATATGAAAGCGTCTATGAGTGACGTCATTTCAAATGAATGATGTTGCGCGAGCAAGTTTCTAGGTCACCAAATCGAAATCCAAAACAAATTGCCTGTCGATATTCACTTGAATTCGTATGGATTCTGTACCCCTGTTAAAGGCTTTTACACGAACTTTAATACATTTTGAGCAGGAATGGTGAACAATACGATAATTTCTCTTGGACAATAAGGATATAAATTTAATTTACGTGGGATGAATTGACAATGGATACTGTAATCTTGACAAAAATCTTAACCGGTCTGTCATTGTCAACCAGTTGAGTAACAACAGTCGCAGGGAATTTGGAAGTCAGATAAACATGTGAGTTTTTTTATAATTTCTCATTGATGGATTTTCCGAATTTACACCTATTGTTTTTTGTGAATGTGTGGTAACTTTTTTGGTGGGGATCACATCAACCGTTCAGAATTCGCGCTGTAAAATTGAGGCACAAAAAGATGGTGAATTGTGTTTCAAATGAACAGTGTTTCATCAATCGAAGTGGTGACGCATTACAATTTGCAAGTTGAAACTATGAATGAAAGTTCAATCAGCGTACAAAATAACAATAAGACTGGTCTCCTGCTTGTGAAGAATAATTTGGATTTTTGTCTTATTTTATTTCCTTTCCTTCTCAGGATAGGTTAATTCTCACATAGTATTACTGTAAAAGGCCTGTTTTAGAAATTTGCGAAGGTGTGTAATAAATACAGAACTGCACAAGCGTTTGAATGGGTTAATGTTTATCGCACGAGTCGGGTTGGGCGCAATAATACCACGAGAGGCGAAGCCTCGAGTGGTATTCTGCGCCAAACCAAACGAGTGCGATAAACATTAACCCATTCAAATGCTTGTGTGGTTCTGTCTATTTATATCTTGTTTGACAAGCGCTCTGTCAATAAGATATAATACATTAAATGACTGTAGTGGATGTACTGTGGCAAAATAAGTCTATTAAAAAGGGGAATTGGATGATTGTCAGCTGAATTTCTTGACATATCACAATTATTTATTCAATTAACAGGAGTTTACTCTACAACTTACATGCAATTAATTTGTAAAATTTGTACTGAAGGTATGGTATATGGCTCCATGTTTTGAAATTATACTCAATTAACCCTTTACCTAACCTGAAAAGCAGACGACACCTGCAAAAATAATTCTTGAATAACTAATCTTTTTCATTTTTGTCTCAAAAACAAAGGTTATGACCCCTTGTTGGAACGAGCTCGACGAGCTCGTTCCAACGAGGGGTCATAACCTATGTTTTTGAGACAAAAAATGAAAAAAATAATGAAAGTTAAAAAATTTATAGTAATTTATATATTTTTTATACTTACCAATGACACAGACTTAGCTGGTGCTAACTCTAACAAAACCAGGGCCAAACACAAATTTTGCCCCCCAATCCCCAAAATTTGCATCCAAAACAAAAAGAAATCATGTCCTAAAGGACCTCCATACTACGCCTCTACTGTGCATGCGCAGTGACGCAGACGTCCCGAAATTGGCGCCAATTATCATTCTTACTGGCAGTGCCTGGTCAGCGCTATGTACTCAGCGAGGAGGCAAGAGTTCCCAACTCCAGGGAGGGCCATCCCCGTCTGGGTCATTGGTAAGTATAAAAAATATATAAATTACTATAAATTTTTTAACATTTTTATACTGTACCAATGACCCAGACTTAGCTGAATAGTAAACAGGCTGGAGGGCCTAGGACATAGAGGAAAATCCAATAAGCTCAACTATATAGTAAAGAGGTAACCCCTTAAGGAGAAAAGGAGTATTAGGCTTTACATGTATCTTTCTTATTTAATATTAAATTAGAAAGATACACTACCCTTAATAATTGAGCACAATAACATTCATGTTCTCTATTAACATCCAGTATAACCCTTATACTAATTATTTTTAAAGCAAGCCAATAAATAAAGTAGTCCAGAGAATTGAGACTCTTTATAGTCATTTAAAAGTGTCCGAGTATTGTATATTAAAGCCCGTTTGACACTTGACATATACAAATGCTTCACACCGAGCTACACTTTAAAAATAAGACATGAATGAATTTAAACATTAATATTACACTTTAAAACCATCCCGGAAGCGACTCAGAAATACTGACTTGGAGGAGGCATTCCCTTGCTTTTCACTATAAAGCAGGTGACCTAAGGGAACACCCCCCCCCCCCCCCCCTTCCCCTTGCCCTGGGTCAAATAGCCCAGAGCGAAGAGGGCAGCCGGACGGAGTCACTGCCGGAACAGAAAGCCTGCATAACTATAGTTGCAACTGTTTAATGGACGACATTCTGAGCAACAGATAACGGACCTAAACAATGCAGGTCTCCAGAAATGGACTCAATATTTCTGAGATAAAAATTCGTAAATGTGGATGGCTGAGACCAATAAGCAGCCTTCATTAAATCTGTAATAGCAACACTATTAGCATAAGCCCAAGAAGTAGAAAGAGCTCTTACTTCATGAGCAGAAATCTTAAGCACAGACTGCTGAGAAGAAGATAAATCTTCATAAGCAGTACGGATAGTTAACTGAATCCATCTAGCAATAGAATGGACTGAAATGTCCTTTCTATTAGGCATCAAAGACAGAAAGAAACGTTTCCGTCCCTTTCTGATAAACTGAGATCTCTGTTTATAGATACGTAGTGCTCTAACAGGACAGAGTAAAGACCTACGCCCGTCTGAAGACGGAAGAGCCTTAATAACAATAGGTTCCGGATATTTATTAGGAGCCTGATTCTTAGCTAAAAAACCCACATGAGTAGTGAAGGTGATAGTGTTCCCAACACTACGATAATGAGAATCATCCACCGATAGTGCATGAAGCTCACTGACTCTTCTGGCAGAAGAGAAAGCTAAGAGAAAAGCTGTCTTATAAGATAAGAATTTGAAATCTACTGTCCCAAGAGGTTCAAATGGCTTTTCCTTCAATTTAAGGAGAACCCAAGCTAAATTCCACTTAGGAATTAATCTAAGAGTTCTGGGTCTATTTATCGAAAAGTTTCTAACCAACTTCGATAAAGAGACATTAGATCCAATTTGTAAACTATCATGATGTGCATAGGTATCAGATAACATAGATCTATAACCCTTTATAGTAACAGGCTGCAGTTTGATTTCGTCAAACAAGTATACTAGAAAGTTTGCAATGTCTGGTATAGAGGAATCGAATATATCTACAGAATGATCCCTACACCAACGACGAAAAACCTTCCACTTAGCCGCATAGTTTAGCGAAGAGGAGGTCCTCCTACAGTTAGAAATCGCGTCCACTGCTCGTCCTGTAAAGTGCTTGCCATGCAAGAAGGACCGCACAACGGAAAAACGTGAAGGTTGAGACCTTGCAGGTTGTGATGGAGTTGGCGCGATTTCCCCTGCGAAAGAAGATCCTCCCGGGGAGGAAGCTTCCGCGGTAGGTCCCACAACAGACACCTGAGTAGATTTATCCACGGTCTCTGTGGCGACAGAGATGCTACCAACAGAATCTTGCATTGAGATTGTTTTATCTTTAGCAATACTTGTTGAATTAACGGCGCTGGAGGATACGCATATCCTATCATTCCGTCCCAAGGGATCGACAGAGCGTCTACTGCAAAAGCTCTTGGATCCGGACACGGAGACACATACGTCTGCAACTGATTGTTGAGATGTGTCGCAAATAAGTCTATCATAGGCCGTTCCCATTGGTAGCAAATCTGATTGAATACTTGTTTGTTGAGAGTCCACTCCGACGGCAACAAGCGACCCTTTCGTGAAAGGGAGTCTGCTAGCACATTCAGACGACCCGGTATGTGACGGACCGAAAGAAGAACGTGATGTTCTAACGCAAACAGAAGGATTCTTTCCGTTAGATTGAACAACGGAACTGAATGAGTGCCTCCCTGATTCCGTATATACGCTACTACTGTCGTATTGTCGGATAGGATTTGGACATGAGCATCGTGAATAATGTCCATCCAGTGACGTAACGCAAGCCAAATTGACATCATTTCCTTGATGTTTATGTGCTTGCACAGGAATTGCGGATCCCAAAGACCCTGGCATCTCGAATCCGTTGGGATTAATGATGCACCCCAACCTGTTTGACTGGCATCCGTCATAACGGTAAAACTCGGATCCGGCAACTGCAGCGGAACTCCCTGAGTTAACCACTGAATGTTTGCCCAAGTCTGTATCTCTTGTTTCACTTGATCTGACAAGAATACGTCTACATCGAGCGAATGAATTTTCACACTCCAATTCTGAGTCAGGAAAATTTGAAGAGGACGTGTGCGTAACCGCCCCATCGGAATGAGATCCGCGGCGGCTCCGCACAGACCTATCAGTCTCATAAATTCTCTCGCCGTGACTTTGTCTGCGTGCAGACAATAGCAAGCGTAACAACTGACTAATTTCGCTCTGGTTAACGGCAGACGAACGAGATTGTTGTGCGTCTCGAAGCTCATTCCCAGATGAGTGAATGACTTGGACGGCACTAGATCCGACTTCTCCTCGTTTACTATAAAACCGAGACGTCGGAGCAATAGAAGAAGATTCTGAACATCGTTCTGAAGCGTTAACTCGTTGCCGTACCTCTGAAGAATGTCGTCCAGGTAGGCCGACGTTACCGCAGACGAATGAGCTCGGAAGTAGATCATTACCGAGTTCATTACCCGAGTGAAAGCCCAGGGTGCTAGATTCAATCCGAAGCACATCGCCCGGAATTGATACACCACTCCTAGGACTGCGAAGCGTAGATACTTTCGGAATGTCGGATGTACCATGACGTGAAAGTACGCATCTTTGAGATCTATGCTCGTTGCATAATCGTTCACCCGAATACTCGCTCTGACCGATCGAATCGTCTCCATATAAAACTTCGGAGCGACGATCAGCTTGTTTATCCAGCTCAAATCTATGACTGGACGGAACGAGCCGTCTGGTTTCGGAACCAGAAACAGATGGCTGTAGAATCCCAGAGATTCCTGGTTTTCTACGACCTCTACCGCGTTCTTCATTAAAAGAGACTGCACCTCTGATAACAGAGCGTCTCTTTTCTGTGGATTTGACGGAAGATGAGTCCACTTTGGACTTCGAGTTAATGGAGGCTTTCGTTTGAAGGATATCTTTAGACCTTCCGAAGTCACTCCTCTCACCCAAGGGTCGTCCGTAATCGACGCCCACTCTTGTGAAAAGCTCGACAACCTTCCGCCAACCGGAACGCGATAGAGGTTTAAGCCATCACCTCCTGGACCTGCGAGAGGAGAAACCACGTCTTCCACGACCCGCACCTCGCCTCGTCGCCCTCGGGGCGTCCGACCGATTGTCCCGGCCTGAAGGACGTCCCGAACGAGAGTCGCTATCCTGACAGTCTCTCGAATAAGACCAAGAGGATGCACCGGAACCTCTATAGGAACCTCTCTTGGGCACATTAGACCCAGAAGTGCCTGTCTTATTCGTGTCTGCTGTATCCGACTTCTTAGGAGCAGATCTGAACAACAGAGAATCATTAGCTTTCTTTTTAATTTTATCATAAATAGCAGAAAGCTTGCCATCAAAGAGAAGTTCTCCTGAGACCGAAGCGACTCTAAGAGAGTTCTTCACCTTAGAATCCACTAGTGTGGATGTAGCTAGGGCTGCGTCACGTCTAACCAACTCCAGATTTGCCACTGAAAGGGCGGAGTTACACGTGGAATAAGCTACTGCCCTTGAAAGAAGTCTTAAAGAGGATTGTATATCCTGAAACTCTTTCCCCTGAAGGCGCAGTGATAACGCCTTAGTAAGGTGATCTGCGTAAGATAAGGCATCTAAATTGGCTCTGTTAGACGCAATAGCTGTTTCCAACACCTCGGTTGGAATAGAAGCCGACGACGGTAATGATAGCTCTAAGTCTTCCGCCTCGTCGTCCATACGCAGAGGAACTCTCGGTATACCCTGTCCTGCCGTATCGAATTTATTCCTTGCATTAATGAAAGGCAGGTTGAGAGTATTAGCGGACAAGAAACCTGCTTTCCCCGTCCTGGAAGCAAGTTTAAATATAGCGTCGTTCAATAATTCAAATGTTCTTGCAACATTATTGGACTGCGACGGAAACTTGGGAGCGATGTCCCTGAACCGCTCAAAAAATTCAGAGTCCAATGACGCTATAATTCTCTTGTCCGGAAGCGCAGCAGTCTGGCCCGACGGAACAACTTGAGGGAGAAAGTGCCGGATGAAGTCCACGGCAGCTTTATGTTGTTCCGAAAGGGATAGCTCCAAGTCATCCGTATCCCTTTCACCATCCGGTCGGACCTCATGATGTTCCCGGTCGTCCGCCCGCGATGCTTCGGCGGAGCGTACCGACCCAGCGCCGTCGGATAATTCTCGATCCGACACCGTTTCTGTCGGCTGCTGGGATGCTGCGATAAGCTGTGCTATCTGCACAAGAATGTCCGGCGTCGAGACCTGCGGAGGCGCAGTCTTTCGCTGCTTCGCCGAGGGCAGCTCCGCATCAGATGGCTCCCGCATACTTTTCCTATGCGAACGTCCAGAGTCCATCGGTCTCGAATCCCTGGCTGCCGGATGGTGTGACCTGGTCGCCGAAGAATCCTTCATCGGCGAAGCTGGTAATATATCGGCGGTCACGCAGCCAAGGTGCGGTCGTGTGCGCTGACGAGAAGAGGAAGCCTTAACAGTCTCTGCGGACTGCTTATACAACGGAGCGTCCCGAGCGACGGACGTATGCTCCACTAAAGACACATTTTGTACCACAACATCTGGTCCCAGATGTTGTTGTACGAGAGAGGGGCCTCTCTCGCTCGCGGCCCGGCTGGACCTGGACGAGCTAGGAACCGGACTCAAAGGCTTCCTCCGTTCTCGCTTACTATCCGCCGTCACTGGGTGTGCATCTATTATGTTTATAGTGCTCGCATCACCCAAAATTTCCTCTTGGACCGCATCGGACGAACCCGGCTGCCGAACCATTCGGTGAATGGACGCTACACCGGGCGAGCTAGCGGACGACATTTGTCTAATCTCCATGAGCACTTTTGCCGCTAGCTCTGAATTCATTTGTGACGACGGACGCACACTTGAAGAAGATAACATGGAAACATCACCCTGTTCTGGTTCCTCTGAAATAGAAACTGAGAGAGTAGAGTGACCTTGCGGAGAAAGAGCCGGAATTGCTCTTTCTCCAGAAACAACATATCGTGACACACGTTTCCAATGTTTCTCATCCCAATGTTCACATATAGGACAGGGATTAATGCGAGAACACTGACTACAATTAATACAATGATCATGAAAGTCAGAGGAAGATTTCTTCCTATTACAATTTGAACAATGTCCCTTCATTGTGAAAGAACAACAATAAGTCCTAGTTACTCGCAAAAACCCCTGACACAAAGATACATAATAACATGATCCATTAATAAACGAAAAAACAATTGCAAAACAAAATAATTTTGAAAAAATATTTTTTCAGCGAAGCCCAAGTTGCTGAAAAGTAACGTTGAGCCCCGATGGATCCGATGGCAAAGTGTGGTTAAAAATTTTAAATTTATATTAAATAATTAATGAGACACTTTCGGATAATATAAATGTATCTTATAGTGAGATAAACTACAGCAAAGGCAAACAGCCCCCCTCAAAAAAGGCTGTTGCCAATGAAAACAAACAGTGTAAAAACACCAGAAAACATGACTCCAGGCACTGAAAAAACTGGCCCGGAATCAGTCATCAATTACACTCTATCTGATGCAAAACAGAGACTCCCAGGGGAGAATCTGTAGAACATCAGATGGAAGATGCAGAACACAAACGTTATACACCCATGGGTGAAAACGTAACTATGGGGAAAATAACAGAAAGCATTCTGTAACCAAGCAACTCTCCCAGGAAATTTTAGAAATGAAATTTCTCAAAAATATGCCAAAAGCATGGGAGAATTGCAAGGGGGGACTTTAGAAGGCTAGGGGAGAGGAAACACTGAATAAGCAGTGCAACAATTAGCAAGAATGACAACAAGAGGTCCATGCCTCGAAAATAGGCAACTTAACATAATTTCATCAAAAAATTTTAAGTACAGCCCTGATTATTTTTTGTCACTTCTTTTTCCTCTCCTCCTTCTATCCTCCTTAGAATCACATTTTCTCCAAAAATTACGTGTCTGGCATCCTTTAAACTGAGATTTACAAGCACAAAGATCAGTGAGATGTTGACTGATGAAGGGCCAAACAGAGAAATGATAATTGCCGCCAATTTCGGGACGTCTGCGTCACTGCGCATTA
Organism: Pictodentalium vernedei; assembly: GCA_031216915.1. Taxonomy (NCBI): domain Eukaryota; kingdom Metazoa; phylum Mollusca; class Scaphopoda; order Dentaliida; family Dentaliidae; genus Pictodentalium; species Pictodentalium vernedei. The sequence continues at coordinate 616,309,288 of CM062295.1, forward strand.
GAGGCGTAGTATGGAGGTCCTTTAGGACATGATTTCTTTTTGTTTTGGATGCAAATTTTGGGGATTGGGGGGCAAAATTTGTGTTTGGCCCTGGTTTTGTTAGAGTTAGCACCAGCTAAGTCTGGGTCATTGGTACAGTATAAAAATATTAATTGGCGATTTTTGAGAATAGCGCAGGCCGGTTTTGGCCGTTACGTTAGGCAAAGGGTTAACAGTGTTATCCAATTAAGAGATATCCAATGAACTGTACTCCACTGTACTACCACAGTCTATATCCTGTGAGTTTGCAGTTGCTTCCTACATAGGCAGCAAAGTCTTGCCAGGAAACAAATGCCAAGCTACTTAGTGTCTAAATAGGCAAGTGTACATAATTACTGCATGGTGATGAAACTGTTTTGTTGCAATAAAAATATATCAAAGTTGGCATTCGGCCTTTATGGTTTAAGGTCACTTTTAGCAGCTATGGTTACTTCATGGCCACAACATAGGTAGAGAGTGAAATGAAGTCAATCATTTATTCCTATTGCTGTCCACTTTAGAGTGCTTCACCCACAGATGCTGGTTACAGCTTCTGATTTTACCAGAAAGACAGATCTAATTTACCACACTAAACGAGCTCAGCACTACTTACAATAGTTCCCAGAGGTAACTAACATATAAATCCTTGGGTAACATCATTTTGCACTGAAACTACTTGACGTAGGCACTGGAATATCCAAGAGCAGCAGGTAAGGAGTTCAACAGTCTACATTCTGTGGCTTTGCAGTTCTGTCCAGGCAAGTCTGTGTTGTCTCAGTAGGCAGCCAAAACTTGCCTAGAAACACCTGACAGTGATGTAACTTGTAAACCTATCTAAAACAGCCTGTTCAGGCACCTGTTTTGTTGCAGTAAAAAGCGATGAAAGTCAAAACTGACCTTCAAGAGTTAAAGATTTAAATTTTTATTTGAATGAGGACTGAGATTGGGAAAGTTTTAATTTCAATTTGGAAAAATCATGTCAAAATGCCATTGGGAAAGGGTCCCATATCTGGCTGAGTGCTTGGAGCAACTATCAATAGGCACTCTCCAATAAATTGTAAGAAAACATTGTTTATGAACAAAATCTTGCTAAACTATGGATCCTCTTGCTGGTAGTATGGTGTTATTGAAAAAAAATACTCATATTTCAAATCACCTTTGAAAAATAATTTAGCACGCTACCAGATATTCGGCCCCTATCCGAAAGAATCTCTAGATGCATTCCAGCAATGTTCAGCTTCATCTGAATCGAGTTGAATATTGCTGAAATGAATCTCGACTAATTGCTGATATTTCCGTTTCACGTTTTTTTTTTTAAAGAATCTTCCAATAATCAATGATTTTCCAGGTCTTTGGGAAGAGAATTTTAAATTCCAGTACAGTACGTTGAGAGTGTATTATCACTAAATCAACTGCAGAGTGGAGATTCCACCCAAGCAATAATTGCAAATTTGTTGCAAAGCATAACCAGCACCAGAAAAGTTTCAGCCAATGGACCTCCGGGTTAAACCCGGAGGTCCATTGGCTGAAACATTGCTTGTGTTTTTTGTCGATATGTACAAAATTTGAAAGTTATAGCTTGGGTGATAACTCCACTCCGCAGGTGATTTAGTTACAATCCACTCTCCACGTACTGTATATTCAATGAATTCTAGGGGCTGCAGGAAACTTGAATATCAATCACTCACCAGTGGTTCTGAAAGGTACACTTGTTCTCCTTGTGCTATAATACAGGAAGACAATTTCAATGGAGGATTAACATCGGCAGAAGATTCATAATATTTAGTTAACTGAAATATATAAGAAAATTATTGGCACATGATTTATACTGTTTGAAGATCAAAATGGGTGGGGTAAAATGAAACACACCCAATGAGAATCTGTCCAGATGGAGTTTGCAGTGTCATTCACCAAATGACATATCATCAGTGGTCACCAGTCTCTGAGTACCTTGTAACCTACTTGTTATGAAGCGCATGTTAACTAGGGCTGAAACGGTTGGCTCATTTTCGTAACCGACTAACCGAGAGCTATAAGCGGATAATATCCGGTTATCCGTGGCCATTATTTCACCGAATACGGGATCAAAACTATAGGAATTGGAGAGCAGAATTCTCAAACTATTCCGTTGTGTGCATACAAACGAACGTTGTCGAGTACTCGACAACGTTCGTTTGTATGCACACAATGGAATAGTTTGAGACTCGACAACGTTCGTTTGTATACATACTACAGAAGAGTTTCTGAAAATTCTCAGTACTCACGGAAACTATAAATCATTAACGAAGCATTAAAATCCAAAGTCATTATTTCTCAATATATACAGTGCGGTTGCGAGGTGTAATCTATCACAAAGGAGAAGCTGCAGATTTACTACGTTTTAAATGTGGAATGATGATCACTGTCGATATTTCGGATAACCGGTTGACGTTTTTTCTAATCGGTTAGGTGGCTAACTGGTTTTAAACCGATTATCCGGTTAACCATTTCAGTACTAATGTTAACCCTTTTACCCAACGTAACAGCCAAAGCCGGCCAGAGCTATTCTAAAAAAAAACGCCAATTAATTTTCATTATTTTTTCATTTTTTGTCTCCAAAACATAGGTTATGACCTCTCGTTGGAACGAGCTCATTCAAACAATGGGTCATAACCTATGTTTTTGAGACAAAAAATGAAAAAAATTAGTTATTCAAGAATTTTTATTGTGAGTATCGTCTGCTTTTCAAGTTAGGTAAAGGGTTAAGTGGTTTTGATCAAAAGACATTATATATACATACTTTCTTTTTTTCAACAACACAAAGACTCACAGAAAACATCACACTACTAGCAAGCAAGGCAGAAAATAAGCAGGCTGTCATCTACAAAATGAGGTCCCCAGAGGGTGAATTTAGTGATGCTACCCTGTAGAGCAGGGTCGCATCATTAAATTTACCCTCTGTGAACCTCAATCTGAATCAGGGTCTCAAAACTAATCAGAAAGAGGAACCCAGAGTATAAATTGGCCCACTGTATGGGATAGCATCATAAAAATTCACCCTCTGGGGACCTCGTTCTGCAAATGTCAGACTGCTTATTTTCAGGCCTGCTAGGAAGTGATTTCTTCTGGAATATGGCATTTTTTTCATTTTTCAAATTTTGATCCAGTTTCAATTCAATGCAAAATTGATGATTTTCATGAAATTCTTCAATATTACAAAAGTCTGGAAGTTTCTGCTTTTGAAGCTTTACAAGAACAGTGTACAATAACAACCATATCTACAAATACAATTTACTTATTAGCTGAACAAAAATCACCAGGATGCAACTATTGGACATCTTCATTGTATACATCAAAAAGTTAACCCTTTACTCAAAGCACACAGTATCAAAATTTATTATTTTTAATATTATTTTTCCAAATTTTTCAAAACATTTCAACAAAATGATGTCATGTGACCCTCATTGAAATGAGCTTCATGAGCTCATTCCAATGAGGTGTCACATATCATTTTGTTAAAATGTTTTGAAAAATGATAAATTTAAAGTAATTTGTATATTTTTTATACTTACCAATGGCCCAGACTAGCTGGTGCTAACTCAAAGTTATCAAGGGCCAAACACAAATTCTGAACCCCCAATCCCCCAAATTTGCTTGCAAAACCGAAAATTAAAAGTCCTATCTGGTCCTCCATACTTTTACTCTCCATGCATGCACAGCCGTCAGGAAGTGATCGGAATTGGTACCAACATCATTCTTTGTAGAAAAGAGTACTACATAATAACTCAGTGGGGAGGTATGAGTGCCCACTCATGGGAGGTCTATACCCATCTGGGCCATTGGTAAGTATAAACTAGAGGGCTGCCACATCCACAGGGCAGCTGATCCCCCCGAAAAAAGTGTGGTCATCATGAGATTTTCTAAGTTGAAAAGGGGCATAACTCTGGTAAAATTAATCAGGACAAACCCATTTTCGAACTTGACCCGTATTTTGATACGTTTGCACCACATATCAAGTTTGGTTACAATCAAACTATCTTGAGGGAAGTTACCATCCGGAAACCAAAAATCATAAGATTTTCTAAATTAAAAAGGGGCATAACTCTGGTAATATTAATCAGGATGAACCCGGATTCGAACTTGACCTGTATTTTTATATGTTTAAGCCACATATCAAGTTTGGTTACAATCAAACTATTTCAAGGGAAGTTATCATCCGGAAACGAAATGTAAACGGACGGACGGACGTACGGACGGACGGACAAAAAAAAACATGTGACGTCTATATCCCCCGAAATTTTTTTTCGGGGGGATAAAAATATACAAATTACTTTAAATTTATCATATTTTTATACTATAAACCAATGGCCCAGACTAGCTGAATCGTAAAAAGGCAGAGGGCCTAGGACATCAGAATTAGTAGACCAACATAGTTCCAAGCCTGTAATCCAAGGTGAAAGGAAATTAAATTTAAAAGGAATTACATGTATGTCTCTCTATACAGTAATAGAGAACAGGGGTTAGCCTGGCAGCTGATTTTAGGGAGAAGTGACTTCTCCCTTCAGAGACTTTAGAGAGAAGTCAGGACCCAGGAGGGAGAAGTCAGTGGACATGAAGGAGAAATCAGAAAAAAAACAAAAAACGTATATGACATCGTGACAAAATAAATGAACATAGAGGACACAATTGTGGAGAAAAAAATAAATAAAAGTTATACAAACATACATACACACACAAAACTAAGTCAGATGGTATATAACAGAATGTATGTTAAAATCCCACCCCCCCCCTCCCCCCCCACCCCACCCCACAAAAAATTGTGTCGTTCATGGTTTCTGAATACCCCCTAACTCTTTGCCTAACAGTGATGACTAAGGTTACCATGCAGCTGATTTTGTATTTGCCTCAACAATGTGGATTTGAAATTTAGTATGACCCATGCTGAGAGTGTTCTTCTCTGTTATAGAAGGTATATTCTTTTTTTACAAATATTTAAAGTGTTTAAAATAAATTTCAAGTTCACATAAGAAGCTGGGTCATTCATGGTTTCTGAATGCCCTAACTGAGTTGAAAAGCGTAGTTAAATAAGTTTTCGATATCCTTCGTAAATTAAGCGTTATTAACAATTTGAGTTAATTTATTTCTAAGGTAAATGACAAAATATTTCAGTTGTCTCCCTTCCCGGCTGCACTGGGTAATAATGCACTGTTCAGAAAACTGACAATTTCTGCCAACCATCTTGCACTGACACGTGGGATTGGTGCTTTTTAAGTCTGCCATTCTTATCCATCCAAATACCTGTGATTTCTATTGTAGCCTTATTACATTTAACCCCCTTCCAACACAACTTCACAAGTTTTCAAAGAAAAACATTCAATGCAAATTGCGGGGCGAATTTCAATGCAACCAATTTTTCAGTGGAACAGAGTGTAACCGCAAGCAATTTCGATATGGATGAACTGTCTCCAATACATTTTTTTCTGTTTTGAAACGGTGGTTAACTTTAATTCTAATTAACTCGATGCGTGTCTTGTGTGATTCGCTGTTTTGGCTGGCATTTTGTTTTTAAATAGCCATTTTGTGCTGGTTGCTATCAGTTGGGGCGAATTGTTCGAACGACTACGCCATTACAATTCTTTTCAGAAATATAAAATTGGGCTAGTTTCGGCTATTTTCATAGCCGTGTGACGGACTTTAACAGCAGCCGTGTTTACTTTTTTTGCGAATGCGGAAGCGGGTGTTTTTAAAAAATAAAACATAAGAAAATACAGTAAACTGCCATGTCTCCCAAGGAAGTTTTGGAGGGCGACTTGAATTTCGCCCCCAATGTAAGCCAAGGCGACTTGAGGAATGACAAGGCGACTTCTTCGCCCAAGTCGCCCACTCGGCTGACCCCTGATAGAGAAGACATATCATAAATAAGGAGCAAAATTCAAGTAATTTCGTATTCTTAGCATGAAAACTATGCTAATTGGATGGATGTAACAAGTTCCCAATTTTAAGGCTAGTCTGGACTAAGCCCAAAAAATTAGGATGGTGTATTTGAGAATGAGAGGTTATCCCCCACAAACATACACCATATACAATAAACAGTACTCTCCATGCATGCGCAGCCATCAGGAAGTGATCGGAATTGGTACCAACATCATTCTTTGTAGAAAAGAGTACTACATAATAACTCAGTGGGAAGGTATGAGTGTCCACTCATGGGAGGTCTATACCCATCTGGGCCATTGGTAAGTATAAAAAATATACAAATTACTTTAAATTTATCTTATTTTTATACTATAAACCAATGGCCCAGACTAGCTGAATCGTAAAAAGGCAGAGGGCCTAGGACATCAGAATTAGTAGACCAACATAGTTCCAAGCCTGTAATCCAAGGTGAAAGGAAATTAAATTTAAAAGGAATTACATGTATGTCTCTCTATACAGTAATAGAGAAGACATATCATAAATAAGGAGCAAAATTCAAGTAATTCCGTATTCTTAGCATGAAGACTATGCTAATTGGATGGATGTAACAAGTTCCCAATTTTAAGGCTAGTCTGGACTAAGCCCCAAAAATTAGGATGGTGTATTTGAGAATGAGAGGTTATCCCCCATAAACATACACCATATACAATAAACAGCTGTGCCATGAGCGCATGATACACCCGTTATTAATTACAAGAGGGAAGCACACAATATGAGTATACATGTGTACTTGTCAGGGTTTTTTTTTATATTCTTGTACAATAATCATAACCAACAACATACTGTGTTCATTAATTTGGAAATAAATTATCTGAATTTCATGTATATATCTTATGTCTATAGAGATCATAACTTCAAGAAAAAATTGTCCAACATGTGGAAAATTGCCTATATTTTGACGAATAAAGTCCCATTACTGTGGAATGACAAATCAGACTGCAACACAAATCGAAAGGGAGCTTCCTTCCATCAACATATAGTTTCCACCAGAAAATCACAAAAATTGCTCAAAGTGTTTTCGAGTTAATGTACGACGTGCGGACGGACGTATGGACGGACAGTGGTATACCATAATACGACCGTTTTTTTCAAAACGGATGTATAATAAAACATAAGCTGTATCCAGGATATAATCTACAGACAAAACAGCTTCACTCATAGATACACACTTATCAAGCTGGAGGAGAGGTAAAAAATCAAGCCACCCCACCCCCCCCCCCCCCCCCCCCACCCTTTTTGAGGGAATCTTCTTCAAAAACAAAGAGGGGAGGGCTCTGGAATCAGAAAAAGCAGTACCAAATAACAATATATATTTGTCAAACAGGCACCCAGGTATTAATTATTATTAATAAATTGCTGCTTAACACCACTTCAGAAGCTAAGGCTATTGCAGCGATCCCTGTAATTAATATCGACCACTTGTAGCATATACCAGAGTCGGCTTACGTAGATAGGTCAAAAACCGGTGATATAATATATAGCATACACATGTACAATAGAATCACAATGGACGATCTCTGGAGAGTAAACACACTTCCGAGGTAACCCACAGGCGACCCCATTCAGGTGTACAATAAATTCCAATAAATAACACTCCCAGACGTGTTCTATCCGATATCTATGCTCCCAGAAACGTGCGAATATACGAGAATGTAAAGACAAGTTGTATTCGATTGGGTACCGAAATTAATAGAAACCTGGATTTAGAAATGTAACGAGCTATGATTAACAGACTCGTCACGGACCGCTCCTGAAATAATTCATTGTTTCTAAGGTCCATAACATACAATAATGCGTCTGCCTAATAATGCATTTATTATGCGCATAACCATTGAAATCCTGCATGTAATCATCTGAATACCAGTTAACTGACTAGACGGCCTTACAGGTCCCCAAAGGCTAACAATTTATTGATGATGAATCATATGCTCATATATGACATATAGACGAACAACCAGAGGAAACCAACCAGCTAAAAAGTGGATGTGCCAATGAGGTCGGCATAGAACACGACTCAGCTGCCAATCGAGAAGTCATGAAATGCATGTATATACTTGAATGCATACGAGGCTTACGGGAAGAAAACTCTGTCTTGCCTCAGTTGCCTGGTAATCGCCTCTTAACACATTGGCAGTGGGGAGAGGGATCCAAAATCATATCAAACTCACCCGCATTACTTGAATCGTTCTTGTGTTAGTCATCAAATAGTATAGGAATCGCAAGGCTCCCTCAAATCTGACCGACTCCATAATGCCACTAAGGGTGGAGAAGGACGTGACGAACAAATACACCGTATTTACATAATAACTCACACCAAACCATACCGTTTTTTAAGAGAATAACCTCCTCTTACAAACGGTATCATGTCCAATAGGACAACAAACTCAGACTAGATGAAGCAGCTAAAGGTCTTCCTGTACGCGAAGACCATTACAAGCTAATAACTGAGACCCTAGAAACTCACGAGGGAGACTTACAACGCTAGCCATAGCTTATAAGTCTTCATCGACATGAAGACAGATATATCGGTGTAAGTTGCGACCCTGAAGGCTCACTTAATGGAGATTCAGTTATCATCGTGCAAGGTAGGGAATGAAGAGCCGCTATATAAACAGCCCTGAATTCCCAAAGATACTGCAGTCCCAAGAGATAATAAATTCAGTTATGCCACTGCACAATACTGAAAAAATCTCAACTGAAGATTTTAGGCCATAAAAAAAGAACCTCTGTTTCTCAGGCCTGCGCACATGGTCATTTTTGGTGCGCATGCAACCTTTTTATGACATAAAAAAATCTTTTAAAAAAATTTGAGATATTGTGCTCATTTCGGTAAATCGATATCGATGCGTTCGCAAATTTTAAATTTACACACCTCAAGCTTTTTCTACATCATACTTTAATAAAGTGGGTGGGTTTTAGCAATATATTCACGACAGAAAGTGTTTTATTCTGTAAAAGGTAAGTCATAATGACAGCAAGAAGGAAGGTGTCTTTCAGTCTGACAACAAACAGTCACAAAGGGGAATGGTCGATTCGCACCACGTTTGATTCGCACCAACCCTCAGAAAGTCTGCAAAGTCAGGTGCTATGTTGAATGGAACACAGTCTCCTGGCATTTATTTTTAGTAACATTTGTATTGTAAATGGCCGTCATTGGGAATTTGTTTACTGTTATTTGAAACCGTTACGAGTTTCCCAGTTAATTTAAATAAATGCATTTGAGATGCAGGATAATTGGATAACTAATAGTAACAGTTGCTTGATATAAAAGTAACAGTCATAGTTGAAAATAAATCGCATATAGGCAGGTATGTGCGGTCGAATTGGTTAATAAAAACACGCAAACATTCGTTTTGTATTTCATTTTCAGATTTCTGAAAAATATGATTTATGGATGAACTGCCCGTTCAAATGGGTTGTGATAATTTTGAATATAATGGGGAAAAATTGTGATTCACGATTTTATTAGGCAGGTTGTGAAAGGATTTTTTTTGGGGGGGGTAAAATAAATCTGTAAAAGTTGGCACTTCGACATTTGATTTGTCCCAGTGACGTTTCATCCCGAGACGTTTCACCCACGAGGCGTTTCGTCCTGTGTCATAATTTTCACGTTTCACTGAAAAAACAAACATTTAAACCCCACTTCATTTATGACACAACACCCCTACGGTGAATAACCAATATATTTGCGAAATTTTGTGTGGTCCACCAGGCGTTTGGGTGAGGGTCGAATTACCACAAACAACCTCTCGGGGAGAAAATAAAAAGAAAAAAAAAAAGACCACCCGCCCGCATGCTTTTTTGGAAAAAATGGCCTGCGAAACAGAATCAACTTTGTATGGCCTTAGCTAGGCTACTATTGTGTAACAAAAAGACTCAAGTCTATGATACCTAACTGAAACAAACTGAAAAGCACAGTATCTTTTTTTGGTTGTAATCCCAAAAGACAGAAGACAGAGCCTAACCAAAGAGACCACTGTAACCGTACAGAAGGCTACTATGAGGTCCACAATGACATAATTGTCTTGATGCCAAGACATATCTCAGCCTATCTATGAACTATCCATCCGGATTCAGGACGAGAAACAGGTGATAATAAAAAACTGGAGAATAATTTCAACAACGTCTAATGCTTTTCTTCAATAGGAAAGCTTAGTCCAGAAGGAAAGCCTCTCTTGAAAGATTTGTCTAACAAGTATTCTTGTAAGTGGAGCTTGCTCGGGCTGATAGCCGCAGGCCTGCCGAGAACACATTCTCATCCACTAATCTTCTGCAATTTATCCACTTTTGCGAGGTTTGTAACCTTCCGCCAAGTGGCAAGCAACCAAAATCTATTCTTGATGACATCAATTGATCTCTTCAATAAGAGAGCCTTTACCTCCACTCGGAACGACTCTCTTTGAAAGGAACTTCCGTGATTAACGTCCAGTTTCTCATGAAGTTGATAATCCTCCATTAACTGGCAAGCAATTGAGGTCATGTCCATCACCTGTACGACTTACGATGCTTATAGGAGAAACTACATCCTCCCTGCGAAGACGCTCGTCTCATCGACCTCAACTGTTCCCTTCAATAAGAGAGCATTTACCTCCACTAGAAGCGACTCTCATTGAAAGGAACTTCCGCGATTAACATGCAGTTTCTTGTGAAGATGATAACCTTTTGTTTATCGTCGGCCTAGGGGTGTCTGATCCATAGCCTTGATCAGACCTATACGCCTTTCCCAAATCGCTATAATGACAACTTCCAGGGTAAATATAAGCGGGTTACTATACCCTCGCGAGACATTCTCATGATGCTTTCTTAGAAGCAAAACGGCCTCGCTTATCTGGTCTGCTGAAGTGTGTTGATGAGACAGCAACTTCAATAGCAGAGCACTGAAGCTTCATGTAGCCTGCACTTATATCAATGCAAGCTTGTCATCAAATAGTATATTTCCGGTAACTGGAGCGACTCAGAGAGAGCTTTTCACCTTGTCATCTATAAGTGATAACGACGCACGGGCAGTATCACGTCTTACCAACTCCAAATTCACTGTCAGAGTGAACGTGGCATACATGACTGCCCTGGAAAGAACTCTGAGCGAGGAACCAGGTCCTCATATTTCTTTCCATTGAGACGTTGCGCCATAGCTCTGGTAATGTGATCAAGATCATTGCGCCAAGATATGCTCTTTTCAATGAAATAGCACATTCCATATTTTCAAGCATATATTAAATGATGCAGGCAGGGACATATTTTCATACCCGGCCTGCTCATCTAAACGCAGACTTATTCAGATGGTACAATTTTCTTAAGAGCTTAAGACTTTTCATAGTCTTAAAGTGCCCTTCTGTGAGAGATGGAGACTCTCACTCCATATCCCTCTCACCATCCAAATGTTCCATCCGCAAATATGGTCAACTCCATCCGATTAAACGGATAACTGGAACACAGCACCGAATGACAGCTCACCATCGGAGTCTGTTAAACGGTAGTACTAGCTATCAACCCGAACTTGCGAAGTCAGATAGCTAGTCTGTGGTCAACGCGCTTCATTAATGAAGCAAGGGAAGATGCTATAGCTGCCACCGAATCCGGCTGCAGTGTGGAAGAAGTAAGTGTCCCGAACCCCAAGCGTGAACGGGCGGCCCATCTCACTAAAGTTTCTCGCACCAAAAACAGACGACAACGACTGCTGACGGAAAGGAAAAGGTTCTCCAGCTTGCAGTCTGCTCCAGACCTCGCCGAGCATTCCATTAGAAACTTTTATGCATCTATCCCTTACTGTGCATATCCATGGAAGAAGAGGAAGCCATAACCACAGCCGACCCCGGCTGAAGTGCAGGAGAAGCATCCCGACTCGTCACATAGGACAGATGCTCCTCCTCACTGAAGTTTCTTATAACACAAAACAGTTGTCTCCGACTGTTAATGGGACGAAAAATGCTCTGCACTCTCGATCTGTCCCCAGATCTCGTAGAGTATCCCACTTAGAAACTTCTAGGCTTAATCCTCTTTTGTGCGCTTCCATGTAAGTAGAAGCCATAACTGCCGCCAGCCCCGGCTGCAGTGTGGAAGGAACGTTTCGATGCATATTCCGATTCAATAGGGTTTCTCACAACGGGCACAGTTGGCCTCGACAGTTAACAGGATGGAGAGGATTCTCCAATCGGTGATCTGACCCCAGTTCTAGCCGAGCGTCCCGGTGAGAAACTTCTGGCTTCTACTACATGCACAGTTGACCGGAACAAACCAAGCACCGTCCGACAGATCAACATTGGAGTCTGCAGGAGGCTGCTCTTGCATTAGCTGGGATGCTGCTAATAGCTGCACAACTGCGATAGCAAGTCCGTTCCCGAGGCTTGAGGAGCAGCGGTCTTCTGTTTTTCCCACCGCCTGCTGCTCCTGGGATGAAGATCTGGAGATAGATCTCTTCTCCGAGTGTCCCGTTGATCAATGCTTGGATCGCTAGCTACCGGATGGTCTGATTTCAAGGGCGAAAAAAGGCTCAATCTTCGTGCAGCTGACAGATTATCTGAAGATGGGTATCTAGTCTGCGGTCATGTGTGCTTTAATAATGTAGCAGAGGAAGCTGTGACTGAAGCCAACCCTGGCTGCAGACTAGACGGAGCATCTCGAGCAGTGAGCGGACGTATGCTCTGTCTTGTGCAAGTTTCCAACCAAAAAACTTCATTTCGGCTAGTGAAACGTAGTGGAGGGAGCCGTGACTGAAGCCGACACCAGCTGCAGACTAGACAGAGCGTCCCGAGCGATGGGCAGACGTATGCTCCGGCTCGTGCAAGTTTCTCATAACAACATTTGGCCCCCCAAGAGGGCCTCTCCCACTCTATTAGATCTCGCCAAGTACAAGAAACTTGCTGACTTCCTCCCTATTTCCGTTGTCGCTGGGTGAGCTTATTAATATTTAACTTCTCGCTCTACCCACATCTACACTTCCTTCGACCGCAACAGACTTACCCATTGTCACGGCTCCCACGGACGGAGTAACTGCTTCACCGGTCGAGCTAGCTGCTTGCAAGAGATTAAGAACACTAACTAGAGGCCTTATCCCTTGCATATCATGAGCACTGCAGCTAGCTCTATTTGCTCAATGGAGTGCAACGACGGTAGTATACTTGGATGGGCATCACAATATATCACCATGTTCATGTTCCTCTGAAATAGAAACTGAAAAAATGAATTATAACGCGGTGAGAAGCCTGGCCTCAGAACCTCACCACCAAGAACGTACCGCGACACCCGTCTCCAACATTAGTCATCCCAGTGAACACAAGAATGACGAGTCTGCAGGAGTGCATTGACTAAAGTCGATATCAGTCCTCCAAACTCCACAACAAAATATATAATTAAGATACATGAATAATATCAATCAAAATTACAATCCTGTACAGGGGACCTGATGCTAGAAGAAAAGTTCAAGAGGATACACTTGGTAGTTGTTTGAGAACATCTTGATGAATCGAAAATTTTTGAATCAGAGTGATGTAAATCAAATCATTGGGACGATTTCGAACTGAATCAAATTTTGAAGTTTCGTATAGTCCTACATTACATTCTACACATTAGCTGGTGACATGAGTTCAGATCACAGACAGAAGGACGGATGCATCAACAGAAGGACAGATACTTAAATGATGTGTGTGATACACCAAAGTTTTCATTGCTTGAGCTGTTTATGCAGAGAAATTACTCAGTTATGTCTTGACAAGTTCCAATGGACAGCAGAAATCTAAGATTTGATTTTGTTTGCAAATGTGAGCAGTTTCTGTTTGGCACTAACAGTGGACTGGATATATACACCCTGGAATATACATAACTGATAATGCTACACCAAACTATTTATCATATATTTAACACAAATTTTAGGCTGGAGGGATGCAAAAATAGGATAACCCTGCTTTAAGTTCCTCCAAATGTTTTCCAAAATTTTCTAGGATGACCTTTTCTCCTTCCTCTAAAATCATCCCCGGTTCAAACAAATTTATCATAAACCCTTTCCGATTGTGGACTGTTCTCATTCTGTTAAAATAGAATAAAAATCAAAAGGGGATGGTGGTGCAGGTGGTGCAGGCATCACAATGTACTCACAAACAGATGAACAACTGAACAATGCTAAAGACAGACATTTTATTTTTGTGTCATTCACTGATAGAGTGCTGGAGCCCATATTTGGCCTTTATTTTGAAATGCAGGTGCCACAACCTAAAGGCTTCATATTCTTTGAGGTGAAATTATTATGTCTATGTGGATTTGCCCTTAAAAGAGTTTATGGGAGAGTCCTCTCAGCACTTTCCCATAATCTGTAACAAGTCAAAGACAAGCGAGCAAATTTTGATGTCCGAAAATAATTCAACACTTTTTTTTTTTGCATAACCATTGTGGGGTTATCTTACATTTTCAAGTTCAGCACACCTGAGGCTGACAAAAGGACCCTTCAGTCATGACAAATATCTGTTATATACATTACCTGTGTAAATAAAATATCTAGAATAGGTCCTCCAAGTTGAGAATTTCTGCATAACACGTCATATAAACCCTGCAAAAATAATTAACAAAACTCATTACACCTGACTTTCATATGTATTCCAAATCAAATCACGTGTCTAGTCTTACCAAGCCTCAATGCAAGAAGACAATGCAGAAAAGATCAAAAAGAAGTGAAGACAAAAGTATGACTGTATTTCTGTCACAATTTGAATTGTGTAGGTGTTATTCCTGCAGGTGCACAATCTTCCTGTCAATAAAATTCAACTCTTTTAGCCCTTTCCCTAACAAAGATTTTTTAAAAAAGAAATTAAATTTCATATTTTTCGAAAAGAATTCTCACAATTTTTCAAGAAAATGATACAAATATGGATATCATTAGAACCGGCTCGTTGAGCCGGTTCTAATGATATCCATATTTGTACGGTTTTATCGAGACACTTGTAAGATATTTTAGGCTTAGTTAGGTTTATTTTGGTCAATTTCCTAGCAGGTTTTGGCAGCTATGTTAGGTAAAGGGTTAATTGCAAGGTGGATTAAAGTGAATCAAAACACAGCTGCTTTCTTGAAAATTTTCAATGGAACAGCTATATATAGATAGCTGTTCCATTCCAATGAATACCAAAATTATTTCCAAAAAAAAATATCACGACTTTGACGCCGTAGCTGTGACGGGTGGTGCAATCTGCAAGTCCAAAAATGGACATGGGCTGGACATGAATGAGATACACTTGCATATCAAATATGAAGTCATTCCACCAGGTAGTTTGAAAGTTATTCTTTTAGAAACTCGTTAGTCACAAAATTCTAAGTTCATCAAGGGCCATAACTCCAAGAAAAATATTTGGAACAACACATGCATTAAACAGTGGCTAGACATCAATAAGATACATTTACATGCCAAATATAAAGTCATTCCATCAAGTATTTTAAAAGTTATTGAGTTTTGAAACTCGTTGGTCACAGACAAACTCGTTGGTCACAGACAGACCAACAGACAGACAGACCAACAGACAGACTGACAGACAGACCGACAGACAGACCAACATTGCCACTTATAGAGCTGCTAGTCGCAGCTAAATATTTTTTATCAAGTGCTTGAGTGCTACAATTCTTGCACTGTGCAGATGAAAAATGTATGTTTTTTCCCAAGTTTTATAAATAATGTAGGACATTTTTGCCTGTTTCTATTCTACTCTTTCTCTTGCGAAAACCATCAACATTTGTGTATATCTTTGTGGGTAATTAAATTTTCTTCAATGTTTCATTATTCAATTTACCTAATAGTACATGCATTACAGGTAACAAAGGTAAAAAGGCAATAACTAAATGAGAAACGAGGTACAAAATATTGAAAAGCAAAAATGAAGAGTGCGGACATGTTCATTAATAAAAGTTTGACCCATGGACAAGTCCATTTATAAAAGTTATCTTGTGTATGCTTTGAAAGCTTTGGGCAGCTGCTTTACAGTTAATGAGCAAACAGGTAAAAAACAAGAGGCCCCACGGGGCCTGAGGGCGCTCACCTGATACTGGCCGAGTCATATCACCAAAATAGCAAGGGATTCTGCCTTGTTGTTATTATCAGTTTTTCAACATAAAAGTGTTTTCTCTACTTAGTAACCCAGAGTGTTCATATGTTAGATCCCCATATTGGGTACTCAATAATTTATCTATTTATTTATTGGAATTTAAGGTCACTTTCTAAGGCTACATCATTACAGAGGCATAATTATAATATCAGGTTTGGTCAATCGTTTATGCCTATCACTGCCCACTTTACAGGGCTTTCAATGCAGGAATTGGTTACTACTGGGCCCAATTTTATCAATAAAGCAGAACTTGAACAAACTTCAATTTGCCACTTCTAAGAAAATCAAAAATCAAATATCAAAAGATTCTGACAGGAGTAACAGAAAAAAAAGATTTTTTAAGAATATTTCTCATACTGAACTAAGTTATACATGGGCTCCCATAGGGAGCCCAAAAATAAAAGCTTCTGAAGCAGTGTTTTGGGAGAAGAAGATTCTTCAACGTTATTCCCATTAGCTACACTGTTAAAAAATGATGACTCGGCACTTTTAGTCCTAGAAAAGAACCTTATGATAAAATTTTTACCATTTTTTTCTTCCGATCCTAAGGAAGCTTCACACCATATAAAAATTCTCAGTGCCATGTAGTTCTGGAGATATGGGCATTTAAAAAGAAAAAAATTTTTTAGCTCCTGCAGTTCCCGTGGGGGACAGGAAAACAATTTTCGGCATAAATTAGGTACTTATGACCCAATAAGCCCTCATATCAAATTTGGTTCAAATCGACTTTTTGGTTTGGAAAATAAAAATTTTGGTATAATTTGGGCTCCCACAGTGAGCCCAAATATGAACCCAGGTACTTGGCTTTACCAAACTTCACTCTCAGCCCCTAAGAATGCTGTACATCAAATATCAAAACATTTTGACTGGTGGATCTGAAAAAAAAATTTTTTTTAAAGAATATTCCTCATATTGAACTAAGTTATAATTTGGGCTCCCACAGGGAGACCAAATATGAGCCGAAGGACTTGACTTGAACAAACTTGAATCTCACCTCCCTAAGCATACTGTATACCAAATATCAAAAGATTCTGACCGGTGGATGCGAAGAAGAAGATTTTAAAAGAATATACCTCGTATTGCACTAAGTTACAATTTGGGTTCCCAAAGGGAGTCCAAATATGAACTCAGGGACTTGGCTTGAACAAACATCAATCTCACCCCCCTAAGGATGATGCATAGCAAATATCAAAAGATTCTGATTTGTGGATCCGAAGAAGAAGATTTTTAAAATATATCCCTCATATTGCACTAATTTGAACATTTGGGTTCCCATAGGGAACCCAAATATAGACCGAGGAATTTGATTTCTACAAATATGTGAATCAATGTTCCAAAGATGTTATATGTAAAATATGAAAGCTTTTAGAGCAGTGGTTTGGAAGAAAACAATTCTTTATTTTTTTCCCATTGCCTACTGTGTTAAAAAATACTGACTCAGCACTTTTTCAGAGTCCCGAAAAAGTACCCTATGATAAAACCGATAGCAATTTTTTTTTACCAATCCTTTCTGTTGGTCCCAAGAAAGCTTCACACCAAATAAAAATTCTCACTGCCGTGCAGTTTTTGAGATATAGGCGTTTTAATTTTTTTCTATTTTTAGCTCCTGTGGTTCCCACGGGGCTACAGGAAAAAAAATTTCTGCATAAATTAGGTACTTATGACCCAATAAGCCCTCACATAAAATTTGGTTCAAATTGGCCTCTCGGTTTAAAAAATAGAAATTTGGGGTGGGGCCAAAATTTTTGCTCCTCCCATAACATCGCCAAGTATAGACCTACAAACTTCTCTTGAACAAACTTGAGTCTACACCTCAAAAGGAAGCTGCATACCAAATATCAAGTCTCTGCTATTGCTGGTTCTTGAGAAGAAGATTTTTTAAGAATTGGAGCATTTTTGCCCCACCCCTCTGCTCAATATGAGCCGAAACCTAATTTGCCCAAAAATCAAAATGCCGCTATATAACCCCTACTCACATGAAATTTCATTAACATGCGGCCAGTGGTTTGGAAGAAAAAGACCCAAACACCACCTTCACGCCGGACGACGGACGCCGGACGACGGACGACGGACGAAAAGTGATCAGAAAAGCTCACCCTGACTTTCAGTCAGGTGAGCTAATAAGTAGGAAATCACAATTAAATTATTGACTGGCGTCTTTTTTTCATTCCTTCTGTTCATAAAACCAATTTGTAGCTACATACTTTTTGTTTGCACATAAAGTTTTTTTTACAGCTAATTTTTTCTACCATTTGTACATATAAGTTAGAGGTAACACAGATAAAAAGGTCATTCTGTAATGAGTAAACAGGTAAAATGAATAAGTTGAAAAAATAAAGAGTGCTGATCAAGCCTGAATTTTAGCAACCTGTCATTTGCAAAGTGGGGTCCCCTGAGGGTGAATTTGCTGAGCTATCCCATAAAGTGGGCCAATTCATCCTCTAGGTACTACATCTATCTGTTTTGGCTTGAGACCTTGATTCAGACTGAGGTTCACAGAGGGTAAATTTTGTGATGTTACCCTGCTGAGCAGGGTAGCATCACCAAATTCACCCTCTGGGGACCTCATTTTGCAGATGACAGTCTGCTTATTTTCAGGCTTGGTGCTATGTTTTTTAGAAAAACTTCAACCAATGGACAAGCTCTTCCACAAAAGGGAACTTTTATATATATAACTGGGTCATTTGTGTTTTTGTAGTTGCCCAAAATACCATGACATCTGTTCACAGACATGAAGTACTATCAACAGGTAGTGCTGTGCGGTATACCAAATTTTCGATACAGTTTCGGTATTATAGGGATACCGAAAACAGTACCGAAACCAAATCAAAATACTGCTTATTTCGGTATTTATATTTTTCTGTGCAATTGACAGAAAGTCAACTCATCAAGGTGAATCGTAAATCTAAAAGCCTGTGGGCCGCATATTTTGATCGAATTGACAAGAAAATACACAAATGTGAACTTTGTAAGCAACAGGTAGGCAGCAGACGCTGCAAATACGTCAGAGAAGGAAATAAACAAGAGGCCCCAAAGAGCCTTAATCGCTCACCAGCCAAAGTGGTTCAAAGAAGTATTTGGGGTCACATTCAGTTAGACATGGTTCATCAACACTACAAAGGAATGAAATCATGAGAGACAAATTTTATGGAACTAGGGACATGGCTTGAACAAACTTGAATCTTACCCCCTAAGGATGCTGCATACCAAATATCAAAAACATTGCTGGATCTGAAGAAGATTTTTAAAGAAAATTCCTCATTTTGAACTAAGTTATCATTCGGGCTTCCACAGTGAGCCCAAATATGAACCCAGGGACTTGGCTTGAACAAACTTGAATCTCACCCCCTAAGGATGCTGCATGCCAAATATCAAAACATTTTGACTGCTAAATCTGAAGAAGATTTTTAAAGAAAAATTCCTCATATTGTCTAAGTTATAATTCGGGCTCCCACAGGGAGCCCAAATATGGACTCGGGGACTTGGCTTTAACAAATTTGAATCTCACCCCTCTAAGGATGCTACACACCACATATCAAAACATTCCGACTGATGGATCTGAAAAAGAAGATTTTTTAAGAAAATTCCTCATTTCAAACTAAGTTACAATTCAAGCTCCCACAGTGAGCCCAAATATGGACCTAGGGACATGGCTTGAACAAACTTGAATCTCACTCCCCTAAGGGATGCAGCATACCAAATATTAAAACATTCTGACTGCTAGATCTGAAGAAGAAGATTTTTAAAGAAAATTCCTCATTTTGAACTAAGTTATCATTCGGGCTCCCACAGTGAGCCCAAATAAGGACCTAGGGACATGGCTTGAACAAACTTGAATTTCACTCCCCTAAGGATACTGCATACCAAATATCAAAACATTCTGACTGTCAGATCTGAAGAAGAAGATTTTTAAATAAAATTCCTCATTTTGAACAAAGTTATCATTTGGGCTCCCATAGTGAGCCCAAATATGGACCTAAGGACATGGCTTGAACAACTTTGAATTTCACCCCCCAAAGGATGCGGCATACTAAATATCAAAACATTCCAACTGCTGGATCTGAAGAAGAAGATTTTTAAAGAAAATTCCTCATTTTGAACTAAGTTATAATTCGGGCTACCGCAGTGAGCCCAAATATGAACCCAGAGACTTGGCTTGAACAAACTTGAATCTCACCCCCTAAGCATGCTGCATACCCAATATCAAAAGATTCTGCCTGCTGGATCTTGAGAAGAAGACTTTTAAAGAAATTTGCCTGAAATGCACTAAGTTCAAATTTGGGCTCCTATACTGAGCCCAAATATGAACCCAGGGGGCGATTTGAACAAACTTGAATCAGATCCACTCCACAATGTTGCATACCAAATATCAAAAGATTCTGCCTGCTGGATCTGGAGAAGAAGATTTATTAAGAAATTTGCCTGAAATGCATCAAGTTCAAATTCAGGCTTCTATACTGAGCCCAAATGTGAATCCAGGGGGCCGATTTGAACAAACTTGAATCCGATCCACCCCACAATGTTGCATAGCAAATATCAAAAGATTCTGCCTGCTACATCTTGAGAAGAAAATTTTTAAAGAAATTTGCCTGAAATGCACTAAGTTTGAATTCAGGCTCCTATACTGAGCCCAAATATGAACCCAGGGAGCCGATTTGTACAAACTTGAATCAGATCCACCCCACAATGTTGCATACCAAATATCAAAAGATTCTGCCTGCTGGATCTGGAGATCTTTTAAGAAAATTGAAATGCACTAAGTTCAAATTTGGGCTTCTATAGTGAGCCTGAATATGAACCCAGGGGGGCCGATTTGAACAAAGTTGAACCTGCCCCCCCCCCCCCCCCCCCCCTCCTCCTTAGAGATGATGTATACAAAATGGGAAAGAATTCTGCCTGGTGGATCTGAAGAAGAAGATTTTTTTGAATTTTGGAAAGAAATACATGGGTGCTATCAGAGTTATGCCCGTTGTGGTGCCCCCTGTGGGTGCGGCAAGTTTATTTGTACAAGTTCGAATTGACATATGATGGGGAACATGGACACCAAATTTGGTTCAATTTGATCCAGTTATTTGGGAGGAGTAGTCGTTAATGTAAAGTTCACGACGGACAACGATGGACGGCAAGTGATAAGTTAAGCTCCCTTCGGTGAGCTAAAAAGTGATGGCAAAAAACCCCGAACTAGAGGGGGTGTCATTTGTGTGCAAAGCACACTATGGTGTATCCCTGCATTTGCATACTTGACTTTGTATGAATGCTTGATACAAAGTTGAAATGCATAATATGACACACTAAAATCATATTGAGTAGCACAGGTGACACAGCTTCGTGCACATCTACAGACTCCACTGCAACATTTGAGCATGGTTTTAGCGCTTTGAATTACATACCCTAGGAGCCATTCACCGGGAACAGTCTAAGAAAACATGAAAGTGGCAACGGTGGCACAGCCACGTGGCCCTGAAAAATCTGAACCCTTCATGTGCATCTACAGACCCTACTGCAACATTTGAGCATGATTTTAGTGTTTTGAATTACATATCCTAGAAGCCTTTTGCCGGAAACAGTCTAAGAAAACATGAAAGTGGCAACGGTGGCACAGCCACGTGGCACCCGAAAAATCTGAAACCATTGTGCACATCTACAGACCCCACTGCAACATTTGAGCATGCTTTTAGCATTTCGAATTACATACCCTAGGAGCCTTTCGCCGGAAACGGTCTAAGAAAACATGAAAGTGGCAACAGTGGCACCGCCACGTTGCACCTTAAAAACCGAAACCTTTGTGCGCATCTACAGACCCCACTGCAACAATTGAGCATGGTTTTAGAGTTTCAAATTCCATACCCTAGGAGCCTTTCGCCAGAAACGGTCTAAGAAAACACGGCAGTGGCAACGGTGGCACAGCCACGTGGCACCTGAAAAATCTGAAACCTTTGTGCACATCTACAGACCCTACTGCAACATCTGAGCATGGTTTTAGCCTTTTGAATTACATACTCTAGGAGCCTTTCGCCGGAAACGGTCTAAGAAAACACGAAAGTGGCAACGGTGGCACTGCCACATGGCACCTGAAAAATCTGAAACCTTTGTGCACATCTACGACCCTACTGCAACATGTGAGCATGATTTTAGCGTTTCAAATTACATACTCTAGGAGCCTTTCGCCAGAAACGGTATAAGAAAACAGAAATGTGGCAACGGTGGCACCACCACGTGCACCTGAAAAATCTGAAGCCTTCGTGGGCATCTACAGACCCTACTGCAACATTTGAGCATAGTTTTAGTGTTTCGAATTACAAACCCTATGAGCCTTTTGCTGGAAACGGTCTAAGAAAACATGAAAGTGGCAACAGTGGCACAGCCACAAGGTACCCCAAAAAATCCGAAACCTTTGTGCGCATCTACAGACCCTACTGCAACATTTGAGCATGGTTTTAGCATTTCAAATTACATACCATAGAAGCCTTTTGCCGGAAACGGTCTAAGAAAAGACGAAAGTGGCAACGGTGGCACAGCCACATGGCAGCTGAAAACTCTGAAACCTTCGTGCGCATCTACAGACCCCATTGCAACATTCGAGCATGGTTTTAGTGTTTCAAATTACATACCCTAGGAGCCTTTCGCCGGAAACGGTCTAAGAAAACAAGAAAGTGGCAACGGTGGCACAGCAGCCACATGGCACATGAAACATCTGAAATCTTCATGCACATCTACAAATCATTTAGCAACACCCTAGTGAAGTTATAGGGTTATAGAACTCTGAATTACATAGGTTGGGATTATTCAAAAAAAAAGTGAAAAATTAGTGCATTTTTCAAGTGGCTCCATAGAAGCCACCTGGTGGCGCAAAATTTTAAAAGTGGTATTTTGGGATTGCACAGACCCTATTGAACAACTGTAGAAAGTTACAGCGTTTCGAATTACAAAATGCGGGGATAAAAATGGCAAGCTGTTAACTTGGTGTTTCCGTTTCTGAAGAAATACGGCCCGGTTCCAGTGTTTCCAACATTCTGGCCGATTCGATCAATTTTCTGGAAATTACTGTGCGATATATTCACAGGGTCATAAGCTATGTTTTTGAGGAGACAAAAGTTATCAATTTAAAGTAATTTGTATATTTTTTATACTCACCAATGGCAGAGACTTTGTTGGTGCAAACTTGATAAAATCCAGTGCCAAACACAAATTTTGAACCCTCCCCCCCCCCCTCCAATCCCCAAAATTAACATACAAAACCCAAAAATTGAAGTCCTATTGGTCCTCCATACTTTTGTTTACTGCACATAAGCGGTAACCAGGAAGGTACAGGAATTGGCACCAAGCATCATTCTTTCTATAGTGCCTGCTAAATGTTATAATCAGTGGGGAGGAATGAGTGCCCATTCATGGGAGAGCCATCCCCATCTGGGCCATTGATAAGTATAAACAAGAGCACCGCTGGGCATTGCATCATACGCCCGTGAACTGTTCAAATTGTACCATTTTAACACATTTGCAAGTTTTTGAGAGTGCGAGAAATTTATACTGGCATATATATATATGTTACGGTCAGACTTTGAAATCAGTGATTTTGTGAAATGACTAAATTTTTTCAGTCATTTGAGAAAAAAGACTAACAAGTTTGAAGCCAATCGAAAAACAAATACTGAAGTTATCATCCGGAAACCAAATATTTGACAAAGAATTCTAAGTCCAACAGGGGCCATAATTCAGGCAAAACTTGTTCAGACCAACCCTATATTCAAACTTGACCTGTATTTTGTTGTGATTAAACCACATACCAAGTTTGGAGCCGATCGGAAAACAAATACTAAAGTTATCAACCGGAAACCAAATATTTGACGAATTCTAAGTCCAACAGGGGCCATAATTCAGGCAAAAATTGTTCAGACCAACCCCATATTCGAACTTGACCTGTATTTTGTTGTGATTAAACCACATACCAAGCTTGGAGCCGATCGGAAAACAATTACTAAAGTTATCATCCGGAAACCAAATATTTGACGAATTCTAAGTCCAACAGGGGCCATAATTCAGGCAAAAATTGTTCAGACCGACCCCATATTCGAACTTGACCTGTATTTTGTTGTGATTAAACCACATACCAAATTTGGAACCGATCGGAAAACAAATACTAAAGTTATTGTTCGGAAACCAAACAGATGGACGGACGGACGGACGGACAGACGGACGGACAGAAGGACAGACAACGCCATACTATAATACATCCCGTTTTTCAAACGGGCGTATAAAAATATACAAATTACTTTAAATTCATAATATTTTTATACTGCAACCAATGGCCCAGACTTAGCTGAATAGTAAAAAGGCTGGAGAGCCCAGGGCTTAGAGGAAAATCCAATCTCTCAATTACTTCGATGAAGACTAGATCCTACAGGAGAATAGGAGAAGACAAGAGGAATTACATATGTCCTTCTCTTATAAAAAAAAAGAAAAAAAAAGAGAATGACATAACACCAACAATGTAATTGAGAATTACATAATTTCTCCATTTAACCCCTTATGCTAATTCGGTGAAGGAAACCAATTATAAAGTTAGTCCAGAGAATGAGATGCTTTATATTCATTTAAAAGTGTCCGAGGATTGTATAGAAACGCTCGTTTGACACGTGACATATACAAATGCTTCACAGTGAGCTACACTTACCGTCCCACCACCATCCCTTCTGAAGGAAAATTCCTCATAACGAAGAGGACAGTGGAACGGCGTCAGTGCTCGAGCAGACTGCCTAAGACATTTTCTAGATGTAAGATTAACGGACGACATTCTGAGCAACAGAAAGAGGACCTAAAGATCTAAGGTCACCGGAGATAGACTCTAAATTTCTAAGGTAAAACTTCGTAAATGAAGAGGGCTGTGTCCAGTACGCAGCCTTCATAAGATCATTAATGGCTATACTGTTAGAATAAGCCCAAGAAGCAGACAATGCTCTAACCTCATGCACTGAAATCTTGTTGACAGAACATTGATCCGAAGATACGACTTTCATAGGCAATACGTATTGCCAGCTGAATCCATCTAGCGATAGAATGAAGAGATATATCCTTTCTGTTAGGAATCAGGGAAGGAAAGAATCTTTTTCTTCCCTTGCTAATAAAACTTGATCAACGTTTATAAATGCGCATTGCTCTAACTGGACACAGCAAAGGTCTACAATTGTGTGAGGACAGTATAGCCTTAATGATAATAGGCTCAGGCCGCTCATCTGGAATCTGATTCTTAGCCAAGAATCCCACTTCCGTAGTAGCAAGAATCCCACTTCCGTAGTGAGAGTAACAGTATAACTCGCACTACGGTAATGGGAAACATCAACAGATAATGCATGAAGTACACTCACTCTTCTGGCAGACGCAAAGGCTAAGAGAAAGGCCGTTTTATAGGTCAAGAATTTGCACTCTACATCGTCCAACAGCTCAAACAGAGTTTCTTGAAGCTTAAACAGAACCCAAGCCAAATTCCATTTATGAATTAATCTGAGGGTTCTAGGTCTATTAATAGAGAAATTTCTAACTGGCTTGGATAAAAAAGAATCTGATCCAATAGCCAAGTTATCATGATGAGCACAAGTGTCTGATAAAATAGACCTATAGCTCTTAATTGTGACTTGCTGCAAGTTTAATACATCAAACAAGTAGACCAGGAAATTGGCAATGGACGAATTGTAAATGTCTACAGACTGGTCTGTACACCAACGGAAGAAAACCCTCCACTTCACTGCATAATTCAACGAAGAGGAGGCCCTCCTACAGTTATAAATTGCGTCCACTGCTCGTCTTGCAAAATGTTTTCCGTGCAAGAAGGACCGCAGAACGGAAATACGTGAAGGTTGAGACCTTCTGGGTTGTGATGCAGTGTGTGGGACTTCCCTTGATATAGAAGGTCCTTTCGAGGAGGAAGCTTCCGGGGAATGTCCCATAACAGACAACTGAGAAGATTGATCCAGGGTTTCTGTGACGACAGAGGTGCTTCTAGCAGGATTTTGCAGTGAGGCTGTTTGATTTTCAACAGAATCTGCTGAATCAAAGGAGCAGGAGGATATGCATATCCTATCATTCCATCCCATGAGATCGATAGAGCATCTACTGTGTACGATCGATAGAGCATCTAGTACAGCAACACGAAAGTCGGTAACTGATTGTTCAGGTGCGTCGTAAAAAGATGTATCATGCGACAATCCCACTGGTAGAAGATCTGACTGAATACTCGCTTGTTGAGAGTCCACTCTGATGCTAACAGGCGACCTTTACGAGAGAGCAAGTCTGTTAGTATGTTCAGACGACCCGGTATATGACGAACTGAGAGATGAACATGATGACTCAGAGCAAATAGGAGAATCTCCTCCGTTAATTCGCATAACAGAATCGAATGAGTGCCTCCCTGGTTCCTGAGATAAGCCACTACCATCGAGTTGTCCGACAAAATCTGAACATGGACGTTCACTACTTGAGCAACCCAATGTTGTAGTGCTAGCCAGATAGAAATCAGCTCCTTGATGTTTTGGTGCTTCTCTAGGAACCGAGGGTCCCAAAGACCCTGACACTTCAAGTCTGCGGGACTTGACGCATCCCAGCCCGTCAGTCTCACATCCGTCGTAATCATGAAAACCGGATCCGGCAGTTGGAGTGGAACTCCCTGAGTCAGCCACTGGAGATCCTCCCAAATCTGAACCTTTTGTTTTACTAGGTCCGTTAAAACAATGGGTTTCGAGTGCATGCATCTTCACACTCCAGTTCTGAGTAAAGAAAATCTGGAGGGGATGCGTGCGCAGACGGCCCATCAGAGTAAGATGTGCAGTCGCTCAGCACAGCCCTATCAGTCGCATAAACTCCCTCGCAGTCACTGCGGGAGAGTTTAGACAAAAGCGATTATAACGACTGACCAATTTCGATCTGGGTAACAGAAGACGAATCTAGATTGTTGTGAGTCTCGAAGATCATTCCCAAGTGAATGAAGGACTTGGATGGATCTACATCCTACTTTTTCTCATTTACTATGAAACAGAGACGTTGGAAACACCTGAAGCAGACACTGAACATCGTTCTGAAGAATAATTCTGTCGCCGTATCTCTGAAGAATGTTGTCCAAGTAAGCCGACGTTATCACTGCCGAATGAGCTCAGAAGTATGACTCACAGAGTGAAAGCCCAAGGAGCCAGGTTCAGACCAAAGCACATCGCTCTGAACTGATAAACCTCTCCTTGCACGGCAAAACGCAGGTACATTCTGAATGCCGGATGTACCAGGACATGAAAGTACGCGTCCTTTAGATCTATGCTTGCCACATAGTCATCCATGCGAATGCTCGCTCTTACCGACCGAATGGTTCCATATAGAACTTTGGAGCTATGATCAATTTGTTTATCCAGCTCAAGTCTATTACCGGTCGGAACGAGCCATCTGACTTCAGTACGAGAAACAGGTGACTGTAAAAACTGGAGAATTTTGATTCTCAATGACCTCTATAGCTTTCTTTGATAGGTGAGCCTGTACCTACGCAAGGAGAGACTCTCTTTTGGAAGAATTCCCCGGAAGATTTGTCCAACGCGGACTTCTTGTAAGTGGGGGCTTGCTCGGAATGATAGCCGCAGGCCTGCAGAGACTACATTTCTCACCCACTGATCTTCCGTAATTCCCATCCAGTTTTTCGTGAAGTTTGATAACCTTCCGCCAACTGGAAAGCAACAGAGGTCTAGACCATCACCTGTATGATTTGCGAGACTTCGGGAGGAGAAACTTCGTCCTCCCCATGAAGAACCTCGGCCCGTCGGCCTAGGGGAGTCTAGGGGAGTCTGACTTATAGTCTTGATAAGACTTGCGCCCCTTTCCTGAGTCGCTATATTGACGAACTCCGGAGTAACTGTAAGAGGGTTTCCTAGACCCTCGCGAGAAGCTTCCTTTCGATGATTGGGAACTGGAACGACCTCGCCTACTCCGGACAGCTGATGCATGTTGTTGAGATGCTGATGTCAGTAGCAGCGTGCTGGAAGCTTTTTTGGTAGCTTGTTCATAGACTAAGGAAAGCTTGTCGTCAGTGTGTGCATCACATCTAACCAACTCCAAATTTGTTACGTGGCATACATGCCCTGGAAAGAACTCTTAGCGAGGAACTAACATCCTCAAATTCCTTTCCATTTAGATGCTGCGCCAAGCCCTGGTGATATGATCTCAGTAGAACATAGCGTCCAGAATCGCTCTATTAGATGAAATAGAAGATTCCATCACATCCAAGCGTAAATTGAATGATGTAGGAAAGTATATAACCAAATCCCCAGCCTGCTCATCCAGATGCAGAGGAGCTCTCTGAACATCTTCTCCAACCGATTTAAAATAACGCGATCTAGGAAATGGTATACTGATTGAAGATGTAGATAAGAAACTGCCTTTCTTTTCGAACTTGCTAGACTGAATATGACGTCGTTAATGTGGCCGGAGACCTCCGACACTTGCCAAGATAGTCCCGGGAAGGAAAGAACATCATCTTTCCTTCGCTCAACATCTCTGTCTAGGGATGACAGCAGTTTCTGCCTAGCAGACGCAGCTTACTGATCAGGCGGAACAAGGTCAGGATACTATTGATGAATGAAATTCATCGCTACCATATGTTGTTCCGAAAGGGAAGGGTAATCCTCCTCCTTTTCCCTTTCACCATCCGACTGATTCAGCTGAGAATTTCGATCAACAGCATCTGAATACACAGATGACTGGACCAGACCGACCCAGCACTGTCCGACAGCTCACCACCAGAGTCTGCGGAAGGCTGTGCTTGCACTTGCTGGGAAGCTGTGCAATTTGAGACAGCAAGTCCATTACAGAGGCTTGAGGAGCAGCAGTGTTCTGTTTTTTTTCTGCCTGCTGCTCCTGGGACAGAGATCCGGACGTAGATCTCTTTTCCGAACATCCCAATGAATGAAGCCCCGGATCACAAGCTACCGGATGGCCCGATTTCACGGGCAAAGACTGGGATCGTCTTTGCACGGCTGCCTGGATATCCGAAGTCGGGTAGCTAGTGTGCGGTCGTGTGTGCTTATCTGAACCTGAGGAAGAAGCCGTAACTGTAGCCAACCCCGGCTGAAGTTTAGACGGAGCGTCCCTGGCGGCGAGTGTGGATGTTAGCTCCGACTCAGTGAAGTTTCTCAAAACAACATTTGACCCCAAATGTTGTTGGGTTAGAAAAGGCTCTACCGCTCATGGTCTATCAGACTTCGCCGAGCTTCCCAAAGAGAAACTTGCAGGCTTCTTCCCTTTTGAGCTTCTTTTCCGGGTGAGCTTTAGTTTTTGAGGTGCTCGCTCTACCCGATTCTACACTTCCCTCGACCGCAGCGGACTTAACCGGTGTTACGGCTCCCATCGTCGGGTTGGCCACTTCATCAGTTGAACTGGCTGCTGGTATAAGAGGCCTTATTCCTTGTTTAATATTCAGGAGCACCTTAGCAGCCTGTTCTGTTTGCTCATCAGAGCGCGATGACAGCAGCACAGTTTAGATGGGTGTTGCAATACCATCACCATGTTCTTGTTCCTCTGAAAAAGAAACTGAATTATCCTGTGGTAACAGCTCAGGCATCGGAACTTCACCGCCGACGACGTACTGCGACACCCGTCTCCAACGTCTGGCATCCCAATGTACACAAGTAGGACAAGAATCTGTAGGAGTGCATCAACTACAGGCAAGACAACAAGCATGTAAATCCAAGTTAGACTTCCTCGCCTTGTATTTAGAACAGTAAGCTTTCATAATTAATTACAATCAAAAACTGAGTCGATAGCACTCCTACAAATTCAACAACAAAAATACATGATAAGGATACATGATATGAGCAATCAAATTAATTTTGAAACCATAAAAAAATTTCCAAAGGGAACATCATGAGCCCAAGGGCATACCGATAGAGCCTAAGTGTGGACAAACGCCAATTTTTTTGAGCTGCACTACCGGAACCATAATCAATGTATCCTACAATAATTCTGAAGTATTATAATACTAAATACTACATGTTAAGGGCGTCGCCAAATGTAAACAATGTCACTAGAAAAAACCTGAAACAAGACAACAGGCACACAAAAAGGCCCAAAATCAGTAACCAATTTAAATACTACCATGTGCAAAGCTACGTCTTCATACGAAGAAAAAACGATACATCGGATAGAAGATGCAAGACCAAAATGACCCAACACCCCTAGGGTGAGGACATAACCATGGGGATAAACAGCATAAACATTCTGTAACACACGTTAAACTCCCAAGAAATTTAATAAGAAATTTCAATAAAAACAGCCAAAAAGCAAAAAGCTTAGGAGTTTAACAGGAGGGTTCATGGAAGGATAGGGAAGGAGCACTTAACAAACAGTAGGTAAATCATTAGCAAGAATGATGACATCAGACGCATGTCCTGAAAATGGGAAAGATGAAATAATTTTTATAATTATTGTAAAGTTACAGCCCTGAATGTCTCAAACCACTGTTCTTCACTTCCATCATCCATTTAAAGCCTTGAATCCACCAATTCTTTCATTGATTTGTGTCTGGCATCTTCAAATGAAAGTGTCAATGACACTGTAGCTTAACTTGTCTGTGTGTTATGTTTGATGAAAAGGATAATGTTCAATGTTTATGAAAGGATTATGAAATAAGACAAGAATTGTGATAATTGGGAATATGTTAATTTCTGTTCCCTGTTTGCCATGTTTTCAATAAAAATAATATGAGGTGTAGGCTATACTAAAGGGGTGGGTTAATGTGGCCCTCACAGTTAATATATGTGGCCCTCACAGTTAATATATGTGGCCCTCACAGTTAATGTATATCAACAAAAGTTACCAATTTACAGTGAAATTATTCCAAAACGAGTCATCCTATAAAGTTACAATGAAATCCCTTCATAAATACGGCCTGAGATTGTGCTAAAGGTTTTTGGGATTCAGGCCTGTGTAGCCATCACGGTTGACCGATCCCAACCAAAAGGGGACATCCTCATCTAAACATTATACTGAGTCATCCTACCAATTACAATTAAATCCCTT
This sequence comes from Pictodentalium vernedei, assembly GCA_031216915.1. Taxonomy (NCBI): domain Eukaryota; kingdom Metazoa; phylum Mollusca; class Scaphopoda; order Dentaliida; family Dentaliidae; genus Pictodentalium; species Pictodentalium vernedei. Next base: position 616,340,382 of record CM062295.1, read on the forward strand.
CATAAATATGACCTGTAGTCTGTGCCAAAGTTCTTTGAGTTTGGGGCTCGGGCGGCCGTCATGGTTGAATTATCGCGACCAAAAGGGATGACGTTCTCATCTAGGCATTATCTAGAGTCATCCTACCAAGTTACAATGAAATCCCTTCATAAATAGGACCTGTAGACTGTGCTAGAGGTTTTCGGTCTTCGGGCCCCTGTAGCCATCACAGTTGACCAATTGCGACCAAAAGGGGACGTTCTAATCTAGACATTATATGGAGTCAACAGACCAAGTTACAATGAAATCCCTCCATAAGTACGACCTGTGGACTGTGCTCAGGGTTTTGGGCTCGGGCAGTCGTCACGGTTGACAGATCACGACCAAATGGGGAAGTTCTCATCTGGACATCATCCGGAGTCATCTTACCAAGTTACAATGAGATCCCTCCATATTAAATATGACCTGTAGACTGTGCTAAAAGTTTTTGGGTTTCAGGCTTGGGCAGCCATCACGGTTGACAGATCATGACCAAAAGGGGACGTTCTCATCTTGATATTATCCAGAGGCATCCTACCAAGTTACAATGAAATTTCCTCATAAAAACAACCTGTAGACTGTGCTAATGGTTTTCAGGTTTTGGGCTTGGGCAGCCACCACGGTTGACCGATCGCGACCAAAAGGAGATGTTATCTAGACATGACCTCAAACCTGCATATGAAATTTTGTGATGATCAGATAAGAACTACGGGGTGTAGCCTGTGCTAAAGGAAAATGTGAACAGACTCACAGACTTCCGCATGTGTGATGGCAACAGCTTATCTTGACTTTGTCAAGTTAAGCTAAAAAGGAGATTTAAAGCACAGATGTAAGCTCATTGTTTACTGACTTAGGGCACAACAAAGAATGATGCTTGGCACCAATTCTGGTACCTTCCTGGTTACTGCGCATGCTGCGCAGATAGGTCTTCAGTTTTTCGGTTTTGTATGCAAATTTTGGGGATTGGTGGGTTCAAAATTGGAGTTTGCAACAGCTTAGTCAGGGCCATTCGTTGTAGTATAAAAATATTGAAAATTTTTAGTAATTCATGAATTTATTTTGCAAGTGTCACCTGCTACCCACAATGGGTAAAGGGTTAAGAATGACCATTTCCAGCCACTGATACAGTATGATGATCATGCAAGCAAACAAGTATGTTAGCAAGTAACTTGCATGCTTTACTCTGTCTCATATAACTGATGTGAGTCAGTGTGACAATGTTTGCCTGTTTTCGAGCAAGGTTGTTCCTTTGTTAACCCATATAATACAGTAGTTCAAAAGTAACGATTAATCGATCAATTACTTTTTGGATTGATCAAGATGTTGATCATTGATTAATCGGTTAACCGTTTCAGCTCCATATTATTCTGCAAGATTGATGAGAGAACAAGTAAATAAAAACTTCCAGTCTGGAAGTGCTACCAGATTTTCAGAAATGTGTTGAAAGTTCATGTACAAGGCCTCATACTGAACAAACTTTATAATTTTATTTCAAAATAGACAGTCATACTTTGATGATTACGACTGTATACTTGACAGGTGTGTCATGGGTATTCCAGGTAACCAAGGATCAGACAGATATCTGTAAAAACTGAATCAACATGAAACAAAATTGAAAAAGAATTCTGAAGGAACCATTCTAGACATTGGAGGAACCATCCTAGACATATTCATATGTGATGCTTTGTGTTTTTCATATGACAGGTGACTACACGTGAATGAGAAAAGAAAGATGCCTGTTGCTTATATAAAACTACGGAAATTAAATTTCATATTACACCTAAAAGTAAATTGTCTTTTTATTATTGAAACCAATGCCAGAAAAATTAGAGCAATTGCAGAATGTTTCTTATAAATTGTAATATCGCAAAATGAGCACATTTTAACACTTTGCCGATATGAATTACTTAATATAATTTCCATAGCTACAAAACAAAACTTCCAAGACATTTTCAGTCAGAAGTAAGTTTTAGAGCTAGGTGGTACTGAATTTGAAGTTTCAGCCACAATGTTTTTTACCAATTTCACTGACTCACAAGTAAGGCCACAGTGAAAACTCTAGCATTTTCAAGTGTCTCAAATGTAAATATTTAACTCTTTATCTGCAGAATATTTTATTGCATTTTTCATTAAATCAAGTCAGTCAAGGCTATTGCAAAGCTGCCATGATTTGATTTATTGGAAAATCAAATAGAGGAAGGCATCCAAAAATCATTAATAAGAGGATTACTCCCATTTCAGGGTTGCTGCAGGCAAGGACTGATTAAATTCAAGGATATTTAAGGCCATTTCGCAATATATTTAAGCATTTTCGCAATATATTTAAGCATTTTCCAAGAGCCTACAACCAAATTCAACAATTTTTAAGGCCCTGCCTTCAATAGTCTAACTAGGACAACCAGTCATTACTCCCTCCTCCCACTTCCCTACTTGGGAAGTGGGAGGAGAGGGTAATGATGGGAGAGCCTAGTGAGAACCATGTTTTATGAATGCTGGCATATCAAACTATAGTTATGATTATGTGCTTCGTCCTCATGTTCATTTCATGAAAATTCAAGGCTTTTCAAGGCCTCCCATTACATTTTCCTGCATTTCAAGGCCTTGAATGACCCTCAGTCAAGTTCAAGACATTCCTTGAATCCATGACTCCATGGGAACCCTCTATTTGCAGTGATTTATTTTAACAAGAGCCAGAAATATGCATCTCCTCTGTAACATTGTAGTCTTGTACCGGGCAGGAAAGTTAAAAAATTTATAGTAATTTATATATTTTTTATACTTACCAATGACCCAGACATAGCTGGTGCTAACTCTTAAAAATCTAGGGCCAAACACAAATTTTGCTCCAATCCCCAAAATTTGCATCTAAAACCAAAGAAATCATGTCCTGAATGGCCCTCCATACTTCGCCTCTACTGCGCATACGCAGTGTCAAGGACGTCCCGAAATTGGCGCCATTAATCATTCTTACAATCAGTGCCTGGTAAGCGCTATGTCCTCAGCAGGGAGGTATGCGTTCCCAACTCCTGGGAGGGCCATCCCCGTCTGGGTCATTGGTAAGTATAAAAAATATATAAATTACTATAAATTTTTTAACATTTTTATACTGTACCAATGACCCAGACATAGCTGAATAGTAAAAAGGCTGGAGGGCCTAGGACATAGAGGAAAATCCAATAAGCTCAACTATATAAAATAGAGTCATCCCCTCGAGGAGAAAAGGAGTATTAGGCTTTACATGTATCTTACTTATTTATGATAAATTAGAAAGACACAATACCTTCCATAATTGAGCATCATAACATCCATATTCTCTATTAACATCCAGTATAATCCTTATACTAAATATTTTTAAAGTAAGCCAATAAATAAAGTTAGTCCAGAGAATTGAGACTCTTTATACTCTTTTAAAAGTGTCTGAGGATTGTATAATAACGCCCGTTTGACACGTGACATATTCAAATGCTATACTTTAAAACTATGACATGAATGAATTTTTAAAACATAAACTTTTCACTTTAAAACCATACCAGTAACAGCTCAGAATTACTGACTCCGGAGGAGGTATCCCCTTGTTTCCATAATAAAACAGGTGACCCAAGGGAACACCCTCCCCCCCTTCCCCTTGCCCTGGGTCAAATAGCCCAGAGCGAAGAGGGCAGCAGGACGGAGTCACTGCCGGAACAGAAAGCCTACATAGCTATAGTTGCAATTGTTAAGTGAATGACATTCTGAGCAGCCGATAATGGACCTAAACAATGCAGGACTCCAGAAATGGACTCGATATTTCTGAGATAAAAATTTGTGAATGTGGATGGCTGAGACCAATATGCAGCCTTCATTAAATCTATAATAGCAACACTATTTACGTAAGCCCAAGATGTAGAAGAGCTCTTACTTCATGAGCCGAAATCTTAAGCACAGACTGCTGAGTTAAGGATAGATTATCCTAAGAAGTACCGATAGTTAATTGAATCCATTTAGCAATAGAATGGACCGTAATGACCTTTCTATTAGGCATCAGAGACAGAAGAAGCTTTACATCCTTACTGATAAACTGAGATCTGTTAATAAATATATAAAGGTCTAGCCGGACAGAGTAAAGGCCTATGCCCGTTCGAAGACGGAAGGACCTTAAAAACAATAGGTTCCGGATATTTATTAGGAGCCTGATTCTTAACCAAAAATCCAACATTAGTAGTAAAGGTAATAGAGTTTCCGATACTACGAAAGTGAGAATCGTCCACCGATAGTGCATGAAGCTCACTGACTCTTCAGCAGAAGAGAAGACTAAGAGAATTGCTGTCTTAAAAGGCCAGAATTTGAAACTACTGTCTCAAGAGGTTCAAATGGTTGCTTTAGTTAATAAGAACCCAAGCTAAATTCCGTATAGGAATTAATCTAAGGATTCTAGGTCTATTTATCGAAAAGTTTCTAACTAACTTAGATAAAGAGACATTAGACTCAATTGTACACTATCATGGTGTGCATAGGTATCAGATAACATAGACCTATAACCTTTAATAGTAACTGGCTGCAGTTGATCTTGTCAAACAAGTATACTAGAAAGTTTGCAATGTCTGGTATGGAGGGATAAAAAATATCAACATAATGATCCCTACACCAACGACGGAAGACCCTCCACTTTAGCCGGATAGAATAGCGAAGAGGAGGTCCTCCTACAGTTAGAAATCGCGTCCACTGCTCGTCCTGTACAATGCTTGCCATGCAAGAAGGACCGCACAACAAAATACGTGAAGGTTGAGACCTTGCGGGTTGTGATGAAGTTGACACGATTTCCCCAGCGAAAGAAGATCCTCTCATGGAGGAAGTTTTCGCGGTAAGTCCCACAGCAGACACCTAAGTAAATTTATCCACGGTCTGTGTGGAGACAGAGATACTACCAAGAGAATTGTATTGTGAATGTATTATCTAGCAATACTTGCTGAATCAACAGCGCTGGAGGATACGCATATCCTATCATTCCGTCCTACTAGATCGATAGAGCGTAAACTACATATGCTCAGGGATCTGGACATGGTGACACATACGTCTGCAATTGATTGGTGAGTTGTGTCGCAAATAAATTTATCATTGGGCGCTCCCAATGGTAGCAAATCTGATTGAATACCTGTTTGTTGAGAGTCCATTCTGACGGCAACAATCGACCCTTACGTGAAAGGGAGTCTGCTAATACAATCAGACGACCCAGAATATGACAGACCGAAACAGAACTTGGTGATCTATAACAAACAGAAGGATTCTTTCCGTTAAATTCAATAACGGAACCGAATGAGTGCCTCCCTGGTTCCGGATATACGCAACTACTGTCGTATTATCGGACAGGATTTGGACATGCGTTTCTGAATAATGTTCATCCAATGACGTAGTGCAAGCCAAAATAATATCATTTCTTGGAAGTTAAGTGCTTGCCTAAAAACTGCGGAACCCAAAGACCCTGGCACTTCGAATCCGTTGGGATCAATATTGTACCCCAACCTGTTTGACTGGCATCCGTCATAATCGAAAAACTCGGATCCGGCAACTATAGTGGAACTCTCGGAGTCAACCACCGAATGTTTGCCCAAGTCTGAATCTCTTGTTACACTTGATTGACAAGAGAACGTGTATATCGAGCAATTTATAGATTGCTGAAAGGTTGCCGTCGAAGAGAAGCTTCTCCGAGACCGAAGCGACTCTGAGAGAGTTCTTCACCTTACTATCCACGTGCGTGGATGTAGCTAGGGCTGCGTCACGTCTAACCAACTCCAGGTTGCCACTGAAGGGCGGAGTTATATGTGGAAAACTACTGCCCTTGAAAGAAATCTCATTAAGAATCATATCCTGGAATTCTTTCTCTTGAAGACATAATGATAACGCCTCAGTAAGGTGGTCTACATATGATAAAGCGTCTAAATTAAGTCTATTAGACATCATTGTCGTTTCCAACGTCGTGGTTGGAATTGACATAGACGGCGAAAAAGACAATTCCCAGTCTTCAGCCTCGTCGTCTAGACGCAGAAGAACTCTCAGTATGCCCTGTCCTGCCATTTCAAATTTATTCCTAGAATTGATGAAAGGCAGATTAGAGCATTTGCGGACAAGAAACTAGACTAGCGTGTTTTGGTAGCAAGCTTATATATATAGCGTCGTTCAATATTCGAAAGTTCTAGTAACATTATTGGACTGTGTCGGCAATTCAGGGACGATGTCCCTGAACCGATCAAAAACTCTGTGTCCAATGACGCTATTAGTCTCTTATCCAGCATCGCAGCATTCTAGTCCGAAGGAACAACCTCTGGAAGATAATGCCGGAAGAAATGTATGGCAGCTTCTGTTGTTCCGAAAGGGAAAGCTCGAAATCGTCCGAATCCCTTTCGCCATCCTGTCGAACCCTATGAAGTGTTCGGTCGTCTGTACCTGATGCATCAGCAGAGCGAACCGACCCAGCGTCGTCGGATTATTCCTGATCTGACAGAGATTCTGTCGTTTGCTGGGATGCTGCGATAAGCTGTGCTATTTTGGTTAGCACGTCCGTCACTGAGGCCTGTGGAGAAGCGGTCTTACGATGCTTTGCCGCTGGAAGCTCCGTGTTCATTACCCTGTGTATACTTCTATTATGCGAGCGACCGGAGTGTACAGGCCTCGTGTCCCTTGGCTACCGGATGGCGTGACCTGTTCGCCGTGGAATCACTGAATGACGAAGCTGGCAGGATACTCGAGGTCACGTAGCCAAGTTGCGGTCGTGTGCGCTGCCGTGAGGATGAGGAAGCATTATCGACAGTCTCTCGGACTGTCTATATAACAGAGCGTCCCGAGCGGCGGACATATGCTCCGAATGCGAAACGTTTGTACCACAACATCTGGTCCCAGATGTTGTTGTACGAGAGAGGGACCTCTCTCGCTCGCAGCCCGGACAGACCTGGACGAGCTAGGAACCGGACTTACAGGCTTACTCCGATCTCTCCTCTAATCCGTCGTCACTGGGTGTGTACTATTGTCTATTATAGTGCTCGCATCACCCAAATCTCCTTCCTGGACCGCAACAGATGAACCCGGCTGCCGAACCATTCGATGAATGGACGCTATACCGGGTGAGCTAGCGAATGTCAACGCCGTCGATTGACGTATTCCATGAGCACTTATTGCCGCTAGCTCTTCATTTAACTATGACGACAGAGGCACATTTTTGAAAGACATCTCAGTAACTTTGCGAACAAGAAACCAGACTTGCTTGTTAATAGCAAGCATATATATATATAAATAGCGTCGTTCAATAATTCGAAAGTTCCTGTGACATTATTGGACTGTGTCGGAACTGAGGGACGATGTCCCTGAACCGATCCAAAAATTTTTGTGTCCACCGACGTTATCAGTCTCTTATCCGGCATCGCAGCATTCTGGTCCGACGAAACAACCTCTAGAAGATAAAAGCCGGATGACATATACAGCAGCTTATGTTGTTCCAAAAGGGAAAGCTCGAAATCCTCCGAATCCCTTTTGCCATCCTGTCAGACCCTATGAAGTTTTCGGACGTCCGTACCTGATGCTTCAGCGGAGCGTCCCGACCCAGCGTCGTCGGATATTACATGATGCGACAGAGATTCTGTCGTTGCTGGGATGCTGCGATAAGTTGCGCTATTGCTATTTGGGATAGCACGTCCGTCACTGAGGCCTGTGCAGTAGCGGTCTTACGATGCTTTGCCGCTGGAAGCTCCGTGTACGTTGACTCCTGCATACTATCCTTATGCGAACGTCCGGAGTCTACAGGCCTCGTGTCCCTGGCTACCGGATGGCGTGACCTGGTCGCCGCGGATTCTCTGATTGGCGAAGTTGACTGGATATCCGAGGTCACGTAGCCAAGGTGCGGCCGTGTGCGCTGTCATGAGAATGAGGAAGCCTTATTGACAGTCTCTCCGGACTGTCTATATAACGGAGCGTCCCGAGCGGCGGACGTATGCTCCGAATGCGAAACATTTTGTACCACAACATCTGGGGCCAAATGTTGTTGTACGAGAGAGGGGCCTCTCTCGCTCGCAGCCCGGATGGGCCTGGACGAGCTAGGAACCGGACTAATAGGCTTCCTCCGTTCTCTCCTCTAATCCGCCGTCACTGGGTGTGCACTTGGTTGATTTATAGCGCTCGCATCACCCAAAACTCCTTTCTAGACCGCAACGGACAAACCCGGCTGCCGAACCATTCGATGAATGGACGCTACACCGGGCGAGCTAGCGGACGTCAAAGGCCGTCGATCCTACTAGGGACCTCTTAGGCAATTGACGTATTTCCATGAGCACTTTTCCGCTAGCTCTTCATTAATTGTGACGACGGAGGCACACTTTTGGAAGACATCACGGAAACATTACCTTGTTCTTGATCGTCTGAAATAGAGATTGATAAACCAGAGTGACCCTGCGGGGAAAGGACCGGCATGGCCATTTCCCCGCTAACATACCGTGACACACGCTTCCCATGTTGTCATCGAAATTAACACATACTGAACAGGAGTTAGTGCGAGTACACTGACTACATTTATACAATGATTATGAAAGTCAGAGGAAGATTTCCTCTTAATACAATTGAACAATATCCTTTCATTGTGAAAAGAATGCAAAGTCCAAGTACTCGCACCAACCCCTCAAAATCAAAATACATAATAACATGATCCATTAACATAGAAAAAATAATTGAAATCAAAAAAATTTTTTGAAAAAATATTTTTTCAGAAAAGCCCAAGTTTCTGAAAAGTAACGTTGAGCCCCAATGGATCCCAAGCCTAAGTGTGGACAAAATTTTTTTAAATATTTTAAAAAATTAATGCAACACTTACGAATGATAATAATGTATCTAGTTATGATTAAACTAACATCAAGATATTATTTTCAAGAAATCCCCCTCACACAGAGGCTGTTGTCAATGTAAACAAGAAGTGTAAAAACACCAGAAACATGACTCCAGGCACTGATAACCCTGGCCCGAAATCAGTTACCAATAATACACTATCTGATGCAAAACAGAGACTTCCAGGGAAGAAACTACAGAACATCAGATGGTAGATGCAGAACACTAAGCCTAAACACCCAAGGGTGAAGATGTAAACATGGGGAAAAGAACAGAATTCATTCTGTTATCCAGCTAAAACTCCCAAGAAATTTTAGTAATAATATTACAGAAAATATGCCAAAAGCATGGGAGAATAGCAAGGGGGGACTTAAAGGAAAGGGAGAGAGAAAAACACTGAACAAGCAGTGTAACTTTATAGCAAGAATGACCACAACAGGCCGTTGCCTCGAAAATAGGTAACTTAACACAATTTTATTAAAAAATTTTAAGTTACAGCCCTGATTATTTTCTGTCACTCATTTTTCCTCTCCTCCTTCTATATCCTCCTTAGAACCACCATTTCTCTAATATTTATGTGTCTGGCATCATTTAAACTGAGATTTACAAGCACAAAGATCAGTCAGATGTTAACTGATGAAGGGCCAAACAAAGAAATGATTAATGGCGCCAATTTCGGGACATCCTTGACACTGCGCATGCGCAGTAGAGGCAAAGTATGGAGGGCCATTCAGGACATGATTTCTTTGGTTTTAGATGCAAATTTTGGGGATTGGGGGGCAAAATTTGTGTTTGGCCCTAGATTTTTAAGAGTTAGCACCAGCTATGTCTGGGTCATTGGTACAGTATAAAAATATCAGTCTGCAGTAAGCAGAGTCAATATTTAATTAAACATGGTTAAATCTGAGGACATACTAAATTATTCCTGTAGTAGCATGTTTATGATATCATTTTACTGTAACAGACGTTTAACATTAGGAATAAAAAGTCCTTTTTGCCAAAACATTGTTTCTTTAAAAATGCAGGAGAATCTCATCATGTTACTGACCTCATACAATGTTAGCCGCACATCAGCTTGTTGTGTCAAACATCTTCTCAAGTTCCCCAAAATTTCTAAACAAAGGGCTTCATTACTTCCTGGATTGTGACTGCAGTGAACTTGTATCTGAAACATTTCATACTCATCAATAAAATTAAAATACAGTGGCACCCACTTAATTGGATATCTCTTAATTGTATATCCCTGTTAATTGAATATAATTTCCCAACATAAAACCATTTACCATACAACCAGAACTAATTTTACCTGTTAACTGAATAAAGGTTATAGAGTAAACTCCTGTTAATTGAATAAGAAATCTTGTAACCTGTCGAGAAATTACCCTGACTCTGCCCAGTTTTCCTTTGTTTATAGACGAATTTGGCCTCAGTACACCCAATACCGGCATGAAAGCTCTGTCAAACAAGATATAATAGAATAAATGCTAAGTTTATCTCTAGAATACAGGAAAGTGACACAATCCCTGTTAATTGAATACTCCTGTTAACTGAATAATTTTCATTAGCAAAGTGGCTATTCAATTAACAGGGTTCCACTGAACAAACAAAAAAGAAGAGCAGGATTTTAACTACATAAAACAAGGAAAGCATCGCAATGCGATTCCAATCTCCCCCCCCCCCCACCCCCCACCCAAACAAATATATTCGAAACCAATCACAATCAGGCTCCATAAAAATTTACAGGGATGTTTTATCACAGAAAATTTGACGTCATTACGGGCACTGAAGATTGGATTACTTCCAATTAACACATAACCCAACATCCAAATTTTTTATTTTACTTTACATTTTCCCAAAGACCGCAAAATTTCAGCAAAACTATGCAAGATATTGTTTAACAAAGGGCAATAACTCCCATAATTCTCATCGGCTATCACTGGTCATTGAACTTGACGTAGATATTGTTGCTATTGAGACATATACTGAAAAGAATTGATATCCGGTTACTATTGTTAAAGTTATGCCATAAACAAACATTACACGATATTTTTTAAACAAAGGGCAATAACTCCCATAATTTTCATTGGATATTGATCATCGAACTTGATGTAGACATTGTTTCTATAGAGAGATATAGTGAAAAGAATTGAAATCTGCAAACTATTGTTCAAGTTATGCGTTATGCCATAAACAAGTTTTACGGGATATTTTTATAACAAAGGGCCATAACTCCCATAATTTTCAAGAGATATTAGTGGTCATCAAACTTGATGTAGACATTGTTGAAAAAGAGACATATACCAAAAAGAATTGAAATCCTTTAACTATTATTCAAGTTATGCCACAAAGTTCTAGCGGATGAACGGAGGTATGGACAGATGTACGGACAGAAGGGCAGACACACTGACAAATGGAGGTCTTTGCTATATCCCTCCCTTGAGGAGGAATAAAAATGGCACATGTGTCAGTTGAAAAACACAAGGTGGTTACCGGTACATGCAAAAATAATCATTACAGGGGTTGGGGAATACATTTTGCAATTATTTCAACATCCAGAGTTAGTTTGCACAGATGGACACGGTACAGAATGTAAAATTCAGCAAAGATCCAGAATCCAAACTGCTGGACATCCCATATATACCATGATTCTCATTTGGAATCCCACAAAACTTAATGGAATTTAGGTCCGGGAGTGAAAGTAAACAATAAACAGTGACATAAAGATAGTCACTTAGCATAAAGATAGTCTAAGAGAATGGTTGAATTTGATTAGGCCTGCAGTGTTCTGACCGGCATCAGCTGTTGCTGACATCCCTGATAAACTAGAGAGGATTCTAAAATGTGTGTTCACACAATAAATCTAGTTGGAACTTACTAAATCTTATAACACTTGAGGATCTGAACAATTTTGCTGACTTCAAACTACACCACATCCAATGAGTCTAGTGACTCAGCAGTGATTTCTAGACAAGTTGTGGCTGCCTAAAGAGACTTGACTAGAAACCATGGTAGCTTGATTTTTGTCTGCAGGACTTATTTGTATGTTAAACAAGCCAAGACCAATACCAGGTCTGGACCTGCGTCGCTGCATGCAACAGGTCTGAAAATTAGATACACGATACAACTCATCATTATGAAGCAGCAGACCAAATATAAAATCATTCCCTTTCATAGAAGCCAAGAAAACTTTGACGGAAGAAGTGTTTCGGATGGACTGACGGACGGAGTCGAGCGGTTACTAGACCTGCTCTGTCGCTGGTGACGCAGGTAAAAACCATGCTCCCACTAGGGTAATCCAGTTTAAGTTATTGCACAAGACCATCACAGATGATGTTCGGTCAGGATCAAATCATTGATGTTTCGCTCTGAAGTCCAATGCATTATCTAATGGCCTAAAGACATGCATCGCCAGACCTTCAGGTTGTAGTGTACAGTCAGTATAATTTCTTGAAGATTGTCCACACCTTTAAGAATTAAGGTTCAAAGCATGTTGGAGAAATGGGATTTAGTGGCTGGTTATTGGAGAAAAAATAGACTAGATTGCATTGGGAAATGGGCTTATTACCAGAGTGTAGACTTCTTGGAAAATTTGTGGAACTGTTAAATGTCCAGGACAGGCATTCTAAAATATACAGTGGTGCAAGCAATCCTCCCCTCCTCCCAACCACCCCTCATGTCTCAAACAAGAACATGCTTTGGGGAGGGGGGGGGGGGGGGAGATTAATAAAGAAATTTGATTACAATATATTATGATGCAAAAAAGTCCTGATGAGTAACCTTTGGTATCCAACACTATAGATCCTGATACTTATAAGACCCACTCAGACTCTCATTCAAGTCTGGAAAAAAGCAGACGGTCATCTGCAGAAAGAGGTCCCCAGAGGGTGAATTTAGTGATGCTACCCTCCACAGCAGGGTGGCATTACTAAATTTACCCTCTGTGAAACTCAATCTAAATCAAGGTCTCTGTCCTCAGCAGGAAGAGGTACCTAGAGGATAAAATGGGGAATTCTGGCCCACTGTATGCAACAGCATCAGCAAATCCACCCTCAGGGGGCTTCATTCTGCAAATAAGAGACTGATTATTTCCCGACTTGGCTCAGATCTTTAGATGAGTTTGCAATATCCTAGCTCCCATTCAAAAAATTTCAAATAACACCTGCACAGCAGGGTAGCATTACTAAATTTACCCCCTGTGAACCTCAATCTGAATCAAGGTCTCAGACCTAAACAGAAAGAGGTACCCAGAGGATAAATTGGGGAATCTTAGCCCAGGGTGTGGGATAGCATCAACAGATTCATCCTCTGGAGACCTCGTTCTGCAAACGACAGATTGCTTATTTCCAGGCTTTTCTACATTAGTCCTAAAAAGGATCCACCAGACATTACAGCTCACATGCAACATGCGACAGGCTCTGTAATGTTGAATGCCTGATGATGGCTAGCCTGTGTGTACCTCTTCAAAAATCAAGTTAGTGATTTGTGAAAGCAAATTCTATGTTTATAATTATGAAGCAACATCATGTAATTTGAATGAAACTTCTCCCAAGACAATAGTAACAAGAGTGCTCGTATCGCTGAAGCAATACAATGTCCCCTACCGGACTAATGAGCATTAATAATTATACAAATGTTATAACCTAAATGTGATCAGCATGAATTCCGTTGAAGCATTTCCAAAAAAAGTCCAGAAAACTGATATTTTGGCGCTTTTCCATATTTCCAAGGGCCATAACTCACACAAGAATAATGCAATCAGCATGAAACTCAAACTTGATCTGTAAGTCATCGTTCTATAGTAGGTTACCAAGAATGAAATCATTCGGTTGAAGCATTTCCAAAAAAAGTCCGGAAAACTAAAGTATGACTGACAGACTGACTGACAGACTGACGGATGGACAGAGTACAAATGAAACTTGATCTGTAAGTCATCGTTCTATAGTAGGTTACCAAAAATGAAATCATTCCATTGAAGCGTTTCCAAAAAAAGTCCGGAAAACTAAAGCATAACCGACAGACTGACTGACAGACTGACGGATGGATGGACAGAGTGTAAATGAAACTTGATCTGTAAGTCATCCTTCTATAGTAGGTTACCAAGAATGAAATCATTCGGTTGAAGCATTTCCAAAAAAAGTCCGGAAAACTAAAGTATGACTGACAGACAGACTGACGGATGGACAGAGTACAAATGAAACTTGATCTGTAAGTCATCGTTCTATAGTAGGTTACCAAAAATGAAATCATTCCATTGAAGCGTTTCCAAAAAAAGTCCGGGAAACTAAAGCATAACCGACAGACTGACTGACAGAGTGACGGATGGATGGACAGAGTGTAAATGAAACTTGATCTGTAAGTCATCGTGCTATAGTAGTTTACCAAAAATGAAATCATTCCGTTGAAGCGTTTCCAAAAAAAGTCCAGAAAACTGATATTTTGGTGCTTTTCCATATTTCCAAGGGCCATAACTCACACAAGAATAATGCAATCAGCATGAAACTCAAACTTGATCTGTAAGTCATCGTTCTATAGTAGTTTACCTAAAATGAAATCATTCCGTTGAAGCGTTTCCAAAAAAAACTCCGGAAAACTGATATTTTGGTGTTTTTCCATATTTCCAAGGGCCGTAACTCACACAAGAATAATGCAATCGGCATGAAACTCAAACTTGATCTGTAAGTCATCGTTCTATAGTAGTTTACCAAAAATTAAATCATTCCGTTGAAGCGTTTCCAAAAAAAGCCTCCAGAAATCTGATATTTTGGTGCTTTTCCACATTTCCAAGGGCTGTACAAGAATAATGCAATCGGCATGAAACTCAAACTTGATCTCTAAGTCATCGTTCTATAGTAGTTTACCAAAAATGAAATCATTCTGTTGAAGTGTTTCCAAAAAAACTCCGGAAAACTGAAGTGTGACTGACAGACTGACAGACGGACAGACTGACAGACTGACGGATGGACGGAGTGCAAACCTATAGTCCCCTCCGGCGATGCCGGCAGGGGACTAATAAAAAATGCAGTCGTACAGTATCAAGTTAGGGTAGCCATCATCAGGTATCAACACTACAGAGTCTGTAACATGACAGGCTCTGTAATGTTGGATACCTGATGATAGCTAGCCTATGGGTAGCACTTCAACAATTAAGTTAGTGATTTGTGAAAGCAAACTAAATGTTTATAATTATGATGCAACATCATGTAATTCAAGTGCGGCTTCTTCTAAGACAATGGTGAAAGCTGTTGTACAGTGTCAGGCTAGGCACTATTTTGTTTGACAAATGCCAAACAAAAAATACATTGTCGCAATCAAATATTATTAACTTGTACCTTTCATTTTTCTTTTGATTTAAATGAGGGATGCGACAATTTTGTTTGATGATTTAAGCAGTGATCTTGAACATCTCCGACAATTAAGCATGATTTACAAGTGTGTCAAAAATAGCACTTATAGAAAATTTTTAGGGTTGCATCTCAGTATCCTTCAAGTTTTGGACACTGTGGTCTGGCATTGGAGTGTCCAAAAACTTGAAGGATACTTGAAGAATATTAAGCAAAGACAAAACTTTGAAGCTTATGCAGTTATCTGTGATTGTGTCCTGTTTTACAAACATTTAATAGCTATCATGTCAGTTCAAATGGTGGAGGGAATCAAAATACACAAGAAGCATCATGGATGGGAGGAAAGTAACTGCTTGACTTTTCCAAGTGACGATGAAGCTAAATCAGGTCTGTCCCAAGAAATACGTCCACAGTTATGTTTCCAACATGCCATATACACTGCCATATATCCTAAAGTTCACTTGTTGAGGATACACTTAAAACATCTTCTGGGAAAAACAACAACTTATTGGGATTAATTTCAATTTAACCTGTAAAGGGACGATAAGTTCTCATATTTTGTTTGTATATGAAAGACATGTTCTAAAAAACACCACTTAAACAGCTACAAGAAATTACTTGAATCTTTACTTAAAATGAAAGTGTCAATGACACTGTAGCTCAACTTATGTAAGACATGTGTATGTATAGTATGTGACACAGCAATGACAAACATCTAGGTAATGACCTGATAACAAAGGTACATATAAAGTATTGTAACGGTCTGTAAATAAATGCTGACCGTAGCTTGTAACAAATGCATAGGTAAAGTATTGTAAAGGTGGGCGACAGTGAGATGCTAAACTAGAAAAGAAATCTTTGAGTCCCAGAGTGGAACTCACTGAACCCCAAAATATTTGTTCTCATAGCACGGTGAAAACAAAGGCATCCAAAAACACTTGTTCCTGTCCCAAGGTGATAACAAAGGTACCCAATAAGTTTCGTGAAGATCGGTTCATAAATACAGCCTCTAGAATGAGTCGTATAGAAGTTGTGTACAAAAAAGTGATTGGACCTAATTTTGGTACAAAATGACCACTGGCAGCCATCTTGAATTTTGGACCGCACCCAGAAACACTCGTTCTCGTCCCAAGGTGGTAACAAAGGTACCCAAGAAGTTTTGTGAAGATCGGTTCATAAATACACCCTCTAGTCCAAGCCGTATTGACATGTGCACTTACTGCATACAAGTAGCACTGAATAAATCAAAGTTCATCTAATTTGCATAATTTCTGCATGAGAAAAAAACCTGTATTATTTATGATGTACTCCATGTTACTAAACATTCATTCAAAAATTTATTCAAATCAGAACCTTCATATAGAAGTTCTGTACTAACTAGAGGGGGTATCACTACCCCATGGCCCACCAACAGGTGGCCAATGTAAAGGGGTGGCTGGAGTAAAAAAAAAAAGTTCAAAACCTGCACACAAAAGTCCAAATTAAAGAAAATAAGCAGCTAAAGGGTTAAATAATATAATAATAACCCCTAAGAAGCATGTAACATAAAATAGGAACCATGGCAATATGCTACAAGGTAAGTCTCCACTTTGAAGAAAAGAAAGACAAACCTCAAAACCTGCACATAAAAGTAAAAAAAAAAGTATCACATTTGTTTCAGTGAGATAAAATTGAGAACAATACCCTGTTAATGTCACAGTAACCACCATGGCAATATGCTCGGTAAGGTGAAACCCTACCTGAAAAATATCCACTTGGAAGAAAAGAAAGAAAAACCTCAAAACCGGCACATAAAAGTAAAAAAAGTATCACATTTGTTTCAAAGGGTTAAAATTTACAAAAAATACCCTGAAAATGTTACAGTAACCACCATGGCAATATGCCAGTGAGGTAAAACTCCACTTAAAAAAAATATCAAAACCTGCACACAAAATTACAAAACTGCACACAAAAGTCCAAAATTAAAGTAAATAAGCAGCTAAAGGGTTAAATAATATAAAAATAGCCCCAAGAAGCATCCTAACATAAAATAGGAACCATGGCAATATGCTACAAGGTAAGTCACCACTTGGAAGAAAAGAAAGACAAACCTCAAAACCTGCACATAGAAGTAAAAAAAAGTATCACATTTGTTTTAAGGGGTTAAAATTGAGAAAAATACCCTGTCACAGTAACCACAATGGCAATATGCCAATAAGGTGAAACTCGACTTGAAAAATATCCACTTGGAAGAAAAGAAAGACAAACCTCAAAACCTGCACATAAAAGTAAAAAAAGCATCACATTTATTTCAAAGGGTTAAAATTTAGAAAAACACCCTGAAAATGTTACAGTAACCACCATGGCAATATGCCAGTGAGGTAAAACTCCACTTAAAAAAAAATATCAAAACCTGCACACAAAAGTACAAAACCTGCACACAAAAGTCCAAAATTAAAGTAAATAAGCAGCTAAAGGGTAAAATAATATAATACTAGCCCCAAGAAGCATCCTAACATAAAATAGGAACCATGGCAATATGCTACAAGGTAAGTCGCCACTTGGAAGAAAAGAAAGACAAACCTCAAAACCTGCACATAAAAGTAAGAAAAAAGTATCATTTGTTTCAAGGGGTTAAAATTGAGAAAAATACCCTGTCACAGAACCACAATGGCAATATGTCGGTAAGGTGAAACTCTACTTGAAAAATTTCCACTTGGAAGAAAAGAAAGACAAACCTCAAAACCTGCACATAAAAGTCAAAAAAGCATCACATTTGTTTCAAGGGGATAAAATTGAGAAAAATACCCTGAAATGGTAAGGAAACCACCATGGCAATATGCCAGTAAGGTAAAACTCCACTTGAAGACAAAATTTCAAAACCTGTACACAAAAGTCAAAAACCTGCACAGAAAAGTCAAAAACCTGTACTCAAAAGTCCAAAATTTAAGTAACTAAGCATGGAAAGGGTTGAATAAAATATTACTATCCCTGAAAAGCATGCAGACATAAAAAAAAAGCAAAAAAACCCCTGATTGTACCTAATTTTGGTACAAAATGGCTGCTGGCAGCCATCTTGAATTTTGGACCACACCCAAAAACATTCGTTCTCGTCCCAAGGTGATAACAAAGGTAGCCAAGAAGTTTCGTGAAGATCGGTTCATAAATACAGCCTCCAGGCCTAGCTGTATTGACATGTGCACTTACAGTGTATAAGTAGCACTGAATAAATCAAAATTCATCTAATTTGCATAATTTCTGCATGAGAAAACAACCCGTATTATATGTGATGTATTCCATGTTATTAAATATTCATACAAAAATTTATTTGAATCAGAACTTTCATACAGAAGTTCTGTACAAAAAACTGATTGCACTAATTTTGGTACAAAATGGCTGCTGATGGCCATCTTGAATTTCAGACCGCACCCAAAAACTCTCGTTCTCATCCCACGGTGATAACAAAGGTACCCAACAAGTTTCGTAAAGATTGGTTCATAAATACGGCTTCTAGACTGAGCCGTATAGAAGTTGTGTACAAAAAACTGATTGGACCTAATTTCGGTACAAAATGGCCACTGGCAGCCATCTTAAATTTTGGACCGCACTCAGAAACACTCGTTCTTGTCACAAGGTGATAACAAAGGTACCCAAGAAATTTTGTGAAGATCAGTTCATAAATACAGTCCCTAGCCCGAGCTGTATTGACATGTGTACTTACAGTGAGTAAGTAGCACTGAAAAAATCAAAGTTCATATAATTTGCATAATTTCTGCACGAGAAAAAATCCCGTATTATATGTGATGTATTCAGTTTATCTAATCTGCATAATTTATGCACGAGAAAAAAACCTGTATTATATGTGATGTCTTCCATGTTACTAAACATTCATACAAAAATTTATTCGAATCAGAACTTTCATACTGAAGTTCTGTACAAAAAACTGATTGCACCTAATTTTGGAGTAAAATGGCCACTGACAGCCATCTTGAATTTCGGCAAGCACCCAAAAACACTTGTTCTCGTCTCACGGTGATATCAAAGGTACTCAAGAAGTTTCGTAAAGATCAGTTCATAAATATGCCCTCTAGCCCGAGCCGTATTGAATTGTTGACGGACGACGGGCCATAGCATAACCTCAAATTTGACTTACGTCAAAGTTGAGCTAAAAAACATTCATGCAGACAAATTTTCAGAAGATACGACACTGCGAAGATATAAACAGATCTGTCCAAAGGGATCGAATGTAAACAGAAAACCATGTGTTATAATTTCTGTTACACAGGGAAATAATTGAATACCTCAGTTGCATTCAAGTATCTGATTGCCACGAACAACAACTATGCATTATTCTAGCACTAACTGGCCATTATTCGTTCAAAAACTTCATATTATTTCAAATGAAGTGCAATTATGCTTCCAATAAAACCTGCAACAGAATGAGCATCGATAACAGCAAATTGAGATAGAATATATGGACGCATATGCTATAATTGTCTTTCTGTGAGACCGAATTTCGATGAAAATGGAAAATTGCACGGTCAAGCCAGAAAATAAGCAGACTGTCATCTGCAAAATGAGATCCCCAGAGGGTGAATTTAGTGATGCTACCCTGCATAGCAGGGTAGCATCACTAAATTTACCCTTTGTGAACCTCAATCTGAATCAGGGTCTCAAAACTAAACAGAAGAGGTACCCAGAGGATAAATTATTTATTTATTTATTGGTGTTTAAGGTCATATAGTTATGCACAATGGCTAATCATGACCAAGAGGATAAATTGGCCCAGTGTATGGGATAGCATCATCAAATTAACCTCCTGTGAACCTCATTCTGCAAATGTCAGACTGCTTATTTTCAGGCCTGTGCATGGTTCCAGAAATTTCAATGAGTGATCAGGTAAGAAGATCGGGATGAAAAAAGATGGCATACTTTTAGATAAAGACAGTAAATTCTCACCTTCAAGTTAATTTATATCAAAAAGAACATTCATCCCAATGAAATGTAGGGCATTTTTGCATGACGACCATTATGTTTTGTCAAATGGACATATTTTATTCAATTTTGTTGCTTATTGTCCCATTAAAGGCCTGGAGATTTTTATACATTTTGATAGTCAACATCCTCTAGCTTTGCGGCTTTTTTTATACAGGCAGCAAAAGACCTGCCTAGAAACAACTTTCAGGGTACTTAGAATGTAACTTTCAATTTACCCAAATACTGCATTTTCGTGAACCTGTTTTGTTGCATCAAAAAGTGATCAAAAACAGAGCTGGGCCTTTAGGGGCATACCAGAAAATAAGTGGTCAAACAAGGACAATGTCAGGTGCAAAAAGGCCAATGTCTGACTGAGGTTTAAAATCATCAGTCAAAATGTCTGATGCCAAAATTATCAATGAAGTTCAGTGATCATGCATGATGGAAATCAGGTACATAACTAGCAAGCCTAAAATTAATGATTATTGTAATTTCTGGTTCTGGCAAGTTGGGAAGTGTGAAAAAAGTGACTGTACAGCTCATGAGTATTAACAGCATTTGAAGGAATATGATTTGATAAAAACATACATGAATCTGAATTATGTCTAAAGAGTATTCAGTTCCAATTCAGAATGAAACCAATCATACCTTGTTTGGCAGGGCTCATTGAAAACTCCATTTTGTAATATGTCAGATATCATTCTTAAGGTTCTGCTCCACAGTTTTCCAGGCTTTTCCAAATATGACATGCCATACACTCTCTTCAAATGCAAATATTCTGTAACTTAGTTATCTAACCCATTACATGTATTACATTTCCCAAATCCACAAAAAACATATAACATTATCTGACTAAGTAGAAATAAACAATCTGAATGTGGGTGGAATTATTTATTGTCAAAGGCAAGACTTCAACTTGAAAAATTGCCTGAAAAAATACCGAAACCAATCATTTTCGACCACCTAGCAGCCTCAAAAGCAGAATTTTCCCACCAACCCCACCCCTGGAGCAGAGCATCCCCTGTTTCTAAAATGCAAAAAAAATTTATATGTTTCCGTCTCATTTTTTAGTTACCTGTCTGGTAACAAACCCGTGTAAAAATTACATTTGAAAAAATAGCCAATTTTTCGAAGCCACTGTTTCCCATAATTCATCTGGTAATTTACCCCTATGTATCAGATTCCAACTTTGGGACCAAAACTTCAAATTCTCTTGTCCAACAAAAAACCTAATGTAATCATATATCTGATACTAAAAATATATCTCTATTTTATATGGCCTTAGTTTCAACATATGCCCTATGTTTAGAATTTCACCCCTGTGCAATAGTGCGAAACTGTAGAGCGGAACCTAAATGACAGACCTGATTCATTTGGTGTCTGACATTTTGTCTGGAAGTGCAATGAAAATTATTTTCAGGCTTGTTTAGGGGTGGTCAATAATTCTGATATCTTACCTGACTAGATGAAAATGACTGACTACTTTGACTTGAAGGCAGGCCTCCTAAAACTTTGAAATGTTTCAAAATCATCAAAAAGCCACTAACACCAATTTTTCTTGCATCAACCTGCCTACAAATGAAGACGAAATGAAGAACTAGATGGTGTCATTTTTGTGCAAAGCACACTATAGTATATCCCCACATTTGCATCCTTGATTACTGGTTAATGCTTGATACACATGAACACACTTTCAATGTTTTGAATTAAACCTCCTAGCAGCCTTTCGCATGAAACTGATTCTCTAATGACAAATGTGTCGCTACGGGTGCCACATGGTGCTGAACCAAAAATCCGAAACCTCTATGCACATCTAGAGACCCTACTTGGACATATGAACAAAATTTCAACATTTTGAATTAAAACCCTGAGGAGTCTTTTGCAGCAAACCGATTGTCTAACGACAAAAGTGGCATGATGGGAGCTGCATGGAGCCAGATTAAAAATTCAAAACCCTTCTAGAGATCCTATCTGAACATATGAACACACTTTAAGCATTTCGATATAAAACCCATTGGAGCCTTTTGCCGGAAATTGATTTTCTAACGACGAATGTGGTGCTATGGGTGCCACATGGTTGCCGAATCAAAAATCTGAAACCTTTATGCACATTTAGACACCCTACCTGAATATATGAACAACATTTCAACATTTCGAATTAAAAACCCCTAGGAGCTTTCGCTGGAAAATGATTTCTCTAATGACAAAAGTGGCACTTCGGGGAGCCACATCGGGCGGAATTAAAGATCCAAAACCTTTATGCACATCAAGACATCCTACTGGAACGTATAAACACACTTTCAACATTTCGAATTAAAACCCCTAGGAGCCCTTCACTGGAAAACAGATTCTCTAATGACAAAAGTGGTGCTATGAGTGCCACATGGGGCCGAATCAAAAATCCAAAACCTTTATGCACATCTAGACCCTACTGGAACATAATGAACACACTTTCAACGTTTCGAATTAAAACCCCTAGGAGCCATCCACCGGTAACCGATTCTCCAGGGACACAGGTGGTGCTACAGGTGCCATACAGGGCCATATCAAAATTCTGAAAGCTTTATGCACATCTAGACACCCTACCAGAACGTATGAACATACTTTCAACGTTTCGAATTAAACCCCCTAGGAGCCTTTCAATGGAAAACGATTTTATTACAAAAACAACTAAGAGCGTTTCGATAAAAACTGATTTTCCAACGATAAAAGTAGTTCCACTGGAACCACCTGGGGCCAAATCAAAATTCCGAAACCTTCATGTACATCTAGAGATGTTACCTGAATACCTTAGCATAGTTTAAACGTCTCGAATTAAATACCTTAGGAGCATTTCGATGAAAACTAATTTTCCAACGATAAAAGTGGTTCCACCCGAGCCACTTGGGGCCAAATCAAAATTCTGAAACCTTCATGCACATCTAGAGTTGCTACCTGAACACCTTAGCATAGTTTAAACATTTCGAATTGAATACCCCAGGAGCCTTTCAGGGTGTGACATACGGACAGATGGATGTATGTAAGGTCGTACAGAGATCATGACTGTATCCCCGTATTTTTCAAAATTTTGAAAATGCGGGAATAATTAGGCCGGGAAACTGGTTTATTTCACAGTAATTAAGGAAGCTTGGTGTATGTTTAGTTCTGGAGATGAAATGTTATGCGACATACAAATGGTACACACTTTTTCCTCAAGTACTGAGCTAATTTCACAAACACTTTGAAAATATAGGGATTTATAAAGGACCTTGTGACAACCTAGAAAGCAAATAAGGGCTTATTGTAGACATCATTCAGTAAACAATTATACAAATGCCTGAAAACACAAAAGCATTGAGCCCTATCAAGTGTTCGCATATCAATGATTTTACCCTTAAAGCCTCAGATTAATTTTTACAATAATTGTTATCTTATTATTATTTCAGCATAATGGCTAATCGTGACAGCAATATGGAAATAAAGTCAACTTTAGTCAAGCGTTTATACCCATATTGCTCTTTTAGAAGACTTCCAACCCAAGCATTGGTGACTGGGTCAAGCAGAACTTGTTTAACCCTTTCCCCAACGAATAGCCTGCATCCGCCCACGTAATATGCAAACTCAGCAGCTGAAATTAGAGGTACTGTGAGCAAGCTCACAAAGTGATACCCCCCGTGCCTCAGTTGTAGCCTTTTTGGTACATTAAAATGTATAAGTTAGATTATCTCCCCTTGGAAATGTCAGAACGGAATTATATTTCTTCATGCACATCTTCATATGTAGTTCTTCCTTTGTGTAAAGTTTCATGAAAATTCTTCAAACGGTTTAGGAGGAGTTGCGCTTATAAGGATGGACAGACGGACAGACAGACATACGGACAGGCCAGGGTGATTCCTATATACCCCCCCCCCCCCAAACTTTGTTTGCGGGGGGCAGGGGGGGGGGGGGGGTATAAAAATATTATTTTAGGAAAACTTTCGACAAAACCATATAATGTGACCTCTCTTTGGAACAAGCTCATCGAGCTCGTTCCAAAGAGGGGTCACATGATATGGTTTCAATGACATTTTTTGAAAAAAATAGGCTGATGAAATCGTCAGGTGTGTACTCATACGCGCAACTAGTAGAAAGCTGTATGAGAGAGGGCCACCCTGGATGCCGACATTATGTACACCATACATGGTAAGGGTACATATAGAAATGGATTGGAGGAGTTTCTAATTTGATGGATAAAGGTTTAATATCTCCGGATCAAATTATTAGATTTACATAAAAAACTATACAGCACAGCACATCAGTAACCTGAATACATATATAAAGTAACCTGATAATCGGATTAATATTTATTGAGTTATCGCATGCTGAAGAAATGGATTGGAGGCGTTCTCAATTTGAAGGATAAAGGGTTAATATCACAGGATCAAATTATCAGATTTACACCAAAAACTATACAGCTTGGCACATCAGTTACCTGAATACATATATGAAGTAACATGACAAATGGATTGATATTTTTTGAGTTATCTCATGCAAAAGGATTGGAGGAATTTTCAATTTGAAGGATAAAGGGTTAATATGCCAAGATCAAATTATCAGATTTACACCAAAAACTATACAGCTCGGCACATCAGTAACCTGAACACAAATATAAAGTAACTTGACAATCCAAGCATTATTTTTCAAGTTATCGAATGCCAAAGGGACTGGATGAATTTTCAATTTGAAGGATAAAGGCTTAATATCTCAGGTTTAAATTATCAGATTTACACCAAAAACTATACAGCTCGGTACATCAGTAACCTGAACACAAATATGAAGTAACTTGACAATCCAAGCAATATTTTTCAAGTTATCGAATGCCAAAGGGACTGGAGGAATTTTCAATTTGAAGGATAAAGGGTTAATATCTCAGGATTAAAATAACAGATTTACACCAAAAACTATACAGCTCGGCACATCAGTAACCTGAACACAAATATAAAGTAACTTGACAATCCAAGCAATATTTTTCAAGTTATCGAATGCCAAAGGGATTGGAAGAATTTTCAATTGGAAGGATAAAGGGTTAATATCTCAGGATCAAAATAACAGATTTACACCAAAAACTATACAGCTCGGAACATCAGTAACCTGAAGATATATATAAAGTAACATGACAATTGGATTGATATTTCTTGAGTTATCTCATGCCAAAGGGATTGGAAGAATTCTCAATTTGAAGGATAAAGAGTTAATATCTCAGGATCAAATTACCAGATTTACACCAAAAACTATACAGTTCGGCACATCAGTAACCTGAACACAAATATAAAGTAACTTGACAATCCAAGTAATATTTTTCAAGTTATCGAATGCCAAAGAAATGGATACGGACGCCAGACGAACAGACGGATGGACAGACAAAGGATGGACGAAAGTCGGATGGCCACCCACATAGTATGGGTACACATAAAAATTAAAAAATGATATTTAAAATAATAAATTTTTAAATCAACTGCGTTGGGTAAAGGGTTAAAACAGTAAACAAGCACTGCTCCACTTCCAAGTACTTCATTAATGGACATTAGAATAATATCAGAAATGTATACTCTTGAAGGTGCCCTTGCTGTTGAATTCCAGAAACATCTACTTTACAATTATTATAAATTTTGGTCTATAAAAGATTTTTGGGTTTTTCAGGCTATTTCTCTTCAATTTTATGAGGGAGGGAGTTTTATTCTATTATTTTCTTTTTTTCTGTTTGTTAATCCACAAAACAATCCTAAAAATATTTGGAATTGGAAACAAAACTACTCACACTATTACGTGGAAAAACCAATAAGTTCAGCAGTGAAAATTTTCTATTTATTTATTTATTAAGGTTTAATGACACTTTAACAGCCAACGTCATATTGTGTCGGTGACAATTTTACGGGTGGAGGAAGCCAGAGTTCCTTGAGAGAACCACTGAGCAACGACGAGCAGCTGTCAGCTCCCCAACATCATAACTCTGCACTGCAGCACAGGCAGGGTTAGACTGGTTGAAGACATGCACACTATCGAACTGCATTTCGCCTTAATACATGGCATCGTCATGCCCCCATGTGGACAATCGCGGTTAAGTGCCTTGCCGAAGAATACAACACAGGAGTCCGAATCGACTGCTCAGATGGTCACCCATCCAAGGACTAACAGGGCTCGATGATGATTAACTTCGGTGATCTCAAGAGAACTGATTACTGCAATGCCACCATGCCTCCAGTTGAAAGTTGAACCAACTATATCTTGTTTGACAGCACTGCAAGCTATCAAACAAGATGTAGTTGGTTAACTTATTGAGTGTTAGATGCCACTATCATGGCACTATTGAAGTGCTGAAATCCACTCGACTTTAGTGGCTTTGCACTGTATGCACTTTGGCTTACTCTCTTGTCAGCACAGGAAAAATTCTTTAGGCCACAAAAAGTAGATCTTCTGTTTCTCAGGCCATTTTTGTAAAATTTCATGCGGGCAAGTGATTTTTTATTTTATTTTGTATTTCTGTAATTATTTCTTTGCCATCAAAAGTGCAGGTTCTTGGTTATGTTTTAGGCCTCATAATCTATGTAATAGCATGGGTGGTGGTGTATTTTGTCCCTTTAGAGCAAGAAGGCATTGCAATGCTAAAGCACTACAAAGCCTTTTTGCACGCCAGGGACAAATTGAAAAATTTTTTAAACTTTGGTAAAATAACAGACATAAACCATTTAATTTTTATTTGTTTAAAGTTTTCATTGGTTATAAGAGAGCATGCAGCAGTGCAGCCAAAAGGACCATGCAAGAGGGCCTGGGATTTTTAATTTTTTTAGGCCTTATATGAAATTTCTTTTATTACTATTTTTTGGAGAGTGCTTTTTGGCACTCTCCACAAATTTTAACAAAACAACTATTTATCAACAAAATTTTGCACAAGTAAGTTTCCCCTTGCTGGTACAGTGGAGCCCACTTAATTGGATATCTCTTAATTGTATATCTCTGTTAACTGAATATAATTTCCCAACACAAAACCATTTACCATACGTCCAGTATAAATCTGACCTGTTAATTGAATATAGGTTATAGAGTAAACTCCTGTTAATTGAATAAAAAATCTTGTAACCTGTCAAGAAATTACCCTGACTCTCCCCAGTTTTCCTTTGTTTATAGACCTATTTGGCCTCAGTACATCCAATACAGGCATTTAATCCATTATATCTTGTTTGACAGAGCACATGGAGCTGTGTCAACAAGATATAATAGAATAAATGCTAAGTTTATCTCTAGAATACAGGAAAGTCACAATCCCTGTTAATTGAATATTCCTGTCAATTGAATAATTTTCATTGGCAAAGTGGCGATTCAATTAACAGGCTTCCACTGTAGCATGATATCTTTGAAAAAATTATTCATGTTACAAATCACTTTGGAAAAATAATTGATCACTCTATCATTTACATTTTTAGTCCTGCAGGTGCAAAACAGTTAGGTTCAGATTAGATGAATTACCTTTCATCATGTTAAAAACACTTAAGATCAAGTTGGAAGATTGAGTTTGCCCAGAACAACATGATAAGAACAATGGAATACATACAGATTATCATGATAAGGCCAAAAAAAAAAAATCAATTGATTCTCAGGCAATTTTTTTTTCAAATCAATGAGGGAGGGAGGATTTTATTTTTATTTTTTATTTTTATTTCTTCCAGATGGTGAGAAAGGATTGAGAGGCAAAAGTCACTTTCTGATGTCTGTTTTTACCTGAAAAGCATGGAAAGTGCATATTGTAAAATGATATACAACTAAAACTAATTTTATTGAAAACTAAAACTGTTTTTCTTTATTTTCCGATATCACCACTTTTTGTATTTAGAAACAGAACTCTGACTTCACTTTTAAACTTTTACAAAGCAGAACTATTTTATGAATACTAGATATTATTGACCACCCTCGTATTATTTTGGTATCATTGTGAGTTATTTTGATTTTTAGTATGACCCATGGTGAGAGTGTTCTTCTCTGTAACAGAAGGTATATTCTTTTTAAAAAAATATTTAAAGTGTTTAAAATAAATTTCAAGTTCATATAAGAAGCTGGGTCATTCATGGTTTCTGAATACCCTAACTGAGTTGAAAAGCGTAGTTAAAAAAGTTTTCGATATCCTTCGTAAATTAAGCGTTATTAACAATTTGAGTTAATTAATTTCTTTGGTAAATGACAAAACATTTCAGTTGTCTCCCTTTCCGGCTGCGTTGGGTAATAATACACTGTTCAGAAAACTGACAATTTCTGCCAACCATCTTTCACTGACACGTGCGATTGGTGCTTTGAAGGTCTGCCATTCTTATCCATCCAAACACCTGTGACTTCTATTGTAGCCTTATTACATTTAACCCCCTTCCAACAAACTTCACAAGTTTTCAAAGAAAAACATTCAATGCAAATTGCGGGGCGAATTTCAATGCAGCCAATTTTTCAGTGGAACAGAGCGTAACCGCAAGCAATTTCGATATGGACGAACTGTCTCCAATACATTTTTTTTGTTTTGAAACGGTGGTTAACTTTTAATAAATTCTAATTAACTCGATGCGTGTCTTGTGTGATTCGTTGTTTTGTCTGGTACTTTGTTTTTAAATAGCCATTTTGTGCTGGTTGCTATCAGTTGGGGCGAATTGTTCGAACGACTACGCCATTGCAATTCTTTTCAGAAATATAAAATTGGGCTAGTTTAGGCTATTTTCATAGCCGTGTGACGGACTTTAACAGCAACCGTGTTTACTGTTTTTTGCGGAAGCGTGTGTTTTTAAAAAATAAAACATAAGAAAATACAGTAAACTGCCATGTCTCCCAAGGAAGTTTAGAAAGGCGACTTGAATTTCGCCCCCAATGTAAGCCAAGGCCAGACGCTCTCACACTTAACACACGCCTGTGTATACTTACCTGTTTATTCGTTGGTTTTGGGCCTTAAAACCAATAGTCCCTTTTCAATTTCCCTGTTTCCTATTTTCTTGCATTGACGGTCCAAATAAAAAGGCCCAACGCGGGCCATTTTTTTCAACGCGGCGGTGCCTGAGAATCAATTCCTTTTTTTTTTTTGGCCTAATGTGCATGTCCTGTGATTTGTATCAGATTTGAGGTGGTCTCCAGAATAGGATCTCAACGAGTTGGCTTTGCCGGCGAGTTGTGATCCTATTTTTGGACACCACCGAGAATCTGATACAAATCGCAGGATATACACATTATCATGATAATTCATTTATCTAACAATTCTGTCCCCTTTAACAGATTAAATCTTAACCCTTTACCCAACGTAATGGCCCAAACTGGCCAATGCTATTCTAATAAATCGCCAGTTAATTTTCATTATTTTTTCATTTTTTGTCTCAAAAACATAGATTATGACCCCTCGTTGGAACGCGCTCGCCGAGCTTGTTCCAATGAGTGGTCATAACCTATGTTTTTGAGATGAAAAAAATTAGTTATTCAGACTTTTTTTTTTTAAAGTGTTGTCTGCTTTTCATGTTAGGTAAAGGGTTAAATTATTTTTAAACATTTTTGGGACATAATGTTTGGTCGATCACTGAAACACACCTAGAATGTATCCATGCACCTGTTATGATAGCCCGTAGCGCTATCGGAAACAAGTCGTTTATATGATACGGAATCAGAATGAGTCGTCTACATGATACGGAATCGGAACACATTATGTGATACGTACCGTTTCTCTTGGTTTTCAGGCCAAAATCTATAGGATTGTTAGATAAAGTTGGAAGATTGAGTTTGCCCAGAACAACATGATTAGAACAATGGAATACAACATTAGAACACTTACCTGGAGAACATAGCTTTCCTTAAAACAATAATTAAGGCATCCTTCAAAGAAATACTGAATTTCAGCAATGGCTGTATTGCTTTCATAAGTCTAACAGCTGATGTAACAGGAAGCATGGAAAGGTAGTCAAATGTTTCTCTTACTTTTGGAACAGATTCAAGTAATATCTGAGGAGCAGATATTACAGTGTTGCTCAGAAGTTCTGAAAAATAAACATAAAAAAAAGGTTTAATACCGGGAACAGGAATATCAGGGCTTTGCAGCTCCTGATTCTGAAAGTCAATCACAATACTCTGGAAATTCACAGGTCATGGTATCAATGATTGCGTTTTACAGTTTATGAGATTAGGGTGAATATCAATTTCTTCTTAGACCAGCATCGCTGTTGGAGGTATGGTTTAATCTCGCGAGGAGGAATTTCCAAGTTACCAGTTCTGAAAATTAGTGCTAATGCCTGGGAAATTCAAGGACTAGAATCGGTAATCAAAGGTTGCGGAAGGCAACTTTTGATTCCAGGTTCTGTCCTATGAATTTCCCAGGTATCAGGACTTATTTTCCGAAACCAGAATCGAAAAATTCCCAGTGTTGTGACAGATTTTCAAAAACGAGAACCAGAAAATTCCCATTTGCCCGGGAAATGAGCAAACTACAACTTCTCCATCTCTTTGAACGGTTGTATCTTCCTTGTCAGTTGAATAGCATATTTGTAAGAGGGGTAGACCAATAAACATTTTCAATGTGCATGTGTTAATTGATTTACCCAATAAATTCACTGAGCAGTCATTTAATTTTAGTAATTAGGATGTTTCATGATCCGCCACAGAAATAATGCTTTTTCTGTTATGAAGGGTTAAATATCTCATAAAAGAAAAAATAATGGAAGGTCTAATGAAAAGTGTTGGTCCAGTCAAGCCCACTCATTGTTCGTTTGTTGTAATTTAACAAAATATTCAACAATCAGGGTCATATCGTGTCAGGATTTACAGATGTAGGAAGCCAGAGGACCAATGAGTATTGGCAAGCAACTGTCAGGCTCTCCAACTAAACTGACTAACTTAGAACAAGCAGAGTAAGCAGCAGTTGAAGGCAAGTGCACATTGATGTGCAGTACACAACCCCTACTTAGGCAACTGATATGAAGTGTCTTTCCAAAGACACAATGCAGTTAGCACAGGTCAAGATCAAGAGTACCCAGAGAGAACCACTGAGCAGTGGAAAGCAACTTACTTTCAAGTTCTCAAACTAACTCAGAACAAGCAGGATTAGCAGCAGTTGAAGGCAAGTGCACCTTCGATATGCAGTACACAGACCCCATTTGGGGAATCGGGATTAAATGTATTTCCGAAGACACAATGCAGTTAACTATGGTCAGGATTGAATCCCTGATGTTTTGGTTTAAAGGCCAATGCTCTAACCACTGAGCTTCCAGGAGCCCACTTAATTGCATACGCCTTAATTGAATAATCCTGTCAATCGAATATAGCTTCCAAACACAAAACCATTTACCATATTTACTCTATGCATTGGCTCACTCTATGATTTGGGACACACATTTTTTCCAGAAAACTATATTTTCCAAAGTTTGGGACATTCAGGAGATTTGTTTCCAGTTGACCCGTCGCTAGTAGCAGACGACACTCATAAAAAATTTTTTTGAGTAACTAAAAATTTTCATTTTTTGCTTCCAAAACATAGCTTATGATCCCTCATTGGAACGTGCGCAGTGGGCACGTTCCAATGAGGGATCATAAGCTATGTTTTGGAAGCAAAAAATGAAAATATAAAAGAAATTGGACGGCGATTTTCGTATATAGTGATGGAAAACGAATCACACACAACTTTATTCAGCAACAAATTAAGACCAGGCTGTGTTCTTTCCCCATTTTCTAAGAATTGGGACACCTGTGAAAATAATTATTTTTAGCTGTCCGAATACACAGAGTAAATACGGTACCATACCTTCAATACAAATTTGACCAGTTAATTATCACTGAATTCCCTTTGTTCATACACATATTTGTTCTCACTACATCCAATACTAAGACAGAAGACAATGAGGCTAGAGTACGAGGGGCAGGAATCCATGAACCTAAGTGGAGTTTTTCCTGTATTTCACAAGTGCTGAAAACTCCACCAAGGGTAATTGATTCCAGTCCCCCGTACTTTACCAGAGTTGTGTTCTGTATTTAAACCATACAGTATGTGGAGAGTGTATTTCTCACTAAATCACCCACAGAGTGGAGATTCCACCCAAGCAATAATTGCAAATTTGTTGCAAAGCATAACAAGCACAAGCAAAGTTTCAGCCAATGGACCTCTGGGTTAAATCCGGAGGTCCATTGGCTGAAACATTGCTTGTGTTTTTAATTGGTATATACAAAATTTGAAAGTTATAGTTTGGGTGATAACTCCACTCCACGGGTGATTTAGTTACAATCCACTCTCCACGTACTGTATATTAAACTTCAATTCAGTGAATGAAGCCGATATTTTTAAAGAAAAATATCTTTGATGGTCTGATAACTTTCTTGCTTGACTCTGTTTTATTTCAAAGCATTTCGTTCATGTCATAATGACCAATCAGTTGTGTTCTTACATGAGGTTCTGATGCATTATCCAGAGTCCATGTTCTGTGAGCAAGCCAGAAAATAAGTAGACTGTCGTCTGCAAAATGAGGTCCCCAGTGGGTGAATTTGGTGAAATTTACCCTCTGTGCACCTCAATCTGAATCAGGGTCTCAAACCAAAACAGAATGAGGTACCCAGAGGATAAATTGGCCTACTGTATGGGATAGCGCCAGAAAATTCACCCACTGGGATCCTCATTCTGCAAATGTCAGACTTCTTATTTTCTGGCTTGTCTGTGAGCTCTGTCAAACAAGATATAATAGTGCTCAGTTATTCTCTAGAATACAGGAAAGTGACCAAATCCTGTTAATTGAATACTCATGTTAACTGGATAATTTTCATAGGCAAAGAGGCTTTTCAATTACCAGGGTTTCAGTGTACTACAATAAAGACCTCATATTCTCTTAATGTGCTTCATACTTGGCTAGAAGCAAAACAATTTGTCCACATTGATGTTTTGGTACATTTTATTGATGACTGAAATGGGATAACACTTGGATAAAATAGTCGCAGATTGAAAATTTGGAAAATATGCACCTGTTCATTTGTAAGTGGTCCTGTTTGAGAAGTTTACTGCTTCATTAATGAAGGGGAACTTCTTCTAAGTACAAGGGGAAACATCTTTGATAAAAAATGTTGCAGATTGAAAATTTGAGAATATTCACACGTTCACGTGTTACTGGTCAAGTTAGAAAAGTTTCAACGAAATTGGTTCATATATTAATAATTACATTGGTAATGTAGTTATACGTTTTGGGTCCAAATACTTAATTCCCATTGGTCATGAAAACGTCATGACCAAATGTAATTCATTTTCCAATGAATACATTTGGTCAAACTTTGACCCGCATTTACGGTAGAGTGCAGTTGACAGAATGTAATTCGGGCTGTGTTTGGACGGGTTTTTAACTTTTAACGCCTCTTGCAGTTATCAACTCCGCTGCTGTTTCTTTGCTGACATTTCCCAACTATGGCAAAAAGCACGTTACTAAAATACTCGTTTCCATTTCTAAAGTTGTGAAAATTAAAAATCAGAGTTGTGCGCTTTGTCTTTTGTGTGAGGGTTTTTCGCCTTGTTCGTTTGTACATGTTTTATATTGTCTTTCTGCTTTGTTTTTGGTAAAAAGTAGTTTAAGCAGTTGCGGAATGTAATTATAAGAATTGAATGCAATTTTTATAATCTTTATTGGAGTATGAAAGTGTGGGAATGGGTACAAATTATGTATGAATCCCAAAGGGATTCATACAATTTGTACCCGTTCCCACATGTTCATACTCCAATAAAGATTATAAAAATTGCATTCAATTCTTAAATACAAGAATTTTGGACAGACATCCAGGGGATTACAATAGAGCCCACACTTCAAAATGGGATATGCAAAAACTACTGGAGGTTGACAATGTTTAAATACTAGTCAAGTCCTTAAAAGTACTCATTCATAAAAAGTATGAAGAGCAATTTATGTTTTGAACAGTTGAACTCTAATGTTTCAATTCAATACATGTATCAAACTTCTGATTTTATTTGAGATAAAAACCAGCAAAAGATTGCACCAGAGGTGCAGGCATAGCCTAACAGGTGTCAGGAGGGATGGGGGCAGTGTCTGGATAGACAAAATAAACTATCACTGAAAATTTGACAAACGTAAGGGCCATAACACATGTGAAAATAGTGTGAGCAACTCTGTTTAACATGTGGCGGAAGCGGGTTATCGTAAGGATAGCGCATTATGCGGCATACTGAATTTCATTGAAATTCGCCAACTCAAAGCTGAGATATGGATCTGACAGATGGACAGAAAGGCAGATAGACAAATGTAATTATGTATACCTCCCAACCTCTTCAAGAGTAAGGGGTTAAAAAATCCAATCACATGGCCCTAGAATACATTGTAATAAGAGCAAATAAGTTTTACCTAAGTAATGCGTCACTGGACTTGTAGCTTTTGTTACAACTCTGTTGAATATCTGATCTAAAATCTCAATGCGGACACTTTCATGGGCCTGAAAATTATAAATTCAAAGTAATTTGTATATTTTTTATACTTACCAATGGCCCACACTAGCTGGTGCTAACTCAAAAATATCTAGGGCCAAACACAAATTTTGCCCCCCCAATCCCCAAAATTTGCATGCAAAACCGAAAATTAAAAGACCTATCTAGCCCTCCCTACATTTACTCTCTGCGCATGCGCAGCCGTCAGGAAGTGACTGGAATTGGCACCAACATCATTCTTTGTAAAAGAGAGTACTACATAATAATTCAGTAGGGAGGAATGAGTGCCCACTCATGGGAGTGGCCATCTCCGTCTGGGCCATTGGTAAGTATAACAAATATACAAATTACTTTGAATTTATAATATTTTTATACTATAACCCAATGGCCCAGACTAGCTGAATCATAAAAAGGTGGAGGGCCTAGGACTTCAGAATTAGTAGATCAACATAGTTCCAATCCTGTAATCCAAGGTGAAAGGAAATTAAAATTATTACGAATTACATGTATGTCTCTCAATACAGTAATAGAGGAGACATATCCTAAATAAGGAGCCCAATTAAGTAATTCTGTATTCTAAGCATGAAGACTATGCTAATTTGAATGTAACAAGTTCCCAATTTTTAAGGCTAGTCCAGACTAAGCCCCAAAAATTAGGATAGCGTATTTGAGAATGAAAGAATATCCCCCACATATGCCATACACAATAAAACTCCAGCTGAATGCAGGATATAATTACAGACAAAACAGCTTCCTTCATAGTTACATACCTATCAAGCCAGAGGAGAGGTAAAAATCACCCGCCCTTCTTTCGAAGAAATCTTCAAAAAGAAAGGGGGGAGCGCTCTGGAATCAGTAAAAGCGGTACCAAAAAACAATATAAATATTCGTCGAACAGGCACTCAGGTATTAATTTATAATTAATAAATGGTGCTCAACATCACTTCAGAAGTTAAGGCTATAGCGACGATACCGGTAATTAATATTGTCCGCTATATAACGTATACCACAGACAGTGTATACAGATATGTCAAAAACCGGTGATATAATAAATAACATACACATGC
Organism: Pictodentalium vernedei; assembly: GCA_031216915.1. Lineage (NCBI taxonomy): Eukaryota > Metazoa > Mollusca > Scaphopoda > Dentaliida > Dentaliidae > Pictodentalium > Pictodentalium vernedei. Next base: position 616,376,033 of record CM062295.1, read on the forward strand.
AGGGTTCCCACTCTTTTTTCAAAACCAAATTTAAGCACTATTTAAGCACTTTTCAAGCACTCCAATAGCAATTTTCAAGGACTATATGACTGTTTCATTAAGGCGTTGATAATGGTATGTTTATTTGTTACTGCCATTAAAGAGATTATAAAGGGACAATTTTAACCAGAACAATTTATTCTATCAGATAATTATAATAAAATATCTTAGTACCTGTCCTCAAAATTCTTTTTTCAAGAGAGCCAATTTCTCTTCAACTTGTTGGGACAATTTCTCGAACAACAGTTTTTTCTCCTTAGATTTCTCCCTGCTGGCATTTGCCTGTGCCAAAATTTCTAACTTTCCCAAAGTTTCTGCTCGCTTACAAAGATTACCTGCAGTTGCAAGGAGAGCAATTTCATTGAATGGCCCATACAATCTCCAATTCCAAAACGGAAGTCCCAGAAAAAAAATTCAGAACTGTTCCACTCTGACTGGTACTCGCGGCTGTGGCACTTATATCTCAGTTTCCTTCTTATGATCACTTTGAAAGTTCCTGCGAGAAGTCACGAATGAATTAAGAGAACCACAGTCACTGCGTCTGCTTGTCACTGCCAAAAGTTTGCGATGTTTTTCACTTCTACTGTGGGATTTCAGAGCACTTTCGCCCATGCCAGAAATCTCAGTCTTTTCTGCAAACAGTACAGTTCGCTTTCGTTTTTGAATCCTTAACTGCTGCGAGCCACGGATACGTTTTAATCCAGGAATGATTGAATACACATTTTCCAAAAGGCATGATGATATTTGACAGTAATAATCCTGGAAATGTTGATAAAATACAACGCGTCTTTTAATCCACGTGCTTCCAAAACGAAACCATAAACGTCATCGTAATTTGTGTACTTGTGTTTTCTCTCATTATCGTGAAGAACAAGAAAAGTAGTGTGCAAAGCACACAGGCGTATTATACTATTCGTGTTTTAAACTTTAATATGCTACAGCGAATTCCCGAATTTATTTGTTATTTTGGGCACTAAAACGTGGCATTTTGGGGGGGATTTTTTTAGCAGAGTAGGTTGGGGTCCAGGATTGAAGGACTTTTCAAGGGGAGTGGTGGTAATTCAAGCACTATTCAAGGGAAAAAGTCAATTTAAGCACTTTTCAAGACAGGCATTGAAATTCAAGGACTTTTCAAGACCGTACGGACCCTGACATGTACAATCAAACCACAACGAAAGATCTCTGGAGAGTAAACACACTTTCGAGGTAACCCACAGGCGCCCCATTCAGGTGTACAATAAATTCCAGTAACAACACTCCACGACGTGTACTATCCGATATCTATGACCGTATACACGTGTGAATATACGATTTGAGTACAGACATTAATAGAAACCTGGATCTAGAAGTGGAAGTAGGTATGATTAACAGGCTCCGATACGGACCGCCCCCGAAATAATTCATAATTTCAAAGGTCCATTATATACAATAAAGTTTCAGCCTAATAATTATAATGCGCGAGAGCATTAAAATCCCACATGTAATCATCTGAATACCAGTTAACTGGTTATGCAGCCTCCGAGGTACCCAAAGACTAGCAATTTAATTATGATGAAATATGTGCTCGTATTTGACAAATCAACAAATAATCACAGGAAACTAATCCAACTAAAAAGTGGATGTGCCCATGAGGTCGCCCCGGTAGTCGCCTCTAAACACATTGGCAGTGTGTGTGTGTGTGTGTGTGTGTGTGTGTGTGTGTTTGAGGTTAAAAAATCGCACTGGCACAGACATTTCATACTGAAACGTTTTTTTCTTTTAATATGCCGCCGAAAAATTGTTTTCATTTACTGAACCCTGATTGGTTTCAAACATGACAAAAAAGTACACAAAATTGATTTAAACTAAGTGATGAGCTTAGGAACTGGTTAAACTGACTGGCAGAAATTGGTGTTATTCATTGATGGGCTCTAATTTAGTCCTTACAAGGATGTTACGCAAGCTTTTGTTTTTCTTATAGGCGATGACAGGTCGAAGATTCAAAGGTTCATTTAATTTAGCATTGGTGAAATTGAATTCATCTTTTAACATTTTTGCTATTTCGATATTCATTCTGTTGTACGTTAAAGTGAAAGGAATGATGGACCTCCTTTCGCATTCGCCCTCTGATATGTTCATACCAAATGGCCAGAGAGTTTGAAGCGTATTGATCCAAAAAGCTTCACGTTTTTTTCTAAATTCATCCGTTTCTTCTAATGTGTCTTTAATTGGTGGTTGTTCAATAGGATGGATTTCGAAATCGTCCAAAGAATGGCCAGGAAGGTTAAAATGTTGTGCTACTGGGGCATCAGCATTATGTTTTATATCCTGTTTGTGTCTAGTAGCACGTTCTCGAAAAGGATTTTGACTTTGACCAACATACTGTTTCCGACATCGCTTACAAGTGATAAGGTAAATAATGTTTGGTGAATCACAATGGAGAGGGTTACGGATCTGATAATGATTTTTCGTTTGTTCGGAGGAAAATTCCTCTTTCTGATCAGGCATAAAAGTATGCAGTCTACAACGAGGCTTTTTGCAATTAAATACCGCGCCACTACCATTCTGCAACGGTCTGTTGTGTTCAATCTTCAGTGGTTCGAATTCGGTAGTTTCAGCTGGACTTTCGAGCTTTTTCAGGGTTTGGGATTTCAGGCTACGCAAGAGACGCAGCGAGTACCCTCTCGATCTGAGGGCGCCAAATAGAGTAGAACAAGCCTCATTGAAATTTACCTTATCACTTGAATTGCGGTGGAAACGAATGAGTTGTGATTTGATGATACCTTTAAATGTATGTTGAGGATGAAATGATTTTGTGTGCAACAATTGATGTGAATCAGTTGGTTTAAAATACACTTTATAATCTAAATGACCGGACGCCTGAAATTGCTTGCCTTTATACACGGTCACATCGAGAAAATCAACAGAATTTTCACTGATAGTAGCTTTCAATTTAATATTTGGATCGTGATTGTTCAAAATTTCTAAAAATTCATCAAAATCTTCTTTTGAATGTTCCCAAATAATATAAATGTCATCTAAATACCTGAGATATACGAGAGGATGCTTTGCACATTTGCTTAAGGCATTTTCCTCCCATTCCGCTACATAAATGCTTGCAAAATTAGGACTGAATCTTTTGCCCATAGGACAACCCATTATTTGTAGAAAATATTCTCCATTGAATTGAAAGTCATTACCTTTTAAGCTCAGCTCTAAAAGATCCAAAATTTGTTCATCCGGGCGTTTCGCATCCGGATATTTTTCAAATGCATTTTTAACTGATTTAACACCTTTATCAATATCAATGTTCGTATACATACTGTCGATATCCAAAGTAGCCAGAATTGCATTTTTCGATATTTTCAATTTCGAAATTTTTGACAGGAAATCCTGTGTATTTTTTAGATAGCTCGGATGTCTATTTGCTATAGGTTTCAGATGATAATCAATTAATTCCGAGATCGCATAAGATTCCGAATTACAATCTGATACAATTGGCCTCCCGGGTGGAGTTAAGTCATCCGTCCATGAAGAACGGTCCTTGTGGATCTTTGGTAGGATATAAAATTGTCTTGTTTGAGCACTGAGCTTAGCTGTTAAATATTTCAATTGTTTTTTGGTAATGTGACCTTCGTCGAGGAGAAATTTTAAGATCTTATTGAATTTTTCGATATTACTAGGCCAAATAAGTGAATCTATTTTCTTATAATGTTTAGTATTGCTGAGTTGTCTCATGGCTTCCTTTATATAATTATCCCGAGATAGAACAACTACCGACCCACCTTTGTCGGCTGGTTTAATTACTAATTTCTTATTTTTTCGAAGTTTCGTGAGGGCTCTCCGTTCACCAGCTGTTAAATTGTCTTTATCGGAGAGTATGTTCATGCTGAACACCTTTTGGATGATTCGTTTACTAGCCTCAATAATTTCGGGATCTACTTCACTATCTGGAGGTGACCAACCAGATGATTCTGTGAAAGGAAGTTTCCGACCGCTGGAGTTTCTAAAGCGGTCTGCTAATTTCATTTGCCTAAGAAAATTACAGTTGTATGATGGTAAATTTGTTTGGTTATCAGTTTTAGGCTTTGGTGCTGGTACAAAAGTTAAACCGCGATCTAAAAGAGATTTCTCTTGGGTTGTTAGGTCATTGGTGCCAGACAGGTTAACCACATTAGTTCCTAATCCCACATCTGTTAGGCGGCTGTTACCTTTGCCTTTACTTAGTTTAAATTTAGGTGGTTCAACCAGTGATCGTACATAATATTGGCGGTTCTCGTGGTCAAATGGATTAAATCCTGAGCAACATCAAACTTCGCGTCCTCAATTTTAGGTATAACGTTAACGTCCTTCACTTTCCGAATGGTTTCGTTGATGATGCTCAGGGTTCTCCTCTCAGCCTGAGGGAGTTTTTGCGAAAAGTTTAGTTCAGCGAAATAAATTTTTGCTGATCTAAACTTGACCCTGATATCGCTAAGCATATTCCGCAACTGCTTAACTACGAGATCAGAATTATCGTTTCGAGAATTCACGCCAATATTTAATAATATTTTTTGGGGACTGGACTGGCCCCTGTGCCCTTTAAACATAGAGCGCAGATGATTGAATTTGGCGCCGGGGTAACACTCCACCTGGATGTCCGGATGGGGATTTCGATCAATGCGTCCTAAATTTGAACTTCCAATCATAAGGATGTTTTTACAAACATCGGGGAGGCGCCAATTCCTTTTGTCAAAATTAACTCCGCTTTTATGCCGAAACTGGGAGAATTTAGAATCAAATGAGCGGCCCGAGTTGCGGCTCGGTGACTTGACTTTCTCTGAGTACGATATACCTGGTTGAACCACACTAGAGGCAGGAGAAGGGGGAGAGGAAACAGAAGCAGGAGAGGAAGCAGAAGCAGGAGAAGAAACAGAAGGAGGAGGAGGAGTTCTAGTGAGAGCACTAGGAGAACCAGAGAAGAAAGGCTGAGGAGGAGTAGGAGGTAGAGGAACAAGACGAGGCGAGACAGCGTTACTCAATTTGCGAGCATCTTCAGTCACAATATGGACCGGAGATGTTTGCAAATTGAGGCGCTTACTCTGAGAGAAAGAAGAAGTAGAAGGAAAAGAAGAGGGAGAAGTGCTTTGCCTTGATCTTTTCTTATTTTGCTTTTCGCGTTGGGGTAGAGGGACAACACGGGCCGGAGTTTGCTTGCTCCCTCCCGTATTGTTCCTTACTCCAGACGCTGGGCGAAGTTCCGAAATGTAAGACTCATAGGCCGAAATCGTCTTATCTGTCAACTTATTTTTAAAGTTTTTTTGAGCCCAGATCAAGGCACGCGCCGAAGCGCTGTTGAAGTCTATTTTTTCGAGTCCAGGAGGTGGTCGCATAGCCAAAGTTATCTTAGACTTCAACTGGTTTAAATTTATCTTGTAATGCTCAACTAAAGCATTTAACGTTTGGTTGGCCCATCCCACACTAATCTGTCGAAAAACAGAAAAAATGTGTGGGGTGGGAAGAGCCGGCTTTAGAAAGCCACCTAACTCATCTACTTTCTTCTCCAACTGTTTCGGGAAATCCCGGTTGGCCAAATGCTGCTCTAGGAGCCCAATATGGTGCATACACTAAATCACCTGGAAAAGGGCCTTGACCAATCTAGAATAGGCCTGGAACGATTGTTCCTGGCCTCTTCCAGACTGGGCAACTCTCTTTCCCTGATGCTTCTGTCTTTTTTGAGCCATTTGAAGAATAGGTAGATGAATTTAGAATGAAATTAAAATGAAGAAATGAAATAAATTAAAATGAAATCTAGATATTACCTATTAGAGAAGATACCTGGATTGGTTGTAGTCTTCAGCAAAGGTAGAAAATAATCCGTCTGTCTCGACGCGTTTCGCTTGGTTTGGCTTTTTCAAAGAGACTTTGAGGAAAATGAATCCAACTTTGGGAGGGCATGCATGGTATATATCCATATGTGGGCTGGGGGTGTTTTTCACAGCTCAGTATATAATTAAACTCGGTAACAAGCTGACAAATGTCACTCATCTAATTAATTCTTTTCAATCTGAGATGTCCCAAGTTTGTTTTTCACAACTCAGTTTGTGTCGTCCAAACAAATTAGATGAAGCTCTATTGATTGGCTTCCATTGGATTTTAATCAGTCAGTGAGTGATTTGCTTTACTGACCCCATGAAGCCCTATTGGTTGGCTTTGATTTAAGTAAAACCAATCTGGAGCGGTTTGCTTTACTGGCTTCAGAAGTATGTGAAAATAATATGAAAAAATGGTTTGATAAAATATATTGAGACTAAAGAAATAAATGAAAAAATAACGCCAAAGATCATGATGCCGCACGAATGTTATCAGTTGGAATGAAAATCCCCCGACGGAGGTTTATGACGGAAAATATTTTACACCACGTAGAAATTGTGTGTTTTACCTTCTGAACCTCTACATTGTGTGAAAGGTATGAAAAATTAAAATTAAAATAAAAATAATAATTTAAATAAATGAATCAACCAAATAAATAAATAAATAAATAAATAAATAAATAAAAATTAATAAAAAATCCTTAACTGCTGCGAGCCACGGATACGTTTTAATCCAGGAATGATTGAATACACATTTTCCAAAAGGCATGATGATATTTGACAGTAATAATCCTGGAAATGTTGATAAAATACAACGCGTCTTTTAATCCACGTGCTTCCAAAACGAAACCATAAACGTCATCGTAATTTGTGTACTTGTGTTTTCTCTCATTATCGTGAAGAACAAGAAAAGTAGTGTGCAAAGCACACAGGCGTATTATACTATTCGTGTTTTAAACTTTAATATGCTACAGCGAATTCCCGAATTTATTTGTTATTTTGGGCACTAAAACGTGGCATTTTGGGGGGGATTTTTTAGCAGAGTAGGTTGGGGTCCAGGATTGAAGGACTTTTCAAGGGGAGTGGTGGTAATTCAAGCACTATTCAAGGGAAAAAGTCAATTTAAGCACTTTTCAAGACAGGCATTGAAATTCAAGGACTTTTCAAGACCGTACGGACCCTGACATGTACAATCAAACCACAACGAAAGATCTCTGGAGAGTAAACACACTTTCGAGGTAACCCACAGGCGCCCCATTCAGGTGTACAATAAATTCCAGTAACAACACTCCACGACGTGTACTATCCGATATCTATGACCGTATACACGTGTGAATATACGATTTGAGTACAGACATTAATAGAAACCTGGATCTAGAAGTGGAAGTAGGTATGATTAACAGGCTCCGATACGGACCGCCCCCGAAATAATTCATAATTTCAAAGGTCCATTATATACAATAAAGTTTCAGCCTAATAATTATAATGCGCGAGAGCATTAAAATCCCACATGTAATCATCTGAATACCAGTTAACTGGTTATGCAGCCTCCGAGGTACCCAAAGACTAGCAATTTAATTATGATGAAATATGTGCTCGTATTTGACAAATCAACAAATAATCACAGGAAACTAATCCAACTAAAAAGTGGATGTGCCCATGAGGTCGCCCCGGTAGTCGCCTCTAAACACATTGGCAGTGTGTGTGTGTGTGTGTGTGTGTGTGTGTGTGTGTGTGTGTGTGTGTGTGTGTGTGTGTGTGTGTGTGTGTGTGTGTGTGTGTGTGAGGGTGTGTGTGTGTATGTGTGTGTGTGTGTTTTTTTTCAAATGACACAATCATGTTTTAGAGGAATTTTGAATGTTGGTTTCTGATCCCCCGCCGGGATTCGAACCGTCGGCAACACCGCCTGGCAATCATGAGTCCAGCGTCTAAACCACTAGACCATTGCACACCGTCAAAAACGATGGCTGGAATCTAGCTTTTCAGATGAAGTCCTCATGATTACTTGGTTCATCTTCCTTTCGGCAGCAGCATGAAAGTGTGGAACGCGCTGGCTACAGTACGACGAAAGTGCTGTGGATGGCCTCAGACGAAGACTGGCACAGGCTTGTGTGTGTTTTTTCAAATGACACAATCATGTTTTAGAGGAATTTTGAATGTTGGTTTCTGATCCCCACCGGGATTCGAACCCTCGGCAACACCGCCTGGCAATCATGAGTCCAGCGTCTAAACCACTAGACCATTGCACACCGTCAAAAAGGATGGCTGGAATCTAGCTTTTTAGATGAAGTCCTCATGATTACTTGGTTCATCTTCCTTTCGGCAGCAACATGAAAGTGTGGAACGCGCTGGCTACAGTACGACGAAAGTGCTGTGGATGGCCTCAGACGAAGACTGGCACGGGCTTGTGTGTGTTTTTTCAAATGACACAATCATGTTTTAGAGGAATTCTGAATGTTGGTTTCTGATCTCCCGCCGGGATTCGAACCCTCGGCAACACTGCCTGGCAATCATGAGTCCAGCGTCTAAACCACTAGACCATTGCACACCGTCAAAAACGATGGCTGGAATCTAGCTTTTTAGATGAAGTCCTCATGATTACTTGGTTCATCTTCCTTTCGGCAGCAGCATGAAAGTGTGGAACGCGCTGGCTACAGTACGACGAAAGTGCTGTGGATGGCCTCAGACGAAGACTGGCACGGGCTTGTGTGTGTTTTTTCAAATGACACAATCATTTTTTAGAGGAATTTTGAATGTTGGTTTCTGATCCCCCGCCGGGATTCGAACCCTCGGCAACACCGCCTGACAATCATGAGTCCAGCGTCTAAACCACCAGACCATTGCACACCGTTAAAAACGATGGCTGGAATCTAGCTTTTGGTGGTGTGTGTGTGTGTGTGTGTGGGGGGGGGGGGGGGATTCGAAGTCAAATCAAAATCTCCTCACCCGCATTACTTAATTGTTCCTGTGTTAGTCCTCAAATAATATAGGAACCGCAATGGTTCCCTCACGTCTAACCAACTCCATTATGCCACTATGGGCGGAGAAGGACGTGACGAACAAAAACTTCCCCTGATAAAGAAGGTCTTCTCGTGGAGGAAACTTCCGGGAGCGTCCCATAACAGACACTTGAGAAAACTGATCCAAGGTTTCTGTGACGACAGAGGTACTACTATTAGGATTCACAAGGAGACTGTTTGATCTTAAACATAATCTACTGAATCAATGAATTGGAGGATACGCGTATCCATTCATCCATCCCCATGAGATCGGCAGAGCCAGGGACCAGCCTAGGGGGGAATTTTAGGGAGACTTCAAGTCTCCCTCCAGAACAAATAGGGAGACTGGAGTGTCATGTAGGGAGACTTCATAGGCAAGTGGGGAAAATTAAGAATATTCATGTACAACCCCCGCCGCCCCTTCATATTTTCAATTTGTGGTCCTCCATTAACGTCCAAATAATCCAGGTCCAGTTGTCTATGATGCGTCTGTGCCAGGTTAAAAAATCACAAAGTAATTATTGACTGAAAATCCCCCACTGCTACCCTCTCCTTCAAGACCCATCCCCTCTTCTTCGTGCCAATCCCCCAGCACCCTCTACTAAGCTAATAATTTCTTAAGTCTGAAAGTGTTAACAGGACCAGATGTAAGAAGGTTGCTTGGGAGATACTTTGTTAGTTAATAAACAAAATAAATTCTGGGGTTGAGTATTTTGTAAAAGAAATGTCATTCCGCATCATTTTTATGGCATTCCGGTGTCATTCCGCGTCATTTTGTGTCATTCAGGTGTTTAGGAGGACCCTTTTTCAAGATCGTCCACATGCACACTTGTGTCCTGTACAAAGCTTTTCTTGTCATCACTAAAGCTTTTTTTCATGTGCTTCAGTTCCATTTGTGTTTTTCTGGGAATAGACAGCCCAACAGTTAACAGTCGCCAGAAAAACAAAATGAAAATACTGTGTTATAAAATACGTCCGTTGTGTATACATTTTCGACATCCTAAGTGACGTAACCTACTTTCAAACTGGGTTATATTGTTGAGTCGCGTAGGTCCCCTATTTTCGTTTCGACACTTGAAGCTCCGACTGAAACGCAGCTAAATAGAAATAAAAAAATCCGCCAAAAGCGACAATGGACAATTGATTGTCGTGTGATTTCAAATAAATGGACGTTTATTTGATGAATTAAAATGCACATTTATCACACTCGAGCACATTCGATTTATGAAAATAATAGTTTTCATGCAAACCTCGCATCACTCAGTTCAGCCTTTCCTCATTTTGGCCAATTTTTAGAGGGCGACTTGTAATCGCCCCGACTATTTTTCTAGGCGACTTTTGGCTTAGAAGGGCGACATAATCGCCCTAGTCACCCTCACGGCTGGTCCCTGGGCAGAGCGTCTACTGCATGCACTCAATGGTTTGGGCATGGCGACACAAACGACGGTAACTGATTGTTCCAGTGCGTCGCAAACTGATCTATCATGGAGCGATCGCTCTGGTAGCAAAACTGTCCAAATACTTGCTTGTTGAGCGTCCATTCCAAATGCAACAGGTGACCCTTCCGAGAGAGCGAGTCTGCTAGTGCGTTCAGATGACCCAGTATATGACGGATAGAAAGATGAACATGATGATACATGACGTATTAGGAAAACCTTCTCCGTCAGTTGGCATAACGGAAATGAATGGGAGCCACCCTGGTTCCTGATGTACGCTACTACTGTCGAGCTGTCCGACAATATCTGAACATGCGCGTCCACTATAATGTGAATCAATTGTAGTACGCTAACCATACTGACATCATTTCTTTGATGTTTATGTGTTTTCCAGGAACCGAGGGACCCAAAGACCCTGGCATTTTGAGTCCGTCGGGCTCAGGGTCGCGTCCCAACCTGTTGACTCGCATTCGTCATAATCATAAAAGCTGGATCTGGCAGCTGCAGCGGAACTCCCTGAGTTAACCACTGAATATCTGTCCAAATCTGGACCTTTTGTTTTACCAGGTCCGTTAAAACAATACTGGTCTTGAGCTAGTGCGTCTTCACACTCCAGTAAGAATATCTGGAGGGGACGTGTGCGTAAGCGACCCATCGGAATAAGATCCGCAGCCGCTCCGCACAACCCCATCAGTCGCATAAATTCCCTTGCTGTAATGCATCTGAGTGCAGACAAAAGCCAGCATAACAACCGACTAATTTCACTCTGGCTAACGGCAGACAAACCAGATTGTTGTGAGTCTCGAAGCTCAATCCCAAGTGAATGAACAACTTGGACGGAGCTAGATCCAACTTCTTCTCATTTACGATGAAGCCGAGACGTCCGAGCAAGAGAAGCAGACTCTGAACATCGTTCTGAAGAATAGTTTGTTACTGTATCTCTGAAGAATGTCGTCCAACTAAGCCAACGTTACCGCAGACGAATGAGCTCGGAGGTGAGACATTACCGAGTTCATTATTCTTCGAGTGAACGCCCAGGGCACAAGATTCAGACCGAAGCACAATGCTCAGAACTGATATACTATCCCTTGAATGGCGAACCGTTGGTACTTTCTGAATGCCGGATGTACCAGGACATGAAAGTACGCATCCTTATCTATGTTTGCTGCATAATTGTTCACTCGAATGCTCGCCCATACTGACCGAATGGTCTCCATATAGAACTTTGGAGCTACGATAAGTTTGTTTATCCAGCTCAAGTCTATTACCGGTCGGAACAAGTTGTCTGGCTTCGGTACGAGGAACAGGTGACTGTAGAATCCTAGAGAATCTTGGTTCTTGGCGACCTCTATTGCTTCCTTGTCAAGAGAGCCTTTACCTCCAACAGGAGAGACTCTCTTTTGCAAGGATTTGACGAAAGTTTTGTCCATCGCGGACATCGTGTTAGTGGTGGTTTCGTTTGGAAAGATAGCCGTATGCCAGCCGAGACCACAATTCTCGCCCACTGGTCTTCCGTAATTGTTATCCAGTTTGATGTAAATCTTGATAACCTTCCACCAACTGGTAAGCAATAGAGGTCCTGACCATCACCTGTAATATCTGTGAGGCTTACGGGAGGAGAAACCATGTCCTCCTCGCAAAGAGCCTCGACCCGCTGGCTTAGGGACGTCTGACTGGTAGTCTCGATCAGACCTACGTCCCCTTCCACGGTTGCTGTATTGATGATCCCTAGAGTAATTGTAGGAGGGTTTCTTATACCCTTGCGAGGAGTCCCCTTTAGACAATTTCTGTCTAGGACGTCCTCCCTTACTCTTTTCTGCTGCTGCAGGGCGATTAGACGCCGACTTAAGGAGCAAAGTATTTGACGCTTTCTTTGTAGCTCGGACATAAACCAATGAAAACTCATCGTCAAAAATTTTGTATCCGGATACCGGAGCGACCGATAGAGAGTTTTTCACCTTGTCATTAAGTAAAGATGATGACGCAAGGGCTCCATCATGTCTGATTTACTCCAAATTAGCCACTATTGAGGCGGAGTTATACATGGTAAACATAATAGCCCTGGAAAGAACTCATAGAGGTACAAACGTCCTCAAATTCCTTTCCGTTGAGACGTTGCGCCACAGCTCTTGAAAGGTGATCTGCGTAAGACATAGCATCTAAATTCGCTCTGAATGAAGAAACTGCCATCTCAATTGTGTCCGAGCGAATAGTGAATGACGAAGGCAAGGATATGTTTAGATCCTCTGCCTGCTCATCCACACGCAGAGGAACTCTGTACATCTTCCCCGACCGTTTTAAATTAACGTTGTCCAACAAACGGTAAATTTACGGAAGATGATGACAAGAAACTGACTTTCTTCTTCCCACTGGAAAGTTTGAATATGGCATTGTCTAAATGGCCGAAGGCCTGTGACACCTGTCTAGACTAAACTGGAAAAGACAGGACCTCCTCCTTTGTCTGTAAAAAGTCTGCGTCCAACGATGCCAACGGTTTCTTCCTAGTAGTCGCAGCATTCTGATTCGCTGGAACAAATTCAGGGTAGTGTTGATGGATTAACTCCATCGCAACCATGTGTTGTTCTGAAAGGGATGGGTAATCCTCCTCCGTATCCCTTTCACCATCTGACTGAATCAGTTGAAATTCACGGTCACGGTCAGCGGCATCTGAACTTGCAGACGACTGGACCGACCCAGCACCACCCGACAGCTTAGGTTCTCAGACTGCCGTAGGCTGCTTCTGCACTTGCTGGGATGCTGCGATGAGCTGCGCAATCGGCAGCAGCAAATGAGTTATGGAGGCCTGAGGAGCAGCGGACTTCTATTTTTTGGCTGCCAGCTGCTCCTGGGACGGTGTGTCCGAGACGGCTCTTTTCTCCAGATGTCCCAATAAATGAGGCCTCGTCTCCTTAGCTACCGGATGGTCCGACTTCTTGACGATGAGTGGTCCCTTCTCCGTGATGCAGGCTGGATATCTGAAGTCACGTAGCTAAGGTGCGGTCATGTGTGCTTGGAAGATGCCGATGCAGAAGCCATAACTGTAGCCGACCACGGCTGTGAACTGAACGGAGCGTCCTGGTGGCGCGGACATATGCTCCGACTGACGCAAGTTCCTAATCACCACATCTGGCCCCATATGTTGTTAGGAAAGAGTGGGGGCTCTCGCTCGCGGTCCTTTCTTCTTCTGTTCCGTCGACGCTGGGTGAGTCTGTTTATATTTTAAGGTGCTCGCTCTACCCAATCTACTTCTTAGACCCCAACGGACACACCCGGTGTCACGGTACATACGGATGGAGTAACCGCTTCACCGGTCAAGCTAGCTGGCGACAAGAGACTGAAACCACCCGCCCGTGGTTTTTTGCCCTGTCCAATGTTCATGAGCACCTTTGCTACTAGCTCTGCTTGATCATCTGAATGTGACGACGGCAGCACACTCTCTCTAGGCGTCACGTAAACATCATCATGTCAGGCCTGGCCTTTTGAAAAATCCAGGGGAGCCACTATGGCCCTCCTAAATCTGTTTCAGGGGAGCTATTCTACTCTTATATCCATTATACAAGGTTATTAACATGAAAATTGAGGAGAGCCATTACAGTTTAAGGAGAGCAATTATGGCTCTCCTCAATTTGCCTTTAGGAGAGCCAAGGAGAGCCGGAGCAATAGCTCCCCTCAAACAGCCAGGCCTGTCATGTCCTTGTTCTTCTGAAATAGAAACTAAGAAACTAGATTGACTTTGTGGCAAGAGGACCAGCAGTGGCCTCTCGCCACTAACAACGTACTGTGACACCTGTCTCCAACATCTGTCATCCCATCCGACACATGTTGAGTAAGAATTAGTGGGAGTACATCGACTACAAGCAAGACAACCAGCATGTAAATTAGAGGAAGACTTCCTCGCCTTGCATTTTGAGCAATAAGATTTCAAAATGAAGAAAAATAAAGTCGACAGTACTCCCACCAACTCCACAATAAATATATGAAAAAGATACATAATAAATAACATTCAAAATATAAATCGTAAAAATAATTTACAAACAAAATTTTTCGAAAATTTTTTACAACAGCCCAAGTCCCCAAAGGGAACGATGAGCCCAAATGTAACCCGATAGAGCCTAAGTGTGGACAAAAAATTTTTATTATAAAAAAAATTAATTGCTACACTACCAGAATATTAATGTATCTTACAACAGGCCTATCATAATAATAAATAGGAAACTACATATATTAATAGAGCAACGCCAGAAGAAAAACCGGAAACAAGACTCCAGGCACTGAATGAAAAGGCCTGAAGTCAGTAACAGATTTTGAACTATCCGATGTAAAGCAAGATCTTCATCAGAAGAAAAAACGATACATCAGATGTATGATGCATGACCAAAAACGCCTAAACACCCCTAGGGTGAAGACGTAACCATGGGGGTATACAGAATAAACATTCTGTGTAACACGTCAAACTCCCAAGAAATTTATAAAAAAATTTCAATAAAACAAGCCAAAAAGCCTGGGAGTTTAACTGGGGGGGGATTCAAGGAAGGATAGGGAAGGAACACTTAACAAACAGTGGAAAAATCTTTTGCATGAATGATGACGTCAGGCCCATGTCCCGAAATTGGGGAACATGAAATAATTTTTATAAAAATTATAAAGTTACAGCCCTGAACGTTCCAAATTACCATTTCTTCCTTCCATCATCCAGTTGTGTCCTTGGATCCACCAAATTCACCATTGATTTGTGTCTGGCATCATTAAAAATTGAGATTTAAAAGCACAGATGTCAGTTTGTTGTTACTGACAGAAGGGCCGAACAAAGAATGATGTTGGCACAAATTCCGGTCACTTCCTGACGGCTGTGCATGCGCAGAGAGTAAATGTATAAATGGGCCAGATAGGACTTTTAATTTTCGGTTTTGCATGCAAATTTGGGAGACTGGGGGGGGGGGGGGGGGGGGGGGGGGGGGGGAGGGGGGAGGACGGTAAAATTTGTGTTTGGCCCTAGATAGATATTTTTGAGTTAGCACCAGCTAGTCTGGGCCATTGGGTTATAGTATAAAAATATGAGGCACAAACAAACATATATTATAAAACAGCAAATTAACAAAACACTCACAAACATAACATTCTCTGCTCAACAAACAGCTATCCCATCGCAGCACTGAAATGGTGATTAGACCAAAGTAATTTTTCTGATTTAAAGTGAATTATGCAAAAATAATAAAGCAGGGAGTATAAAAACAAGAGGTCCCCTGGGGACTCAGTCACTAACTTGATAAAGTTGTTTATAGGATTTAAGGTCATATTGAACATCTACATGTTAATAGCTAATCTTAATTTAGCTAGGGTTGTGGAGAGAAGGGCCTTATACCATTTGTATCCAAGCCAGAAAATAAGCAGACTGTCATCTGCAAAACGAGGTCCTCAGAGGGTGAATTTAGTGATGCTACCCTGCATAGCAGGGTATCATCACTAAATTCACTCTCTGTGAACCTCAATCTGAATCAGCGTCTCAAAACTAAACAGAGGTTAAATTGGTCCAGTGTGTGGGAAACCATCTTCAAATTCACCCTCTGGGGACCTCATTCTGCAAATGTCAGACTGCTTATTTTCAGGCCTGTTTGTATCTTATATCAACAGAAAATAGCATATGGTGATATATAAAGAGAATAAAATACACAAGACAGGTCTCAAGCCAAAAAACATTTGTTGCTTGCACCCTTCAGATGAAAGTGTCAATGACACTGTAGCTCAACTTGCCAAGACATGTACATGTATAGTATGTGACACAGCAATGACAAACATCTAGGTAATGACCTGATAACAAAGGTACATATAAAGTATTGTAACGGTCTGTACATAAATACTGACCGTAGCCTGTAACAAATGTATAGGTAAAGTATTGTAAAGGTGGGTGACAGTCAGATGCTAAACTAGAAAAGAAATCTTTGAGTCCCTGAGTGGGTCTGACTGAACCCAAAAATATTTGTTCTCACAGCACAGTGATAACAAAGGCACCCCAAAACACACTCATTCCTGTACCAAGGTGAAAACAAAGGTACCCAAGAAGTTTTGTGAAGATCAGTTCATAATACGAGCTGTATAGAAGTATAGAAGTTGTGACAAAAAACTGATTGGACCTAATTTCGGTACAAAATGGCCACTGGCAGCCATCTTGAATTTTGGACCGCACTCAGAAACACTCGTTCTCGTCCCAAGGTGATAACAAAGGTACCCAAGAAGTTTCATGAAGATCGGTTGATAAATACAGCCTCTAGCCTGTTGACATGTGCACTTACAGTGTATAAGTAGCACTGAATAAATCAAAATTCATCTAATTTGCATAATTTCTGCATAATTTCTGCACGAGAAAAAAACCTGTACTGTATGTGATGTATTCCATTTTACTAAACATTCATACAAAAATTTATTCAAATCAGAACTTTCATACAGAAGTTCTGTACAAAAGACAGATTGCACTAATTTTGGTACAAAATGGCTGCTGGCAGCCATCTTGAATTTCGGACCACACCCAAAAACACCCGTTCTCATCCCACGGTGATAACAAAGGTACCCAAGAAGTTTTGTGAAGATCGGTTGATAAATACAGCCTCTAGCCCGAGCCGTATTGACATGTGTACTTACTGTGTGTAAGTAGCACTGAAAAAATCAAAGTTCATCTAATTTGCATAATTTCTGCACGAGAAAAAAACCTGTATTATATGTGATGTAACATTCATACAAAAATTTATTCAAATCAGCACTTTCATATGGAAGTTCTGTGCAAAAATCTGATTGCACCTAATTTTGTACAAAATGGCTGCCATCGGACATCTTGAATTTCGGACCGCACCCAAAAACACTCGTTCTCGTCCCACGTTGATACCAAAGGTACCCAAGAAGTTTCGTAAAGATCGGTTTATAAATACGGCCTCTAGCCCGAGCAGTATTGGCATTTGCACTTACAGTGCTAAAGTAACACCAAAAAACATCAAAGTTAATCTAATTTGCATAATTTACGCACGAGAAAAAAACCCGTATTATATGTGATGTATCCCATGGTACTAAACATTCATACAAAAAATTATTCAAATCAGCGCTTTCATATGGAAGTTCTGCACAAAAATCTGATTTCTCCTAAGTCTGTACAAAATGGCCGCCAGCGCCAACTTGAATTTCGGATCAGACCCCAAAACACTCGTTCTCATCCCACGGTCATAACAAAGGTACCCAAGAAGTTTCGTAAAGATCGGTTCATAAATACAGCCTCTAGCCTGAGCCGTATTGAATTGTTGATGGACAGATGGACAGACGTCCAGACGGACGACTGGCCATGGCATAAGCTCAAATTTGGCTTCGCCAAAGTTGAGCTAAAAATCGATAGCTCCCATCTAGAGGTCACCCCAAACAAGCATACCAGGTTTCAAAGCAATCCAATCATAAATGTGCCCTGTAGGGTGTGCCAAAGGGAAATATTGTGGTCTGACTAAACTAAGTTCTAAGAACGTTGGCCGTGGCAACATTTTTTAACGGATTGTGAAGAAAATCGATAGCTCCCATCTAGAGGTCACCCTAAACAAGCATACCAGGTTTCAAAGCAATCCAATCATTAATGTGCCCTGTAGGGTGCGCCAAAGAGAAATATTGTGGTCTGACTAAACTAAGTTTTAAGAACGTCGGCCGCGGCAACATTTTTTAACAGAAATTGAAGAAAATCGATAGCTCCCATCTACAGGTCTCCCCAAACAAGCATACCAGGTTTCAAAGCAATCCAATGATAAATGTGTCCTGTAGGGTGTGCCAAAGGGAAATATTGAGGTCTGACTAAACTAAGTTCTAAGAACGTTGGCCATGGCAACATTTTTTGACGGAAATTGAAGAAAATCGATAGCTCCCATCTAGAGGTCACCCTAAACAAGTATATCAGGTTTCAAAGCAATCCAATCATAAATGTGCCCTGTAGAGTGTGCCAAAGGGAAATATTGTGGTCTAACTAAACTAAGTTCTAAGAACGTTGGCCGTGGCAACATTTTTTGATGGAAATTGAAGAAAATCGATAGCTCCCATCTAGAGGTCACCCCAAACAAGCATACCAAGTTTCAAAGTGATCCGATCATAAATGCGACCTGTGTGGTGTGCCAAAGGAAATTGTGGACGTACGTACTAACATACTAACGTACTAACATACGTATGTACGTACGTACGCCGACTGACGAGAAGTGATGGCAATAGCTCAGCTTGACTTTGTCAAGTTGAGCTAAAAAAGTATTATCAACTTCATGTACCTTAATAGGAGAATTGTACTATAAGAGAAAACTTAGCATTTCCAGTTTATCATTTTATTCCTTGAGAGATGTAAAGGACTTGTGTTCTCTCTGGGAAGGAACACATGGACAACTATAGTGATGTCACGCATAGAGCCTGACTGTCCAAGCAATGACAATGCTTAGACACAAAACAGTCTGTGCTATTTTTTGTTAACTCCTTACCTAACAAATCTGCCATATCTGCACTCGTGATATACAAAAATTGATATTCAAATTTTATTTTTTCATTTTTTACCCCAAAACATACCTCATGACCTATTAATAAAACAAGCTTGATAAGCTTGCTCCAATGAGGACTAATAAGCAATGGTCAGAAGTAAAAAATGAAAAAAATCTGATGTTTCAGAAAAATAATTTGTACTGTAGGCTTCAACTTGTGTTAGGTAAAGGGTTGAAGATGCAGTACATAAAACATTCTCTTTCTAATATCTTCTATTATAATACTACTGAAAAGTTAAAAAATTTATAGTAATTTATATATGTTTTATACTTACCAATGACCCAGACATAGCTGGTGCTAACTCTTAAAATATAGGGCCAAACACAAATTTTGCCCCCCAATCCCCAAAATTTGCATCTAAAACTAAAGAAAACATGTCCTGAAAGGCCCTCCACACCTCGCCCCTACTGCGCATGCGCAGTGTCAAGGACGTTCCGAAATTGGCGCCATTAATCATTCTAATAACCAGTGCCTGGTAAGCGCTATGTACTCAGCGGGGAGACAAGAGTTCCCAACTCCTGGGAGGGCCATCCCCGTCTGGGTCATTGGTAAGTATAAAAAATATATAAATTACTATAAATTTTTTAACATTTTTATACTGTACCAATGACCCAGACATAGCTGAATAGTAAAAAGGCTGGAGGGCCAAGGACATAGAGCAAAATGGAATACGCTCAATAAAATAAAATAGAGTCATCCCCTGTAGGGAAAAAGAAGTAATAGGCCTTACATGTATCTTTCTTATTTATGATAAATTAGAAAGATACAACACCTTCCAAAATTGAGCTTCATACATCCATGTACTCTATTAATATCCAATATAATCCTTATACTAATAATTTTTAAAGTAAGCCAATAAATAAAGTAAGTCTAGAGAAATAGAGACTCTTATACTCCTAAAAGTGTCTGAGGATTGCATAATCATGTCCGTTGACATATGCAATATTCAAAAGCTATACTTTAAAAACTAAGACTTGAATGAATTTTAAAAACCTAAACTTCTCACTAAACAACCATCCCAATAACAGCTCAGAATTACTAACTCCGGAGGAGGTATCCCCTTGTTTTCATAGTAAAACAGGTGACCCAAGGGAACACCCTCCCCCCCCCCCTTTTTTCTTGCCCTGGGTCAAATAGCCCAGAGTGAAGAGGGCAGCCGAACGGAGACACTGCCGAAACAGACAGCCTACCTAGCTATAGTAGCAACTGTTAAGTGAATGACATTCTGAGCAGTAGATAATAGACCTAACAATAGAGGCCTCCAGAAATGGACTCAATATTTCTGAGATAAAATTCATGAATGTGGATGGCTGAGCGCAATGAGCGGCCTTCAAAAATCTATAATAGCGACACTATTAATGTAAGCCCAAGAAGTAGAAGAACTCTTACTTCATGAGCCGAAATCTTAAGCACAACTGCTAAGTTAATGATATACCATAAGCAGTACCGATAGTTAATAGAATCCATTAACAATAAAATGGAGCGTAACGTCCTTCTACTAGACATCAAAGACAGAAGAAGCTTACGCCCATAGTAATAAACAGATATCTGTTTATAAATACATAAACTGTACCCGGAAAGAGTAAAGGCCTATGCCCATACGAAGACGGAAGGACCTTAAAATAATAGGTTCCGGATAATAGGAGCCTAACTCTTATGCAACAATCCAACCTAAATAGTAACGGAAGTATTGATTCCGAAACTATGAAAGTGAAAATCATCCATCGATAGTGCATGAAACTCACTGACTCTACAGTAAAAGAGAAACCAACAGAATTACTGTCTAAAAGGTCAGAATTTGAAAACTACTGTTTCCAGAGGCCCAAATGATTACTTAGCCAAATAAGAACCGAAGTTAAAATCCGTATAGGAATTTAATCTAAAGATTCTAAGTCTATTTATCAAAAAGTTACTAACTGACTTAGATAAAGAGACAAAAGACTCAATTGTAAACTAT
Source organism: Pictodentalium vernedei (assembly GCA_031216915.1). NCBI lineage: Eukaryota > Metazoa > Mollusca > Scaphopoda > Dentaliida > Dentaliidae > Pictodentalium > Pictodentalium vernedei. The sequence continues at coordinate 616,396,833 of CM062295.1, forward strand.
CGTAGAGTGCATAGGTATGAGGTAACATAAACCTATAACCTAAATAATAACAGGGTGCAGTAGATCTTGTGAAACAAGTATACTAAAAATTAGCAATGAGTAGTATGGAGGGATCAACAATATGAACATAATGATCCCTACACCACGACGGAAGAGCCTCCACTTTAGCCGCATAGAATAGCGAAGAAGAGGATCTCCTATAGTAAGAAATCGCGTCCAAAGCTCGTCCAGTACAGTGCTTACAATGCAATACGGACCACACAACGGAATACATGAAGGTTGCGACCTTGCTGGTTGTGATAAAGATGACACGATTTACCCAGTGAAAAAGATCCTCACATAGAGGAAGATTTCACGTTAAGACCCACAGTAGACAAGAGAGTAAATTACTCATGATCTCTGTGAAGATAGAGATGCTATCAACAGAAATGTATTGTGGTTGTTTATCTTAGCAATACCTGCTAAAACAACAGCGCCGGAGGATACGCGTATTCTATCATTCCGTCCTATAGATCAATAGAGCGTTAACAATATTAGCTCAGAGATCTGGACAAGCCAACACATACGTCTGCAATTGATTAGCAAGCTGTGTCATAAATAAATCATCATTGGGCGCTCCCATAGATAGCAAATCTGATTGAATACTTGTTTGTTGAGAGTCCATTCTGACAGCAACAAGCGACCCGTAAGAGAACGGGAGTCCGATAAAACAATCAGACGACCCGGAATATGACGGACCAAAACTGAACTTGGTGTACTATGACCAACAGACGGATTCTTTCCATTAAATTGAATAACGGAAACGAAAGAGTGCCTCCCTGGTTCCGGAGATACGCCACTACTGTCGAATTAAAGGACAGGAATTTGGGCATGCGTTTCTGAATAATGTTCATGCAATGACATAAAGCAAGCCTAAAAAAACATTATTCCACGGAAGAAAACTGATTGCTAAAAGACTGCGGAACCCAAAGACCCTGGCACTTCGAATCCGTAGGGATCAGTATTATATCCCAACCTGTTTGACTGGCAACCGTCATAACAGCCACACTCGGGTCCGGCAACTGCGGCGGCACTCTCTGAGTCAACCACCGAATGTTTGCCCCAGTCTGAATCTCTTGTAACACTAGATAGACAAGAGAACGTGTAAATCGAGCAATTCATGGATTGCCGAAAAGTTGCCGTCGAAGAGAAGCTCCTCCGAGAACGAAGCGACTCTGAGAGAGTTCTTAACCTTACTATCCACGCGTGTGGATGTAGCTAGGGCTGCGTCACATCTAAATAACTCCAATCAGCCACTGAAGGGCGGAGTTATACGTGAACAAACTACTGCCCTCAAAAGAAATTACATTGAGAATAATATCCCGTAAATCTTTTCTTGAAGACGTAATGATAACGCCTCAGTAAGGCGGATTACGTATAATAAAGCGTCTAAGTTAAGTCTACTATACATAATGTCGTTCCCAACATTGAAATTGGAAAAGACATAAATGGCGAAAAAGAATATATGCAGTCTTTAATCACACCGTCTAGACGCATATGAACTCTCGGTATGCCCTGCTCTGCCAAAATAAACTATTTGTATAAATGATAAAATGGCAGAAATGAGCAACGCGGACAAGAAACTAAACTATCATGCTTAGTAGCAGGCTTGTATATATATATATATAGCGTCGAAAAATAAAACACATGTTGTAATGACAATATTGGACTGCGTCGGTAAGTCAGGGACAATGTCCCTGAACCGATCGAAAAATCCGAGTCCAATGATGCTATAAGTCTCTTATCCAAGATCGCAGCAATGAAGTCCGAAATAATAAACACTGGAAGATAATGCCAGAAGATATGAAAGGCATCTTCCGATACTACTAAAGGGAAAACTCGAAATCTTTCGAATCCCTTTCGCCATCCTGTCGGACCCTATAAAGCGTTCGGTCGTCCGTACCTGATGCAACCGCGGACCGCACCGACCCAGCGCCGTCGGATAATTCCTGATTCGACCGAGAAACTGTCAATTGCTGGGATGCTGCGAAACAACTGTACTAACTCGGATAGCACGTCCGTCACTGAGGCCTAAGGAGAAGCAGTCTTACGATGCATTGCCACTGGAAGCTCCGTGATCGTTACCCCGTGCATACTACCAATATGCGAGCGAACGGAGTGTATAGGCCTCGTGTCCCTTGGCTACCGGATGGCGCGACCTATTCGCCGTGGAATCACTGAATGCCGAAACTGATCGGAAACTCGAGGTCACGTAGCCAATGTGCGGTCGTGTGCCCTGCTGTGAGGATGAGGAAGCATTAAAGACAGTCTCTCGGACTGTCAATATAGCGGAGCGTCCCGACCAACGGACATATGCTCCGAATGTAAAATATCTGAACCACAACATGCGGTCCCCTATGTTGTTGGGCGAGAGAGGGACCTCTCTCGCTCACAGCCCGGACGGACCTGGACAAGCCAGGAACCGGACTAACAGGCTTCCTCCGATCTGTCCTCAATCTGCCGTCACTGGGTGAGTACTAAAGTAATTAAAGTGCTCGCATCACCCAAATCTCCTTCCTAGACCGCAACGGACAAACCCGGCAGCCGAACCATTCGATGAATGTACGCTACACCGGGTGAGCTAGCGAATGTCACTCCGTAGGCGATAGACATATTCCATGAGCACTTATTGCCGCTAACTCTTCATTAACTATGACGACAGAGGCACACTTTTGAAAGACATCTCCATAACTCTTCGAACAACAAACCAGAAATGCTTGGTTAGCAAGCATTAAATAATAATATATATAGCGTCGTTCAATAATTCGAAAGTTTGTGTGACATTATTGGACTATGTCGGAACTGAGGGACGATGTCCCTGAACCGAACCAAAAATTTCTAAGTCCACCGACGCTATCAGTTTCTTATCCGGCATCGCAGCATTCTAGTCCGACGAAAGAAGCTGTAGAAGACCAAGTCAGATGATATACACAACAGCATATGTTGTTCCGAAAGGGAAAACTCGAAATCCTCCGAATCCCTTTCGGTATCCCGTCGGACCGGATGAAACTTTCGGACGTCCGTACCCGCTTCCGCGGAGCGTCCCGACCCAGCATCGTCGGATAAAATATATGCGACAGATTCAGTTGATGCTGGGATGCTGCGATAAACTGTGCTATTAAGGAAAGCACGTCCGTTCCCGAGGCCTGTGCAGTAGCGGTCTTACGATGCATTGCCGCCGGAAGCTCCGTGTACGTTGACTCCCGCACACTTCCTATGCGAACGTCCGGAGTCTGCAGGCCTCGTGTCCCTGGCTACCGGATGGTGTGACCTGGTCGCCGAAGAATCCTTGATCGGCGAAGCTGGTAATATATCGGCGGTCACGTAGCCAAGGTGCGGTCGTGTGCGCTGACGAGAAGAGGAAGCCTTAGCAGTCTCAGCGGACTGCCTATACAACGGAGCGTCCCGAGCGACGGACGTATGCTCCGCTTACGACACATTTTGTACCACAACATCTGGGGCCAGATGTTGTTGAACGAGAGAGGGGCCTCTCTCGCTTGCCGTCCGGATGGACCGGAACGAGCTATGAATCGGACTAAAAGGCTTCCTGCGTTCTCCCTCCGATCCGCCGTCACTGGGTGTGCATTAGGTTAATTTATAGTGCTCGCATCACCCCAAAATTCCTTCTAGACCGCAACGGACGAACCCGGCTGCCGAACCATTCGGTGAATGGACGCTACACCGGGCGAGCTAGCGGACGTCAAAGGCCGTCGAACCTACTAGGGTCCTCTTAGGCAATTGGCGTATTTATATGAGCACTTTTTCGCTAGCCCTTCATTAATTGTGACGACGGAGGCACACTGTTGGAAGACATCACAGATACATCACCCTAATCTTGATCGTCTGAAATAGAAATTGATAAAGTAGAGTGACCCTGCGGGGAAAGGACCGGAGTGTCCAAATCCCCAACAACATACCGTGACATACGCTTCCCATATTGTCATCGAAATCATACGATACAGAACAGGAGTTAATGCGAGTACACTGACCACATATAGAATGATAATAAAGTCAGAGGAAGACTTCCTCTTAAAACAATTGATCAATATCCTTTCAATGTGAAAAGAAAACAAGTCCTGGTACTCGCACTAACCCCTGGCAATCAAAATACATAATAATAATATGATCCATTAATATAGAAAAAATAATTGAAATCAAAATATTTTGAAAAAATATTTTTTCAGAACAGCCCAAGTTTCTGAAAAGTAACGTTGAGCCCCAATGGATCCCAAGCCTAAGTGTGGACAAAAATTTTAAAAATATTTTAAACAATTTATTCAACACTTACGAACAATAATAATGTATCTAGTTATGATTAAAATAACATCAAGATATTATTTTTTAGAAATCCCCCCCTCACACAGAGGGCTGTTGTAAATGTAAACAATGAGTGTAAAAACACTAAAATAAGACTCCAGGCACCCAGGCCCGAAATCAGTTACCAAAATACACTATCTGATGCAAAACAGAGACTTCCAGGGAAGAAACTGCAGAACATCAGATGGTAGATGCAGAACACAACGCCTAACCACCCGTAGGTGAAGACGTAAACATGGGAAAAGAACAGAATTCATTCTGTTATTCAGCTAAAACTCCCAAGAAAATTTAGTAATAATAATTACAAAAACTATGCCAAAAGCATGGGAGAATAGCAAGGGGGAACTTAAAGGACAGGGAGAGAGGAAAACACTTAAAAAAACAGTGTAACTAAATAATCAGAATGACAACAAAATGGCTGCTGCCTTGAAAATAGGTAACTTAACATAATTTCATTAAAAAATTTTAAGTTACAGCCCTGATAATATTCTGTCACACATTCTTTTCCTCTCCTCCTTCTCTATCCTCCTTAGAATCACCATTTCACTAATATTTATGTGTCTGGCATCATTTAAACTGAGATTTATAAGCACAAAGATCAGTCAGATGTTAACTGATGAAGGGCCAAACTTAGAATGATTAATGGCGCCAATTTCGGAATGTCCTTGACACTGCGCATGCGCAGTAGGGGCGAGGTGTGGAGGGCCTTTCAGGACATGTTTTCTTTAGTTTTAGATGCAAATTTTGGGGATTGGGGGGCAAAATTTGTGTTTGGCCCTATATTTTAAGAGTTAGCACCAGCTATGTCTGGGTCATTGGTACAGTATAAAAATATAATTTTGGTAAAAAGTGACAAGAAAAATATTCTGCTGTTTTCATCTTTCTGAAAGAAAGTATAAAATGATGTGCTTTCTAAAAATGTCAACAAAATTTGTAGTTAGATCATAAGCTGCGTAGCTCTGTTGAGAAATAGGAAAATATACTAAATATCTTCATTATTTGCATCTGAATTCCTGCTAAAAAGAATGAAATGAAAGTATCAATGACACTGAAGCTCAACTTGTCAAGACATGTACATGTATAGTATGTGACACAGCAATGACAAACATCTAGGTGATGACCTGATAACAAAGGTACATGTAAAGTATTGTAACGGTCTGTACATAAATGCTGACCGCAGCCTGTAACAAATATATAGGTAAAGTATTGTAAAGGTGGAGCGACAGTTAGATGCTAAACTAGAAAAGAAAGCTTTGAGTCCCAGAGTGGGTCTGACTGAACCCCAAAATATTTGTTCCCATAGCAGAGTGATAACAAAGGCTCCAAAAAACACTCGTTCCTGTCCCAAGGTGATAACAAAGGTACCCAAGACGTTTCGTGAAGATAGGTTCATAAATACAGATTCTAGCCCGAGCCGTATTGACATGTGCATTTACTGTGTATAAGTAGCACCGAACAAATGAAAGTTCATCTGATTTGCATAATGTATGCACGAGAAAAAAACCTGTATTATATGTGATGTATTCCATGTTACTAAACATTTCTACAAAAATTTATTCAAATCAAAACTTTCATACAGAAGTTCTGTACAAAAAACTGATTGCACTAATTTGGGTACAAAATGGCTGCTGGCAGCCATCTTGAATTTTGGACCACACCCAAAAACACTCGTTCTCGTCCCACAGTGATAACAAAGGCACCCAAGAATTTTCGTAAAGATCGGTTCATAAATACGGCCTCTAGCCTGAGCTGTATAGAAATTGTGTACAAAAAACTGTTTGAACCTAATTTCAGTACAAAATGGCCACTGGCAGCCATCTTGAATTTTGGACTGCACCAAAAACACTCGTTCTCGTCCCAAGGTGATAACAAAGCAGGTACCCAAAAACTTTTGTGAAGATCGGTTCATAAATACAGCCTCAAGCCCGAACCGTATTGACACATACATTTACTGTGTATGAGTAGCACTGAATAAATCAAAGTTCATCTACTTTGCATAATTTCTGCTCGAGAAAAAAACCTGTATTATATGTGATGTATTCCATGTTACTAAACATTCATACAAAAATTTATTCAAATCAGAACTTTCATACAGAAGTTCTGTACAAAAAACTGATTGCACTAATTTGTGTACAAAATGGCCAGCGGCATCACCTCGAATTTCGGACCGCACCCAAAACACTCATTCTCATCCCAAGGTGATAACAAAGGTACCCAAGACGTTTCGTGAAGATCGGTTCATAAATACAGCCTCTAGCCCGAGCCATATTGACATGTGCACTTACTGTGTATAAGTAGCACTGAATAAATCAAAGTTCACCTAATTTGCATAATTTTTGCACGAGAAAAAAACCTGTATTATATGTGATGTATTCCATGTTACTAAACATTCATACAAAAATTTATTCAAATCAGAACTTTCATACAAAAGTTCTGTACAAAAAACTGATTGCACTAACTAAAGTACAAAATGGCTGCTGGTGGCCATCTTGAATTTCGGACCGCACTCGTTCTCGTCCCATGGTGATAACAAAGGTACCCAAGAAGTTTCGTGAAGATCGGTTCATAAATACGGCCTCTAGCCAGAGCCGTATTGGTATTTTCAGTTACAGTGCTGAAAGTAACATTAAATAGATCCAAGTTTGACTAATTGTCATAATTTAGGCACAAGAAAAAAACCTGTATTATATGTGATGTATCCCATGGTACTAAACATTCACACACAAAATTATTCAAATCAGCACTTTCATATGGAAGTTCTGCGCAAAAATCTGATTGCACCTAATTTTGTACAAAATGGCTGCCAGTGGCCATCTTGAATTTCAGACCAGACCCCAAAACACTCGTTCTTGTCTCACGGTGATAACAAAGGTACCCAAGATGTTTCGTAAAGATCGGTTCATAAATACGGCCTCTAGCCCCGAGCCGTGTGTACAGCACGACAGATGGACGACGGGCCATGACAATACCTCAAATTTGGCTGAAGCCAAATTTGAGCTAAAAATGATATCATCTATTTCCAATGTCTTTCTCAGTGACAAGTAAATATCGGAACTATTCAATAACAAAATATTAAAATTAGAATCCAACAATGAGGTGCCACTGCTATTGTCCTCAGAAGAGTTTCATCTGAGATGAGTAAATTACAAGCAAAAACTGGAGAATTGTAATTGGTTGGACAAATTAAGGGCTTTCCCAAAGTTTCCAATGTGAAAATGAAGACTACATATAGCAAAGCAAAGTGTTTGAACTTAACCATTTCCAAAATGATAAGACAAAAAGCATTCAAAGTTGGCTAATTTTGGCATTCTCTCACGGTTCTCTTATTCACCCCCTCATTTTGCTTGGGGGTTAAATCTTGAGATTAAAAAGTAAACAGTAACTTTCTTCTACAATCATTGTTGCATCTATCCATACCAAAATTATTGCTACAACAACCTTGCAATTAGAGGAAATGAGTACAGATGTTTGCAAAGTTCAATGAAAATCAATTTTTTTTCTGACAGTACTATTCTTTACATGGCCAAAGCTTATATTGTGTTAAGCCCCAAAGCATAACTTACAGCAGAGGATTTGTTCATTAGGCATCTACCTTTAGCAAAACAAAGTGTTTAGAATTAACCCTTTCCAAAATGACAGGAAGATGCAACCACACTTGGATAATTTTGGCATTTTCGGATGGTACTCTTACCCTCATTTGCTTGAGGGTTAAAGACGAGATTAAAAACTAATTAGTAACTTTCTTGTGAAAGCATTGTTGCATCTATGCATACAAAAATAATTGTTACAACAACCTCGCAATTAAGAGAAATTTGCCTTTGAAGTTAGTAAATCTTGAAGATAAAATGATATATTCATATCATTTGTGGCCAATAGGGGTTAATTTTGAAATATTTGTGTGGTGATTTTAGTGTATCATTATGCTCTTAATGTGTGAACATCAATCACAGACTAAGTGTCTGAAAAGAGACATGGACTAATCTTGAATCTTGGAATTTGAATGAACACATACAAGTTGAGGGTACTCCAATTCAAGGCCTGACAACTGGGAGAGGGTTAAAACTTGGAATAAAACATATAACAGCAAAATTGTTCTTAGATGAATGCCCTATCTTCTCATGGAAAAGGTTTTGAGACACTATGGCTCCAGTGCTGAGAAAGTGCATGTAAAAGTTGGCGAAAATAACAATTATTCCGACAGTACCCTTATCGCAAGTCTCAAATCTGCTAAGGGTTAAACTTTTAATAATAACATATAGAACAAAAAGTGTCATACTTTGACTGCTGCATGCAGATATACAAAACATTCAGAGCTCAATCAATTACAAATGGAGTAAATCGTCGCCTAAACTTACAAAATTCTGAAAAAATTGGAATTTTTGGGATGGTACCTACTTTTATGCAACCAGAATGGGATAAGGTTAAACTTTACAGCCAAACTTACAACAGCAAATATGCTTGGTAGTCAATTGTGAATACGTACATGAAAAGTGTTTGAAATTTACTTTTTCCAAAATGATAGAAAAAGCAACCAAAGTTGGCTAATTTTTGCATTTTCAAATGGTACTCTTAGTCTCGTCCTCATTGTACTTGAGGGTTAAATCTGAGATTAAAAAGTAAACAGTAACTTTCTTCCACAATCATTGTTGCATCCATCTATACCAGAATAATTGTTACAACAACCTAGTAATTGGATAAATTTACTCTTGAAGTTGCTCAGTTTTGAAGAAAAAATCTATATTCATGTCATTTTTGGCCAATGGGGATTAAAGTTGGATGATTTGAGTGGTATTTGTGGTGTATTATATTATGCTCTAAATGTGTGGAAAATTTGAGCAAAATAACTGTAAACAATTTTGAGACATTTAAAAAATGGTGAAATTTTGACGGTTTGGGCAGAATGTTTTGAAAAAACATGTTTTAACAGACATGACAATAACGCATTTCACTAGATTTTATGACATTACATAAGTATGCCGAATTTGGTCAAAATCGTACAGCTTGTTTTTTAGCAGTTCAACAGACAAAATTCAAGGAGGAAAAAAAAAGAGAAAAAAAAAATTTGAAATAGAAGAAGAACAAGAAGAAAAAAAAAAGAAAAAGAAAAAAAAAAAAATAGAGAAGAAAAATTTTGAAAAAGAAGAATAACAAGAGTCTTTCCTAAACTGGGTTTGGAAAAGCCTAATAATGTGTCATAATGCTGATACTTCGATATAATGGTTGCAAATACATTAAATTTCATCTATACTAGAAAACAGGAGAAAAGTCACCCAAAAAAAATAACATTATTCTCTTAACCTAAAACAGAGAGGAGAAAAATTCTAATTAAAGGGATGCTATCATAATTTGTTCTGATCGAGATAGATTCATCCTCAGTACAGTCATGTATGTCTGAGATTATGAGGACTTTTGAATTAAAAGATTTCCAAAGCAATGACTTCTCAGTCTTGTGTAAAGAAAGAAATTACTATTAATGAAATAAGAACTAGCATATTTGTTTAAAGGTGACAAAAGAGAAAAAAACACACAATCAAGACAAAATCCATTTATTTGGGTACACAGGCCTTCACATTTGAGAATTTTGCATAACCCATTCATCGATCTCTGGGATTTGAGCTGCGTAACCAAGTTTGTCGTTCTCCCAACATTCATCATGGGGGGGGGGGGGGGGGGGGGGGGCAAATACAATGAGCAGAGAGGGGGGGGCACGAGAGGGGGTGTCCTCCTCTCGTTGGTGGGGGTCTGGGAAAATTTAATTTCTGGAGGCTCTCAGGTGGTCTCTGAAGGCACTCTGAGCTCCAAAATGGTGGAACATTTCAACAGGGAAATGAGTATTTTTGTTGGTAAAATTTGGTAAATTGAAAACATTGGAGTTACTAACCTCAGTTCCACTGTTTTCTTAAACAACTTGACAAGAAGAAGCCATGCACCTATTTACCGCACAGTGAGAAAAAGTTTTGCAACTCAAATTTCGAACATGACAAAATTTCCTGCCAAATATAGGGGCCCTGGGCGTCCGACCAGTCTGCCCTTTCCTAACTCCGACGCTAACAATAATTCACTTGTGGTGCCCCATGGTTTCACACTAAGACAGTGTTTTCCAAGATGTCGGTCGTCCATTGACCAATAATCATTCAGTTTTAATGTTGCACATCAAGGGAGCTAATTAACAGTAGCCATTCAACTTGTGTTTCGGCTTTTAAGATTGCGTTGCGAATTCGTTAATTATTGAAGGAATTTCGAACCCTGATAATGAATAAATTCAAACAAATCGTTGTGTGAAAACCAGAGGGTCCTTTGTCCCCAATGGGACATAGGACGTTCTGGTTCTCACACGACGAAATGGCACACGTCTGATCAGGGTGTGATATAAGCGGTACATACGTCAATGGCATTTTCGACCCCGTGATAATACATATCTATACTATGTCCGACATTTTTCACGAAATCGTGAACAAAAATTAAAGTAGCACGAGTTAATGTCAATGATAGTGCGGATCACAGTAGAGCGTGCCGTTCTCCGAGTGTGTGCTGCCTTAACATCCGACGAGTTGTTCGTTCACGTGGATGAGGTGTAGCATGAACGATACATCATTCCCTAGCTTTCTGTTTTGCGAGAACGAAGGGGGAACGAAACAATTGTTCACGCAAAATGTGAAGGCCTGGGTACATTTTAAAATAAAATATGTACCATTTTACTAATATGCATAGTACAAAAAAATAAGGGATGCATATGCATGCAAAGCAAAGGGATTAGAACTGGATTTATCTTCTGGATAACATGGGGAGGAGTGGATTGATTCCACCCATCTCCCCCTAAGTTTTGGAGTCAACATCAAAGTTCGTCACTCCCATTTCCTTCCCATCTATATTACTTTTTGTAAAACAACAGAAGTATCCTGCACAGGCCTGGCATATTCAGGAGAGCAATTTATTCGCTCGCCTACTGATCGCCTTAAAAAAATTGAGGAGAGCGAAAAATAGCCCCCCAGCCTTAGAAAATACTGATTACCACAACAGCCTATTCCTAAAACACACAGGTTTTCATATCCCTGCTATGTTAGTGGTCTCTGCAAGATGGCCACACTGCCCCTCCCGCACTTCCGGGCCTTGTCAAGGCCCAAAGGTGTGGGAGGGGCTGTGTAGCCATCTCACAGAGACTACCTGGTTAGCAGCATCAAATGAAATGTACAAAGCCCACCAGGCAGAGTTCATTAATAGTACAACTTCATTTTGCCACTTTTAGCTTTTGTAGGCTTGAGGAGAGCTAATCGCTCCCCTAGGCCATGTGAGGAGAGCGATTTTTAGCCCTCCTGCATTTTTAAGAATGCCAGGCCTACCTGCAGAAGGCATTTCTTTATATTTCAAACCATGAAGCCTAGGTAATGAAAAAAGAAGCTGCATACAAGTAAAAGAAATCATGTTTGTAAATGCAATTATTAAAGTTGTTTTGATCGTGCAAGAACAAAAAGTATGTGGTAGAAGCCTAATTTGAAATTTGAAGAAAGTAAGTTTGAAAACCGTTTTGAAAAGGGTTAAATTAATGCCAACATTATTTAAAACCCCTGTATACAGCTTCAGTAAACCTTGCCCCAAATGAAACAAGAGGGATGTTACATCCCAACGCTCACCTACATTCGCGCTTGATAATGTCGTTCCAATGTAACATGCCTAATATTTAGTTAATATAAATCATTAACTAGGCATCAAATGATTAATGTGGTTTATGTGATAGCTTTGGAAAGCCTATATTTCTGCATTTATTATATATCAATTCAACATAGAATCATTGGATATAAAAGCATTTTTTTTCTTTTAGAAATGTTTATGATTAAGAATATGAATCGTGAGGCCAGATATTAAATCATAAATAAGAATTAGGAAAGGCTTTCATAAATCACTGAAATTGTAACTGAAGTACATTCATTGGTTAAAGAGGAGTTGCGGAAAAACATTCATTCAAGAAAGTGACTATAAGTCCCAACAAAAATACATCACATCAACAACTAAAATAAGCCTTATTGTTACTAGTAACAAGTATGAGAAAGTATGAAATAAAAAAAAAAGTTAAAAAAAATTTTTTTTAAAGAAAGTGAATATAAGTCCCAAAAATCCCCCTCAAATTCCTCAAATATGCATGTAATAAGGGCGCAATGTTACCGCAATGTAGTTCAGTAACCCAATGCGTACAATATCAATTGCAAAGACACATAGAAACAGAACTCACCTTAACACCTCACCTTAACACAAACTTTTAGAACTTAAAATTGAGTAAGTCAGACAAAAACGTGAACATTGTGACTGAAAATAAGAAAAGAAATCAGTTAAATTTCTGCATACAGTAGGGTTAATACCTACAGTTGTTATTGAAATGAGAAAATAAACAGTAATGAGAGGTCAAGGCTCTACAATCTGCACAAAAGCTGACTTTACGCAAATTCTTACAACACCTAAACGCTAATTCTTACAACAAGTTTTGGCAGAAAATCAGCCTCAAATTCCTCAAATATGCATGTAATGAGGGTTAAATATTACTGCAATGGAGTTCAGTAACCCAAGCGTAGAATATTAATCGCCTGGAAAGACACATAGAAACACAACTCACCTAAACACAAAGTTTACAAAGTTTTACAACTTAAAATTTACTAAGTCCGAGAAAAACATGAAAATTTTGACTGAAAAAAAAAAAAATTTCCATTAAATTTCTGCATACAGTAGGGTTAATACCTACAGTTGTTATTGAAATATGAAAATCAACAGTATGAGAAGTTAAAGCAGCACAATCTGCACAAAAGCTGACTTTAACGCAAATTCTTACAACACCTAAACGCAAATTCTTACAACAACTTTTGGCAGAAAATTTTAGGTGAAATTTGGAAAAAAGTCGTAGTATCAGGGATAAATACTGTTCTGATAGTCCCCTACAACCTACATATGCAATATCAAAGGCCTGAGCCCACTGATCTTTGAGAACTCAGCTTAACACCTCACCTTAACACAACTTTTACAGTAATGAGAAGTTAAAACACCACAATTTGCACAAAAGCTGACTTTAACACAAATTCTTACAACACCTAAACGCTAATTCTTACAAGTTTTGGCAGAAAATCAGCCTCAAATTCCTCAAATATGCATGTAATGAGGGTTAAATATTACTGCAATGGAGTTCAGTAACCCAAGTGTAGAATATTAATCGCCTGGAAAGACACATAGAAACACAACTCACTTAAACACAAAGTTTTACAACTTAAAATTTACTAAGTCCGAGAAAAACATGAAAATTTTGACTGAAAAAAAAGAAAATTTCCGTTAAATTTCTGCAAACAGTAGGGTTAATACCTACAGTTGTTATTGAAATATGAAAATCAAAAGTAATGAGAAGTTAAAGCAGCACAATCTGCACAAAAGCTGACTTTAACGCAAATTCTTACAACACCTAAACGCAAATTCTTACAACAACTTTTGGCAGAAAATTTTAGGTGAAATTTGGAAAAAAGTCGTAGTATCAGGGTTAAATACTGTTCTGATAGTCCCCTACAACCTACATATGCAATATCAAAGGCCTGAGCCCACTGATGTTTGAGAAATTAACCTTAACATTAAATCTTACAATATTGGACACGCCGGACGCCGACGCCAACGCCGACGCTGACGCCCGAGGTTATGACAATAGCTCACCACATCTTACAGATGTAGGTGAGCTAAAAACAATGACGTTGTAACAGAGTGTTTGAAGAATGAAAGGTACAGCCTTGAAAAGCAAAACTTTAACCTGAAACTTTAGCCTGGAAGTTCTTTGTTAAATTGACTGCAAAAAAGGGTTAAATATTTCAGAAAACAACATGAAACAGAATGAGAATGATACAGTCAACAGTAATTAAGAAGAAAAAAATACTTTAACCTTCACTAAAAAACTTTAACCACAAACTGTAACCCAAACTCTAAATGTTAACAGATGGATGGATGGATGAAAGTCATGACTATAGCTCAGACTGTAAACAGTTAGGCTAAAAAGGGAAGAGACTTATGTGAGGGAGAACCATACCTACTGAAACATATTAACTCTCTAACACAAACAACATCAACAGTTAAGGAGCCAGTTTATTATTTGGCTACTTGTGGTAAAAAGGGTATGATGGGGTGGGGGTGGGGGCAAATGGTAACCCATTTGTAGCTTGTACTCTATTCTATTCATTTAATACTCAAGGAAGTTTAGAAATAGTAAGACACAAATATTTTGAATGGAGACATCCAAAAATGGAAGTCGATTCACTTCACGCAGCAATAGAAGAGAATTCAAGAACCTCAGTGAGCACGCTCACATACCCCATGCGCCCCGATATTTCAAGCTCTAATCATTTTTAAAAAATAAACATAGATTCTAGGAATACTGCAGAAAACAGTGTTCTGTAGTTTCAACGGTATTGAAAGAATTCAAGCAGAGAAAAAGCCCGGAAAACTGTAATTTTGATGAACTTTTCAAAGTCTATGGGGCCGTAATTTTGGTAAAAATCAGTGGAGCGGAACAAAACCCAAACTTGTTCTGTAGGCCACCATGTTAGACTAACATATCAAAAATCAGCTCAATATCTGGAAGAATGTAGGAAAAAAGTCAGGAAAACTGTAATTTTGATGAACTTTTCAAAGTTCAAGGGCTGTAATTTCGGTAAAAATCAGTGGAGCGGAACAAAATGCAAACTTGATCTGTAGGCCACCATGTCAGACTAACATACCAAACATAAGCTCAATATCTGGAAGCGTGTAGAAAAAAAGTCTGGAAAACTGTAATTTTAATGCATTTTTCAGAGTCCAAGGGTCGTAATTTCGGTAAAAATCAGTGGAGCGGAACAAAATGCCAACTGGTTCTGTAGGCCACCATGTTAGACTAACATACCAAAAATCATCTCAATATCTGGAAGCGTGTAGGAAAAAAGTCTGCAAAACTGTAATTTTGATGAACTTTTCAAAGTTCAAGGGCCGTAATTTTGGTAAAAATCTGTGGAGCGGAACAAAATGTAAACTTAATCTGTAGGCCACCATGTTAGACTAACAAACCCAAAAACAGCTCAATATCTGGAAGCGTGTACAAAAAAAAGTCCGGAAAACTGTAATTTTGATGAACTTTTCAAAGTTCAAGGGCCATAATTTCGGTAAAAATCAGTGGAGCGGAACAAAATGCAAACTTGATCTGTAGGCCACCATGTTAGACTAACGTACCAAAAATCAGCTCAATATCTGGAAGCGTGTAGAAAAAAAGTCCGGAAAACTGTAATTTTGATGAACTTTTCAAAGTTCAAGGGCCGTAATTTCGGTAATAATCAGTGGAGCGGAACAAAATGCAAACTTGATCTGTAGGCCACCATGTTAGACTAACATACCAAAAATCAGCTCAATATATGGAAGCGTGTAGAAAAAAAGTCCGGAAAACTGTAATTTTGATGAATTTTTCAGAGTCCAAGGGCGGTAATTACAGTAAAAATCAGTGGAGCGGAAAAAAATGCAAACTTGATCTGTAGGCCAGCATGTTAGACTCACATACCAAAAATCAGCTCAATATCTGGAAGCGTGTAGAAAAAAAGTCCGGAAAACTGTAATTTTGATGAATTTTTCAGAGTCCAAGGGCCGTAATTTCGGTAAAAATCAGTGGAGCAGAAAAAAATGCACACTCGATCTGTAGGCCACCATGTTAGACTCACATACCAAAAATCAGCTCAATATCTGGAAGCGTGTAGAAAAAAAGTCTGGAAAACAAGTAGGACTGACTGACGGACAGACCAGTCAAAAACATTATACCCCAGCAACTTCGTTGCGTGAGGTATAATAAACAATACACCATAGTGGATGCTGCTCCTCATTGGGACACAGGTATTCAAATGGCAAGATCAAGAAATCCCTAATTTGTTGTACCACTACAATTTGATGACGTTAAATTTGAAGAGGTTACATAAAGACTGATGTCAGATACAAAGCTTGGCCATCTGGCACTTGAATCAATTGGCTGAAAATTACATGTAAGGAAATTCAACTCTCGTAGTTTATTCATTAATTATTTCTTCAATGAAATAGGACCCAAAGAACACCATTTATATTATAATTATTTGCCCATAAAATAAGAAATAAATCTGAAGTGAGTGACGAAGACACTGATACAGACAGCAACTAGACATATTTCAGATAGCTAAGCAGAAATGTATACCATAGAGTTCAATTATCCTTCACGTTTCTTTAAAATGCAAAATGGAAAATTATTTTAATGTGTTGGAGGTTAGAAATGTGAAAACGAGGAGGAATGAAAAACAGTTTTCAACTTGAGGACATCACAATTGTTACTTATTCCTAGTTTCTTATTCAACATTTTTATCAACTGATAAAATCAGTTGATAACAAATGTCGAATAAGGAACTGCAACGAATAAGTAATGGTTGTCACGTCTGTTTTTAACTTTGTCTGATTCATTAACTTATGTTCTGTGGAATTGAAGGAAGTATTTGATCATTTCTGTAGCTAAAAGCAAGTAAGTGTAAGTGATATGACTTCTTGTCACCAGCTTTACATAAGTTAGTGTAATCAAAAAGGTGAATTTCTTTAATTTTGTCACGTAATTTTTAAATTAGTGGATACAGAAAAGTGTAGTGGACACAGAAAAGTGATAAGTAGAAGATATCACCTTCCTGCACCACTAGTTTATTCCAATGTGATTAGGATGTAAGGGACATTTCATATCATGTATCACTACCGTACCGACCCGTCAGTAAGCCCACTCTCCTGGATAAGCCCACCCCCCAATTTTTTAGAAAACGTATTTTTGTGGGTATCACCCCAAAATAAGCCCACCCCATATTTCTCTGAATTAAAGTTTTGACTACCGGTACCGGTCATCATGAAAATGTGCATGAAAGTTAAAAAATTTATAGTAATTTATATATTTTTTATACTTACCAATGACCCAGACATAGCTGGTGCTAACTCTTAAAATATAGGGCCAAACACAAATTTTGCCCCCCAATCCCCAAAATTTGCATCTAAAACCAAAGAAAACATGTCCTGAATGGCCCTCCACACTTCACCTCTACTGCGCATGCGCAGTGTCAAGGACGTCCCGAAATTGGCGCCATTAATCATTCTTATAACCAGTGCCTGGTAAGCGCTATGTACTCAGCGGAGAGGTATGAGTTCCCAACTCCTGGGAGGGCCATCCCCGTCTGGGTCATTGGTAAGTATAAAATATATATAAATTACTATAAATTTTTTAACATTTTTATACTGTACCAATGACCCAGACATAGCTGAATAGTAAAAAGGCTGGAGGGCCTAGGACATAGAGCAAGTTGGAATACGCTCAATTATATAAAATAGAGTCCTCCCCTCTAGGGAAAAAGGAGTATTAGGCCTTACATATATCTTTCTTATTTATGATAAATTAGAAAGATACAACACCTTCCAAAATTGAGCATCATAACATCCATGTACTCTATTAATATCTAGTATAATCCTTATACTAATAATTTTTAAAGTAAGCCAATAAATAAAGTTAGTCTAGAGAATAGAGACTCTTTATATTCCTTAAAAGTGTCTGAGGATTGTATAATAACGCCCGTTTGACACGTGATATATTCAAAGCTATACTTTAAAAACTATGACCTGAATGAATTTTTTAAACATAAACTTCTCACTAAAAAGCCATCCTAGTAACGGCTCAGAATAACTAACTCCGGAGGAGGTATCCCCTTGTTTTCATAATAAAACAGGTGACCCAAGGGAACCCCCTCCCCCCCCCCCCCCTGCTTTTTCTTGCCCTGGGTCAAATAGCCCAGAGCGAAGAGGGCAGCAGAACAGAGCCACTGCCCTAACAGAAAGCCTACCTAGCTATAGAAGCAACTGTTAAGTGAATGATATTCTGAGCAGTAGATAATAGGCCTAACAATAGAGGCCTCCAAAAATGGACTCAATATTTCTGAGATAAAAATTCATGAATGTGGATGGCTGAGCGCAATGAGCAGCCTTTAAAAATCTATAATAGCGACACTATTAATGTAAGCCCAAGATGTAGAAAGAGCTCTTACTTCATGCGCCGAAATCTCAAGCACAAACTGCTGAGTCATTGAAATACCATAAGCAGTATCTTTGAATCCATTAGCAATAGAATGGAGCGTAATGTCCTTCTATTAGGCATCAAAGACAGAAGAAGCTTACGTCCGTAGTAATAAACTGATATCTGTTTATAAATACGTAAACTCTAACCGGACAGAGTAAAGGCCTATGCCCATACGAAGACGGAAGGACCTTAATAACAATAGGTTCCGGATATTTATTAGGAGCCTGACTCTTAACCAAAAATCCAACCTAAATAGTGAAGGAATTATTTTTCCGAAACTACGAAAGTGAGAATCGTCCACCGATAGTGCATGAAGCTCACTGACTCCTCAGTAAAAGAGAAGACTAACAGAATTACTGTCTAAAAGGTCAGAATTTGAAAACTACTGTTTCCAGAGGCTAAAATGATTACTTAGCTAAATAGAACCGAAGTTAAATTCCATATAGGAATTTAATCTAATAATTCTAGGTCTATTTATCGAAAAGTTCTAACTGACTTAGATAAAGAGACATAAGACTCAATTATAAACTATCATAGAGTGCATAGGTATGAGATAACATAGACCTATAACCTTAAAAGTAACAGGCTGCAGTAGATCTTGTCAAACAAGTATACTAGAAAGTTGCAATGACTAGTATGGAGGGATCAACAATATCAACATAATGATCCCTACACCAATGACGGAAGAGCCTCCACTTTAGCCGCATAGTATAGCGAAGAAGAGGTCCTCCTACAGTAAGAAATCACGTCCAAAGCTCGTCCTATACAAAGCTTGCAATGCAAGAAGGACCACACAACGGAATACGTGAAGGTTGAGACCTTGCGGGTTGTGATGAATATGACATGATTTCCCCCAGCGAAAGAAGATCCTCTCATGGAGGAAGATTTCGCGGTAAGTCTCACAGTAGACATCTGAGTAAATTTACCCACGGTCTCTGTGAAGACAGAGATGCTATCAACAGAAATGTATTGTGGATGTTTATCTTAGCAATACTTGCTGAAACAACAGCGCAAGAGGATACGCATATCCTATCATTCCGTCCTATTAGATCAATAGAGCGTTAACAACATAAGCTCAGAGATCCGGACATGCAAACACATACGTGTGCGATTGATTAGTGAGTTGTGTCGCAAAGAAATTATCATTGGGCGCTCCCATTCATAGCAAATCTTGATTGAATACTTGTTTGTTGAGAGTCCATTCTGACGGCAACAAGCGACCCTTACGTGAAAGGGAGTCTGCTAATACAATCAGACGACCCGGAAAATGACGTACCGAAGCAGCACTTGGTGTACCATAAGAAACAGAAGGATTCTTTCCGTTAAATTGAATAACGGAATCGAATGAGTGCCTCCCTGGTTCCGGAGATACGCAACTACTGTCGTATTATCGGACAGGCTTTGGACATGCGTTTCTGAATAATGTTCATCCAATGACATAGTGCAAGCCTAAATAACATTATTCCGTGGAAGATAAGTGCTTGCGTAGAGACTGCGGAACCCAAAGACCCAGGCACTTCGAATCCGTTGGGGTCAATATTATATCCCAACCTGTTTGACTGGCAACCGTCATAATCATAAAACTCGGATCCGGCAACTGCAGTGGCACTCTCTGAGTCAACCACCGAATGTTTGCCCCAGTCTGAATCTCTTGCTACACTTGATAGACAAGAGAATGTTTATATCAAGCAATTCATGGATTGCTGAAAAGTTGCCGTCGAAGAGAAGCTTCTCTGAGACCAAAGCGACTCTGAGAGAGTTCTTCACCCTACTATCCACGCATGTGAATGTAGCTAGGGCTGCGTCACGTCTAACCAACTC
This sequence comes from Pictodentalium vernedei, assembly GCA_031216915.1. Lineage (NCBI taxonomy): Eukaryota > Metazoa > Mollusca > Scaphopoda > Dentaliida > Dentaliidae > Pictodentalium > Pictodentalium vernedei. The sequence continues at coordinate 616,417,105 of CM062295.1, forward strand.
CAGGTTGCCACTGAAGGGCGGAGTTATACGTGGAAAAACAACTGCCCTTGAAAGAAATCACATAGAGGATCATATCCTGGAATTCTTTCTCTTGAAGACGTAATGATAACGCCTAACTAAGGCGGACTATGTATGATAAAGCGTCTAAGTTAAGTCTATTAGACATCATTGTCGTTTCCAACATCGTGGTTGGAATTGACATAGACGGCGAAAAAGATAATTCCCAGTCTTTAACCCCGCCATCTAGACGCATATGAACTCTCGGTATGCCCTGTTCTGCCAAAATAAATTATTCCTAGAAATGAAAAAAGGCAGAATAGAGCATTGCGGACAAGAAACTAAACTATCATGCTTGGTAGCAAGCTTATATATATATAGCGTCGAAAAATAAATTAAAATATTCTAATGACAATATTGGACTGTGTCGGTAAGTCAGGGACAATGTCCCTGAATCGATCCAAAATTCCAAGTCCAATGTCGCTATTAGTCTCTTATCCAACATCGCAGCAATGTAGTCCGACGGAACAACCTCTGGAAGATAATGCCGGAAGAAATGTATGGCAGCTTCCGCTGTTCCGAAAGGGAAAGCTCGAAACCGACCGAATCCCTTTCGCCATCCTGTCAGACCCTATAAAGCGTTCGGTCGTCCGTACCTGATGCAACAGCGGAGCGCACCGACCCAGCGCCGTCGGATAATTCCTGATCCGACCGAGAATCTGTCGATTGCTGGGATGCTGCGATAAACTGTGCTAACTTGGATAGCACGTCCGTCACTGAGGCCTGTGGAGAAGCAGTTTCACGATGCATTGCCGCTGGAAGCTCCGTGATCGTTACCCCGTGCATACTTCTATTATGCGAGCGAACGGAGTGTATAGGCCTCGTGTCCCTTGGCTACCGGATGGCGTGACCTGTTCGCCGTGGAATCACTGAATGACGAAACTGGTCGGATACTCGAGGTCACGTAGCCAATGTGCGGTCGTGTGCGCTGCTGTGAGGATGAGGAAGCATTATCGACAGTCTCTCGGATTGTCAATATAACGGAGCGTCCCGAGCGGCGGACATATGCTTCGAATGCGAAATATCTGAACCACAACATGCGGTCCTCTATGTTGTTGTACGAGAGAGGGACCTCCCTCGCTCGCAGCCCGGACAGACCTGGACGAGCCAGGAACCGGACTAACAGGCTTCCTCCGATCTGTCCTCAATCCGATGTCACTGGGTGAGTACTAAAGTTATTATAGTGCTCGCATCACCCAAATCTCCTTCCTAGACCGCAACGGACAAACCCGGCTGCCGAACCATTCAATGAATGGACGCTACACTGGGTGAGCTAGCGAATGTCACTCCGTCGATCCTACTAGGGACCTCTTAGGCGATAGACATATTCCATGAGCACTTATTGCCGCTAGCTCTTCATTAACTATGACGACAGAGGCACACTTTGAAAGACATCTCCATAACTTTGCGAACAAGAAACCAGAAATGCTTGGTAATAGCAAGCATATAATAATATATATAGCGTCGTTCAATAATTCGAAAGTTTATGTGACATTATTGGACTATGTCGAAACTGAGGGACGATGTCCCTGAACCGAACCAAAAATTTCTAAGTCCACCGACGCTATCAGTTTCTTATCCGGCATCGCAGCATTCTGGTCCGACGAAAGAACCTGTAGAAGATGAGGAAGCCTTATTGACAGTCTCTCCGGACTGACTATATATCGGAGCGTCCCGAGCGGCAGACGTATGCTCCGAATGCGAAACATTTTGTACCACAACATCTGGGGCCAGATGTTGTTGTACGAGAGAGGGGCCTCTCTCGCTCGCCGTCCGGATGGACCTGGACGAGCTAGGAACCGGACTAAAAGGCTTCCTCCGTTCTCTCCTCTAATCCGCCGTCACTGGGTGTGCATTTGGTTGATTTATAGTGCTCGCATCACCCCAAAACTCCTTCTAGACCACAACGGACGAACCCGGCTGCGAACCATTCGGTGAATGGACGCTACACCGGGCGAGCTAGCGGACGTCAAAGGCCGTCAAACCTACTAGGGTCCTCTTAGGCAATTGACGTATTTACATGAGCACTTTTCCGCTAGCTCTTCATTAATTGTGACGACGGAGGCACACTTTTGGAAGACATCACGGATACATCACCCTAATCTTGATCGTCTGAAATAGAGATTGATAAAGTAGAGTGACCCTGTGGGGAAAGGACCGGAATGTCCAATTCCCCACTAACATACCGTGACACACACTTCCCATGTTGTCATCGAAATTATCACATACAGAACAGGAGTTAGTGCGAGTACACTGACTACATATACAATGATTATGAAAGTCAGAGGAAGATTTCCTCTTATTACAATTGACCAATTTCCTTTCAATGTGAAAAGAAAACAAAGTCCTAGTACTCGCACCAACCCCTGACAATCAAAATACATAATAATAATATGATCCATTAATATAGAAAAAATAATTGAAATCAAAAAATTTTGAAAAAATATTTTTTCAGAACAGCCTAAGTTTCTGAAAAGTAACGTTGAGCCCCAATGGATCCCGAGCCTAAGTGTGGACAAAAATTCTAAAAATATTTTAAACAATTTATGCAACACTTACAAACAATAATAATGTATCTAGTTATGATTAAATTAACATCAAGATATTATTTTCAAGAAATCCCCCCTCACACAGAGGGCTGTTGTAAATGTAAACAATAAGTGTAAAAACACTAGAATAAGACTCCAGGCACCCTGGCTGGAAATCAGTTACCAATAATACACTATCTGATGCAAAACAGAGACTTCCAGGGAAGAAACTGCAGAACATCAGATGGCAGATGCAGAACACTATGCCTAACCACCCATAGATGAAAACGTAAACATGGGGAAAAGAACAGAATTCATTCTGTTATTCAGCTAAAACTCCCAAGAAATTTTAGTAATAAAATTACAGAAAATATGCCAAAAGCATGGGAGAATAGCAAGAGGGGACTTAAAGGAAAGGGAGAGAGGAAAACACTGAACCAGCAGTGTAACTTGATAACAAGAATGACAACAACATGGCTGTTGCCTCGAAAATAGGTAACTTAACATAATTTCATTAAAAAATTTTAAGTTACAGCCCTGATAATTTTCTGTCACTCATTTTTCCTCTCCTCCTTCTATATCCTCCTTAGAATCACCATTTCTCTAATATTTATGTGTCTGGCATCATTTAAACTGAGATTCACAAGCACAAAGATCAGTCAGATGTTAACTGATGAAGGGCCAAACTAAGAATGATTAATGGCGCCAATTTCGGGACATCCTTGACACTGCACGTGCGCAGTAGAGGTGAAGTGTGGAGGGCCATTCAGGACATGTTTTCTTTGGTTTTAGATGCAAATTTTGGGGATTGGGGGGCAAAATTTGTGTTTGGCCCTATATTTTAAGAGTTAGCACCAGCTATGTCTGGGTCATTGGTACAGTATAAAAATATTGCAATTGTTCAATCAAAATAAAATCATGTTTATAAACTTTATGTTGAAGACGAATGGGAAATTCCCAGTTCATAAATTATTAATGACAGCGTGTTCAGTGACCCAAATTGTTCATTTTTATTACTTAAGAAAATGAGCTGAGAAATTACCTGATGTGATCGCTGCAAAAAATAGCTGCTCAAAAATAAATATGAATGAATACCCCTGAGTTGTAATATCCAGTTTCATCCATGCTACATGAAAGGCTGTTTTGAAAACAAAACAAGGGAAAGCCATATTGTTTACAACAATGGGGACACATTATGTACACCAGGGCGGTCAGTTTAAATATAGTTTGTTTTCATTTATGAAACATGCCCACATGTTTTTATCAATGCATTGTATGCCAAATATATTCTCATACTGTCCCGGTCATGTGAAATCAGGTTTATTCTCAGAACGCCAGCATCCTGTAAACACAAAACTGAAATTTGTTCTCACTATGCCGGAACAGGTCATTGTTAATTAGGTATAGTTTGTTTCTTTTAACTGTTCGCACTAGCACAACAAAATTCACACCAGTTTCAATTTGTGTTTCTACAAGAAACAGTGTTAGTTGTGATTGAATAATGAGTGTTCTGTTTGTCGATTAAGTAAAATGACATTATTTCAAGTAGAGATGGGCAATATACCGAAAAACCGAACCGATACCGATATCATGGGAACACCGAAAAACCGAACCGACCTAATCTTTGAATATCGAAACCAACGGTATTTTCAATTTTCCGTGTGCACCCGCTATTGAAGAGGATTGATAGCAGTTGAAGTGTTCATTTTCATCAAAGAAGTGACTGATTTTATTTTTCAGTTTTGTTAAGCCTTAAGGACCAGGGCTACGACCTGTACATGTCCAGTTGCTTAGCAGTGATTTCTAGCCAAGTCTTGGCTGCCTGTTAAGGCAGCCAAGACTTGGCTAGAAATCACTGACCAGATAATTTTACTACTGTCATCAGGCCCACGTAAAGATGACATCTTCAGGACACACATTCTATGATTTCAGACGCCTTAAGTGGAGCTTGAAAAGTTAAGGCGTATTTAGAACAAGTCACCAAATTACTGCAGATATAATCTGTGCTGACAAAAGAATGACAATGTTGAGCCCATCAACAATGACATGTGTAGCACTGTGATAGAATGATACAAGAACAACTTATTCTGTATTTTTCTGACATGGATTCCCCTTTAGTACTATCAGTGAATCTGAAGTCACATACCGAATACCGAACCGATACCGCGGTATGCCCACACAAAAATACCGAAACCGATACCGAACTCAAAATTCCAATAGCGCCCATCTCTAATTTCAAGTCACTCAGGCCATTTATTTGTTTTTATTGTCTTTTTTTTTATTCCTTTCAAAACTACTAAATAAACATGAGGCAGTGTTCTAATAAAACTTGCAAACTATTGCATTCCAATGGCAAATTCACAAGTACAAGTAGAGTTTATACCCATATGAGATGCAGAGGACAAAATCATGTATACCAAGGACATAAGTTCCACAACAAGAGTCAAAGAAATAGCATTGTTCATTGGAAATGTTGCCAACCAAACTGTGGACAATAAAATGTTTCCATTGGTGCACGCATTACTCCCGGACAAAACTCAAAGAACTTAAGAATCATTCTTTAATACAGTAAAAGAAAATAATTCTCAAAGATAAAATGCTCCTCTACGGCACACTAGGACTGTTACCGACTTTGAAACTGCTGCTCAAAAAGCTGTTCTGAATGTGTTCAATTGTGAATTAAAGGGTTGCTTATTCCATTTTTGACAAGCAATTTGGAGAAATGCAGAAAAACACAGGCTACAAAGTGTATTTGGAAATGATGACAGTGTTACCAAACTTGTTCGTCGAGCATCAGCACTGCCTCTCATGAGAATGAGTGACATAGACAATTTTTGGCTAAATGCTCTAGAAGAGACTGACTTAGAAAACCGTAAAGTTCTTGGGTTTGCAGATTACGTAACTGAGCAGTGGGTAGAAGGTGGCCGGGCCATGTGGAATCACTATGGAAACAAGGGCCAGAGAACTAACAATCATGTGGAGGGGTGGCATGCTAAACTAGCCAAACTGTATCACCACCACCCCAGTATCTACAAGTTTATTGACTTGATAAAAGCAGAGAAGGCATTCACAGAAACCACAATTCTTCAAATCAGAAACAGGGGAAAGAGGAGAGGTTAGAGAGGGAAAAGGCAAAATTAGAGGTGGGTGACATGACACCTGTTCAATATGGTGATGCTGTGTCCCATCTTGTAGGACTATAAAACATGTGTTTGTTCTGAAATATTTAAGTATTTTTTATCTTGTAATATAAATATATTCTTGTATTCAAAATTAAGTGAATAAAATCAATTTTCCTCCAAATGATGTGTTATGATCCAAAATTTAATTAAGTGAAAAAAATCAATTTTTCTTCCAAATCATATTTATGTATTATTTATTATCTAATATGTGTAAAGAATATCCTTGAAAATCCCCATTAAAATTAATCGAAATGTGAACTGAGTTTCTGTTAATTACAACTCCGGCTGAACAGCCCACAAATATGAAGCAGGTTATAGGTGATTAATTAGATTATCACACCTTACTGGTCGACTGTATCAGAACAATAGATGTTGGCATTCCGGGAAGACCCCATGAAATCAAAATTATATAAACTCGAAATATAAATTAAATAAAAACATGACCTCTCAAGAATAATTAACTTCAGGTGACCTATTATATATACTATTGTTGTGGTTCATACCAAATTTATCCGTTTTGTGTAAAAAAAAATGGAATTGAAAGTTTGTTGAAAACTGAAAAAAAATTCTGTTGTGAGATATCACAAGAATTAAGTTATCTCCCCTTACATATATACGAACAGATTCGGTACATATCCAGCTGTGTATTTTGTCTTCATTTTGAACCAACAGTGTTTTCCGCCCATTCCATCCACGTACAGAATTCAGTTACCCCCCTCCCATATTCCACCCCCCCCCCCCCCCCCCCCACTTCTACAGGCAGCAAATTAAGGGCAAGTGACAATGGTTCATGAATTTCTTTTTTTGCTTGTTGAAAGAATCAATGATGAAAAAACGTGAGGAAATTCTTTGTGACTATCTTGCAACTTATTGGCCTGTACAGATAGGCAGGCCTGCCCATCTGAGTCCCCCGCCCTTCCTCTCTCCGCCCACCAGGGAAATGGGTTTCTTTGACAAATAAACAAGTTTTTTAAAAGGGAATTACTTCTTTTTACAGGATGTATGCCACCTGTCCAACCAATGGACACCCATGTGAATCGTGTGTTCAATGTTCATCTTGCACTTGGAGAAAGTGAACGCCACAGGTTGGGGGGGGGGGGACATTGTCTGAGAAGGAAAAATTGGTAATTTTTTGTGCGGTTATCCCACAACTTATTACCAATGAAATAAGTTATGTGGTGACCGCAAGAAAAATTCTCAATTTTTTTATTCTGAGTTCTCTGGCAATAACAGCCAGGTTCAGTGTTGATACGTCAATAACTGGGGAATGGATAGTGCAGATAGTTATCCAGTGCCACAATGTTGGCTGCGAACTGCCCCCTGTTCATCTTGCACTTGGAGAAAGTGAACGCAACAGAATTTACCGAGAAGCAATCCACCAATGCATACACATGTAAATGCTCACATGTGAATAGATTATTTTGTTTGTTTTTTTCACAATGGGAGTTATGAATACTGAGGGCACCTTCTCTTACGTGAGTAATACAAAACAGAGTTCAAATATTTTTTTTAATTTATTTATTTATTTATTTATTTATTGGTGTTTAAGGTCACATACTTATGCACAATGGCTAATCGTGACCATGACAGTTTTACGGGTGGAGGAAGCCGGAGTACCCGGAGAGAACCACCGAGCAACGACGAGCAGCTGTCAGCTCTCCAACATCGTAACTCTGAACTCTGCACCGCAGCACAGGCGGGGTTAGATTGGTTGAAGACATGCGCACCATCGACGTGCAGTACGCCTCAGTACACAGCGTCGTCATGCCCCCATGTAGGCAATCGGGGTGAAGTGTCTTGCCCAAGGACACAACGCGGTTGCCGCAGGTGGGATTCGAACCGAGGACCTCTCGGCTTGCAGCCTGCACCTCTACCAACTGAGCCACCGCACCCCATTTTTTTTAATAAACACTATTCAAAATGGAAATGTAACGACCGAACAAACATGTTTCCAGGTGAAAACAAATTGACCATGTGCGTTTTTGACCTCATTTGTTATCATTGACATTTTGTTGATATTTCATGCTGATTTTGTTGATTTTTTTTTATTGAAATGTATTTTTGAATGATTCCGATGGAAAAAAACAAAACAAATAAAACAAACACATAAAACTTTATGTACATTATTAATCTATTTAATATCAATGGGAACACAACATACACCAACAAGATCAACTGTCCTGTACACAGATCATTCCTGGGTGGTCAACTTTTCATTTCACATTCGGTCTCATTTGTGGATAAGCCCACCCCCATTTTTTTCACGTGCCCCTGGGCTTACTGACGGGTCGATACAGTATTTGTTTTCAGCAAACTAAAGTTGGGAAATTTTAAAATGCTATTCAAAACTTGTTTTTGCCTTTTTTCTCAATAACTTGAAAAACGGAGATGTCACCTTCTGCATGGGACCCACAATATAGTTAAAATTTGGGATAGCACAATATGGAATCTGAACATCCTAAGGTTGCTGCATATCAAAAGATTCTGTCTGGTGGATCTGAAGGGAGGAGATTTATAAAAGAATTTCTCCATGCTGAGCCAACTTAAAATTTAGGCTGCCGTAAGGAGCCCAAATATGAACCCAAGGACTTGATTTGAACAAACTGGGATCTGACTCCACTAAGGATAATGCAAACCAGATATTAAGATTCTGACTAATAGAGCTGAAGAAGAAATTTTTTAACGAATATTTCTAATATTGCTTTAAGTTAAAATTTGGTCTCCCACAGAGAGTTGCATATCAAATATAAAAAGATTTTGATGGGTGGGTCTGAAGGGGGAATTTATAAAGTAATTTCCCCATATTGCACTGAGTTAAAATTTAAGTTGTCATGGGAAGCCCAAATATGTCCTCAGGAACTTGATTTGATTCAGAAAGAGTACATTTTTTTACCTGCACTCATCAAAAACTGATTACATATGACAAGGTCATAGTTTTTTATAATGGTAAGGCCCCACAAAGTAGATCTTCTGTTTCTCAGGCCATTATTTGTAAAACTGCATGCGGGCGAGCAGTTTTTTATTTTATTTTTTATTTCTGTAATTATTTCTTTGCCATCAAAAGTTCACATCTTAGCTTATGTTTTAGGCCTCATAATCTACAGAATAGCATGGGGGTGGTGTACTTTGCCCCTTGAGAGCAAGAAGGCTTTGCAATGCTTTAGCATTGCAAAGCCATCTTGCACTCAAGGAACAAATTTATCAATTTTTTTAACTTTGGTAAAATATCAGACATAAACCATTTAATTTTTATTTTTTTTAACAATTCCCATTGGTTATAAAAAGAGAGCATGCAGCAGCCAAAAGAACCATGCAGGAGGGCCTGAGAAACAGATTTTTATTTTTTTAGGTCTAATTAAAGGATAAATATATCACATACTCAAGGAAATAAATGAGACAAGATCATTTTTTGTCATTGTAATATTTTTCTATAGGCCCACCATTTGTTAAACCTGAAAAGTAAAACAAAGAAATACACAGCTGAAACAATACTATAGACTTCTATTTATTTATTAACTGGTGTTTAAGGTCACATATTTCTGCACAATGGCTAATCATGACCACGACAGTTTTACGGGTGGAGGAAGCCTGAGTACCCTGAGAGAATCACCGAGCAATGGCAAGCAACTGACAGCTCCCCAACATACTAACTCCACACAAGCAGGGGTTAGCATTGGTTGAAGACAGGTGCACCATCGCTGCAAGCCTTAGTACACAATGCCACTGCGCCCCCACATGGGCAATGGGGGTGAAGTGTCTTGACCAAGACACAATGCTGTTGCCGCAGGTGTGATTCGAACCAAGAACCTCTTGGCTTGTAGCCTGCACTTCTACCTACTAAGCCACGCACCCCAACTATAGACTTCTACTGTGGTTATAGTACAAGTGGAACAAAAAATGGGTATTATGTCATGCATACCAAAAGAACACAACACCATGAAATAATGATCTTCATAAAAAAATCAATTCATCAACACAGAATGATTGTAAAAATATACACAAACAAGTCAAGAAAGAAAGGAAGTATTTAAAGTAAATTGGTTATTACCACCAAGTAGGTTTCTGAGATGGTGGTTTGAAGTCTTGACCTTGCCTTTAGGCGATATATACCAACTTGACCTAACAGACTCATCAATATATGCCCCAAGATGGGGTCTCGACTTCAATACACCATCTTGTAAAAACCCATATGTACTCAACCTTACCTTGAATGTATCTAACAAAATCTTGGCCCCCAATTGACAAGCATCATGGTTTGGACCTGTATGGTGAACAGGAAGATTATCAACTCGACCAAATGCTGCTTTTGGACCAAATGCATCCATTAACGAAAATCCTAAATCTACCAGGCCTTGTATGACATGATCCCAGCCAAATTTACTGAAAAAAATTAATGCAGGTACATAATTATTTAACTGGTAGAGCGCTGGAAGAACTGAAGTGCATGTATTACCAAGCCAGAAAATAAGCAGACTGACATCTGCAAAATGAGGTTCCCAGAGGATGAATTTAGTAATGCTACCCTGCATAGCAGGGTAGCATCACTAAATTTATGCTCTGTGAACCTCAATCTGAATCAGGGTCTCAAAACTAAACAGAAAGTGGTACCCAGAGGATAAATTGGCCCACTGTATAGGATAGCATCATCAAATTCACCCTCTGGGGACCTCATTCTGCAAATGCCAGACTGCATATTTTCAGGCCTGTGTACTACTGTTTAAAGGTTTCATATTCTGTGGATGTGCTCTATGTTATGTTTGAAATAAAATTTCTTGGTCTGTATGGACTTTCCTTGTTATAATATATGGGCGAGTGCCAAGAGTAACAAGGCAACTGCACAAGAAATGAAAGTGTCAATGACACTGTAGCTCAACTTGTCAAGACAAAGACATGTACATGTATAGTATGTGACACAGCAATGACAAACATCTAGGTAATGACCTGATAACAAAGGTACATATAAAGTATTGTAACGGTCTGTACATAAATACTGACCGTTGCCTGTAACAAATGTATAGGTAAAGTATTGTAAAGGTGGGTGACAGTCAGATGCTGAACTAGAAAAAATCTTTGAGTCCCAGAGTGGGTCTGACTGAACCCCAAAATATTTGTTCTAATAGCACAATGATAACAAAGGCAAGGTGAAAACAAAAGTACTCAAGAAGTTTTGTGAAGATCAGTTCATAAATACGAGCTGTATAGAACTTGTGACAAAAAACTGATTGGACCTAATTTCGGTACAAAATGGCCACTGGCAGCCATCTTGAATTTTGGACCGTACCCAGAAACACTCATTCTCATCCCAAGGAGATAACAAAGGTACCCAAGAAGTTTTGTGAAGATCGGTTCATAAATACAGCCTCTACCCTGAGCCGTATTGACATGTGTGCTTACATTGTGTAAGTAGCACTGAATAAATCAAAGTTCATCTAATTTGCATAATTTCTGCACGAAAAAAAACCCCTTACAATATGTGATGTATTCCATGTTACTAAACATTCATACAAAAATTTATTAAAATCAGAACTTTCATACAGAAGTTCTATACAAAAGACTGATTGCACTAATTTTGGTACAAAATGGCTGCTGGTGGCCATCTTGAATTTCGGACCACACCCCAAAACACTCGCTCTCATCCCACGGTGATAACAAAGGTACCCAAGAAGTTTCGTAAAGATTGGTTCATAAATATGGCCTCTAGTCTGAGCTGTATAGAAGTTGTGTACAAAAAACTGATTAGACCTAATTTCGGTACAAAATGGCCACTAGCAGCCATCTTGAATTTTAGACCGCACCCAGAAACACTCGTTCTCATCCCAAGGTGATAACAAAGTTACCCAAGACATTTCGTGAAGATCAGTTCATAAATACAGACTCTAGTCTGAGCCGTATTGACATGTGTACTTACTGTGTGTTAAGCCGCACTGAAAAAATCAAAGTTCATCTAATTTGCATAATTTCTGCACGAGAAAAAAACCCGTATTATATATGATGCATCCCATGGTACTAAACATTCACACAAAAAAATTATTCAAATCAGGGCTTTCATATGGAAGTTCTGTGCAAAAATCTGATTGCACCTAATTTTGTACAAAATGGCTGCCATCGGCCATCTTGAATTTCGGACCGGACCCCAAAACACTCGTTCTCGTCCCACGGTGATACCAAAGGTACCCAAGAAGTTTCGTAAAGATCGGTTCATAAATACGGCCTCTAGCCCGAGCCGTATTGGCATTTGCACTTACAGTGCTGAAGGTAACCCCAAAAAACATCAAAATTAGTCTAATTTGCACAATTTACGTACGAGAAAGAAACCCGTATTATATGTGATGTATCCCATGGTACTAAACATTCATACAAAAAATTATTCAAATCAGAGCTTTCATATGGAAGTTCTGTACAAAAAACAGATTTCTGCATCGTCGGTACAAAATGGCAGCTGGCAGCCATCTTGAATTTCGGACCGCACCCAAAAACACTCGTTCTCGTCCCACGGTCATAACAAAGGTACCCAAGAAGTTTCGTAAAGATCGGTTCATAAATACGGCCTCTAGCCCGAGCCATAGCAGCTTGGCACTTACAGCTCTGAAAGTAACACTAAATAAATCAAAGTCAGTCTAATTTGCATAATTTACGCACGAGAAAAAAACCCGTATTATATGTGATGTATCCCATGGTACTAAACATTTATACAAAACTTTATTCAAATCAGAACTTTCATACAGAAGTTCTGTACAAAAAACTGATTTTTGCATCATCGGTACAAAATGGCCACTGGCAGCCATCTTCAATTTCGGACCACACCTAAAAACACTCGTTCCCGTCCCAGGGTCATAACAAAGGTACATAAGAAGTTTCGTAAAGATCGGTTCATAAATACGACCTCTAGCCCGAGCCATAGCCAATTGTTGACGTACGGACAGATGGCCAGACGGACAGACGGATGGACGGACAGACGGACGACGGGCCATGACAATAGCTCAAATTTGACTTCGTCAAAGTTGAGCTAAAAATTTTATGACCAAAACTAATTCAGCACTTCATCAGTTAATCCTTTACCCAATGCACAGGATATAAAAATTTATTATTTTTGGCCATAAAAAAAAGGACCTCTGTTTCTCAAGCCTGCGCGCATGGTCATTTTTACTGTGCAAGCAACTTTTTTATCACCTCCAAAAATCTTTTAAAATTCAAGTTATTATGCTCATTTCAGTAAATCGATAGTACCAATGCTTGCGTTAGCGAATTTTAAATACCACACACTCTGCATTTATTCTACAGCATACTTGGATAAAGTGGGTGGGTTTTGGCAATACTCAAGTCAGAAAATGTTTTATACTGTAAAAAGTAAGTGTAACAACAGACAGAGCGGCAGTGTCTTTCAGACTGACAGCAATTACAAAGGGGAATGGTTGATTCCCACCAAGGTTGATTCGCATCAACCCTGAGAAACTCTGCAGAGTCAGGTGCAGTGTTGAATGGAACACATTCTCCAGACATTGTTTTGGGTTTTTTTTTTTTGTAAATGGCCGTCATTGTGTTATTTGAAACTGCGTAGCGAGTTGACCAGTTATGGAATTAAGTGAATTTTGGGCAAAGGATAATTGTTTGAATCAATGATATATCAAACAATAACCTTTGATTGATATAAAAGTAACATTACCACCAGGACATTGGGTGGGGGTGAATTACCACAAACAATCTCTCGTGAGAAATAAAAAATACAAGAGGCCCCAAGGGGCCTTAATCGCTCACGCAAAGTGATTCAAACAAAGTGGTTCAAAGAAGTATTTGGGGTCACATTCAGTTAGACATGGTTCATCAACACTACAAAGGAATGAAGTCATGAGAGACAAATTTTATGGAACTAGGGACATGGTTTGAACAAACTTGAATCTTACCCCCCTAAGGATGCTGCATACCAAATATCAAAAGCATTCATCTGCTGGATCTGAAGAAGAAGATTTTTAAAGAAAATTCCTCATTTTGAACTAAGTTATCATTCAAGCTCCCACAGTGAGCCCAAATATGGACCTAGGGATATGGCTTGAATAAACTTCAATCTCAACCCCCCCCCCCCCCCCACCCCCACCCCGCTCCAAGGATGCTGTATACCAAATATCAAAACATTCTGACTGCTGGATCTGAAGAAGAAGATTTTTAAAGAAAATTCCCCATTTTGAACTAAGTTATTATTAGGGCTCCCACAGGGAGCCCAAATATGGACCTGGGGACATGGTTTGAACAAACTTGAATCTCACCCCCCTAAAGATGCAGCATACCAAATATCAAAACATTCTGACTGCTGGATCTGAAGAAGAAGATTTTTAAAGAAAATTCCTCATTTTGAACTAAGTTATAATTCGGGCTACCACAGTGAGCCCAAATATGAACCCAGGGACTTGGCTTGAACAAACTTGAATCTCACCTCCCTAAGCATGCTGCATACCCAATATCAAAAGATTCTGCCTGCTGGATCTTGAGAAGATTTTTAAAGAAATTTGCCTGAAATGCACTAAGTTCGAATTCAGGCTTCTATACTGAGCCCAAATATGAATCCAGGGGGCCGATTTGAACAAACTTGAATCAGATCCACCCCACAATGCTGCATACCAAATATCAAAAGATTCTGCCTGCTGGATCTTGAGAAGAAGATTTTTTAAGAAATTTGCCTGAAATGCACTAAGTTCAAATTTGGGCTCCTAATACTGAACCCAAATATGAACCCAGGGGGCCGATTTAAACAAACTTGAATCAGATCCACCCCACAATGTTGCATACCAAATATCAAAAGATTCTGCCTGCTGGATCTGGAGAAGAAGATTTTTGAAGACATTTGCCTGAAATGCACTAAGTTCGAATTCGAGCTTTTATAGTGAGCCCAAATATGATTCCAGGGGGGCAATTTGAACAAACTTGAATCAGATCCACCCCACAATGTTGCATACCATATATCAAAAGATTCTGCCTGCTGGATCTTGAGCAGAAGATTTTTTAAGAAATTTGCCTGAAATGCACTAAGTTCGAATTCGGGCTTCTATAGTGAGCCCAAATATGAATCCAGGGGGCCGATTTGAACAAACTTGAATCAGATCCATCCCACAATGTTGCATACCAGATATCAAAAGATTCTGCCTGCTGGATCTTGAGAAGATTTTTTAAGAAATTTGCCTGAAATGCAGTAAGTTCGAATTTGGGCTTCTATGTGAGCCCAAATATGAATCCAGGGAGCCGATTTGAACAAACTTGAATCAGATCCACCCCACAATGTTGCATACCAAATATCAAAAGATTCTGCCTGCTGGATCTTGAGAAGAAGATTTTTTAAGAAATTTGCTTGAAATGCACTAAGTTCAAATTTGGGCTCCTAATACTGAGCCCAAATATGAACCCAGGGGGCCGATTTGAACAAACTTGAATCAGATCCATCCCACAATGTTGCATACCAAATATCAAAAGATTCTGCCTGCTGGATCTGGAGAAGAAGATTTTTTAAGAAATTTGCCTGAAATGAACTAAGTTCAAATTTGGGCTCCTAATACTGAGCCCAAATATGAACCCAGGGGGCCGATTTAAACAAACTTGAATCAGATCCACCCGACAATGTTGCATACCAAATATCAAAAGATTCTGCCTGCTGGATCTGGAGAAGAAGATTTTTGAAGACATTTGCCTGAAATGCACTAAGTTCGAATTCGAGCTTTTATAGTGAGCCCAAATATGAATCCAGGGGAACAATTTGAACAAACTTGAATCAGATCCACCCCACAATGTTGCATACCAAATATCAAAAGATTTTGCCTGCTGGATCTTGAGAAGAAGATTTTTTAAGAAATTTGCCTGAAATGCACTAAGTTCGAATTCGGGCTTCTATAGTCAGCCCAAATATGAATCCAGGGGGCCGATTTGAACAAACTTGAATCAGATCCATCCCACAATTTTGCATACCAGATATCAAAAGATTCTGCCTGCTGGATCTGGAGAAGATTTTTTAAGAAATTTGCCTGAAATGCACTAAGTTCGAATTTGGGCTTCTATGTGAGCCCAAATATGAATCTAGGGAGCCGATTTGAACAAATTTGCATCAGATCCATCCCACAATGTTGCATACCAAATATCAAAAGATTCTGCCTGCTGGATCTGGAGAAAAAATTTTTTTAAGAAATTTGCCTGAAATGCACTAAGTTCGAATTCGAGCTTCTATAGTGAGCCCAAATATGAATCCAGGGAGCCGATTTGAACAAACTTGAATCAGATCCACCCCACAATGTTGCATACCAAATATCAAAAGATTCTGCCTGCTGGATCTTGAGAAGAAGATTTTTTAAGAAATTTGCCTGAAATGCACTAAGTTCGAATTCAGGATTCTATACTGAGCCCAAATATGAATCCAGGGGGCCGATTTGAACAAACTTGAATCAGATCCACCCCACAATGCTGCATACCAAATATCAAAAGATTCTGCCTGCTGGATCTTGAGAAGAAGATTTTTTAAGAAATTTGCCTGAAATGCACTAAGTTCAAATTTGGGCTCCTAATACTGAGCCCAAATATGAACCCAGGGGGCCGATTTGAACAAACTTGAATCAAATCCATCCCACAATGTTGCATGCCAAATATCAAAAGATTCTGCCTGCTGGATCTGGAGAAGAAGATTTTTGAAGACATTTGCCTGAAATGCACTAAGTTCGAATTTGAGATTTTATAGTGAGCCCAAATATGAATCCAGGGGGCCGATTTGAACAAACTTGAATCAGATCCACCCCGCAATGTTGCATACCATATATCAAAAGATTCTGCCTGCTGGATCTTGAGAAGAAGATTTTTTAAGAAATTTGCCTGAAATGCACTAAGTTCGAATTCGGGCTTCTATAGTCAGCCCAAATATGAATCCAGGGGGCCGATTTGAACAAACTTGAATCAGATCCACCCCCATAATGTTGCATACCAAATATCAAAAGATTCTGCCTGCTGGATCTTGAGAAGAAAATTTTTTAAGAAATTTGCCTGAAATGCACTAAGTTCGAATTCGGGCTTCTATACTGAGCCCAAATGTGAATCCAGGGGGGCCGATTTGAACAAACTTGAATCAGATCCACCCCACAATGTTGCATACCAAATATCAAAAAATTCTGCCTGCTGGATCTTGAGAAGAAGATTTTTTAAGAAATTTGCCTGAAATGCACTAAGTTCGAATTCGGGCTTCTATCGTGAGCCCAAATATGAATCCAGGGGGCCGATTTGAACAAACTTGAATCAGATCCATCCCACAATGTTGCATACCAGATATCAAAAGATTCTGCCTGCTGGATCTGGAGAAGATTTTTTAAGAAATTTGCCTGAAATGCACTAAGTTCGAATTTGGGCTTCTATGTGAGCCCAAATATGAATCCAGGGAGCCGATTTGAACAAACTTGAATCAGATCCACCCCACAATGTTGCATACCAAATATCAAAAGATTCTGCCTGCTGGATCTTGAGAAGAAGATTTTTTAAGAAATTTGCCTGAAATGCACTAAGTTCGAATTCAGGCTTCTATACTGAGCCCAAATATGAATCCAGGGGGCCGATTTGAACAAACTTGAATCAGATCCACCCCACAATGCTGCATACCAAATATCAAAAGATTCTGCCTGCTGGATCTTGAGAAGAAGATTTTTTAAGAAATTTGCCTGAAATGCACTAAGTTCAAATTTGGGCTCCTAATACTGAGCCCAAATATGAACCCAGGGGGCCGATTTGAACAAACTTGAATCAGATCCACCCCACAATGTTGCATAGCAAATATCAAAAGATTCTGCCTGCTGGATCTGGAGAAGAAAATTTTTTAAGAAATTTGCCTGAAATGCACTAAGTTCGAATTCGGGCTTCTATACTGAGCCCAAATGTGAATCCAGGGGGGCCGATTTGAACAAACTTGAATCAGATCCACCCCACAATGTTGCATACCAAATATCAAAAGATTCTGCCTGATGGATCTGGAGAAGATTTTTTAAGAAATTTGCCTGAAATGCACTAAGTTCGAATTCGAGCTTCTATAGTGAGCCCAAATATGAATCCAGGGGGCCGATTTGAACAAACTTGAATCAGACCCATACCAAGATGCTGCATACCAAGTATCAAAAGATTCTGCCCACTGGTTCTGGAGAAGACGATTTTTTAATAATTTTTCTATAATTCATACGGTGCTATTCGAGTTATGCCCCATACAGAGCCTCCATGGGACGTGGCCAGTTCATTTTAACAAACATGAATTGCCATGTAGTAATGAACATCCACATGAAGTTTTGTGAAAATTGGACCAGTGGTTTCAGAGGAGAAGTCATTTGAAAAATGTTCACAACGCCGAACGACGACGGTCGGCCAGTGATAAGTTAAGCTCCCTTCGGTGAGCTAAAAATAAAAAGCCGCTCGCCCGCATCCTTTTTGGGGAAAAATGACCTGAGAAACAGACAATCAACTTTGTATGGCCTTAATTGTTTTTTCAAATTTTTCAAAAAATTTCAACAAAACTATATCATGTGACCCATAATTGGAATGAGCTTGATGTGGTTTTGTTGGCATTTTTTGAAACACATTTTCTTCAAATGCTCAATTTATGTGTGTGGATGCAGCTGATTCATCAGATAATAGGTTAAGAAAGAAAACAATAATGAAAAGAAGGATAAAATCTGCAACTGAATGCTTTTAGGAAAATTGGAGTAATTATGAAGGGGCTCACATTATTCTGACAGTTAAACAAGTGATAAACTCAAATGATGAAAAAACAGTCTCATCTGTAGCAACAGCAAAAAAATCAACACTAACTGAGGGATTAACCCACTGAACTCTCATGGTATCTTCCACGTTAATTCATATGGAATCAACTTGAAGACTCCACAGTAATTATTTGAGGCCTGACCAATTATATTCTCAATGTGCAGCCTCGAGGCTGCATGCTGAAACTAGATTGATCTACCCTACAAACTGAATAAGCGACTGTTTATTTTATGAAATCAGGATATATCAAGATCCCTTGTTTATTAGATATGATTAGGGCTGAAAGGGTTGGCTCATTTTCACTACCGACTAACCGAGAGCGATAACCAGATAATATCCAGTTATCCGTAGCCATTATTTCACCGAATCTGGGATCAAAACTAGACGTTGGAAAGCAGTATTTTCAGAAACTATTCCGTAGTGTGTATATAAACGAACGTTGTCGAGTACTCAACAACGTTCGTTTATATACATACTACGGAATAGTTTCAGCGGTTACTCAGTTCTCACGGAAATTGCCGATCATTAACGAAGTCTTGAATGCCAAAGTCGATTATTTCTCAATATATACAGCGCTGCTTCGAGGTGTAATCTCCATTTTAACTATGGAATGACGATCACTGTCGATATTTCGGATAACCGGGTTGGCATTTTTTTAAATCGGTTAGGTAAGTAACAGGTTTCAAACCGGTTATCTGGTTAACCATTTCAGTACTGGATATGATTTTCTTTCCCAGATTGACCATTATCAAACTTGGAACGATATGGCTTCAAACTCGGCTGATATGTTACTGACCTCGTCCAATATGAACACCCAGCTTGTCCCCCCTGATGCACTACTAGGTGCAACCAATTTGTTTATTTTAAAATGTTCACAATTATTCATCAAATGCAAGAAGGAAAATTGGAGTTACCAGGCATGTTGGAGTAGTTTGAAGCAGGGTTTTGTGTGATGAGGAATTAATGATGACAAGAAGTAATGATTTGGTGATGAAGAGAAGAAAGAAAAGAATAGTACAAAAAATTCATCGCAAACTAAAATTCAGAGTCACAAGCTGAGTTGTGGAAGTGGGAGTCGAGGTAGTTCACCTATGGCCCCACAAAGTAGATCTTGTTTCTCAGGCCATTTTTTGTAAAACTGCATGCAGGTGGGTGTTTTTTTATTTTTGTAATTATTATATCTTTGCCATCAAAAATTCAATAGCATGGGTGGTGGTGTATTTCGTCCCATGAATGCAAGAAGGCTTTGCAATGCTTTAGCATTGCAAAGCCTTCTTGCACTCACGGGATAAATTCATCAATTTTATTAACTTGGGTAAAATATCAGACATAACTCACTTAATTTTTTTTTTTTTTTAGTTTGCAAAAAGAGGGCATGCAGCAGCCAAAAGGACCAAGCGGGAGAGCCTGAGAAACAGATTTTTAATTTTTTCAGGCCTATCCGGTGCTTTATTAAATTTTTGCTTATTATTCCTTTAATTTGTGTTTTGAATATAATATTATTGCATCCGTGGAAATATTTCCCACTTGTGGAAAGTGACCAGTCCACGGCAGCTGTACTGCTCTGTACTAACATTTAATTAGTTAAATGGATGAAACTTTCAGATATGGTCTGGGATATTCCAGGTTGAACTTGTTTAAATGTCATTCAGACAAAAAAGTGATGTTGTGTTACATCCAAGATAATTTAGCACAAAAACTCTTTGGCAAATATGTCAGGTGAAAGTTTGACTAAAGAAAAAGTTTCAGTGAGCAGTCTATTATTCACATGAATTTGGTATTATGTAAATGTTAAATATTGTGTATGAGCAGAATTTAACTTTTAGTGTGGGATGTCCTTAAGGATGTACCACACAAAAAATTAACTTTCCACTTATCCGTCCAAGTCTGGATGTGAATCAGACTGGGACATTTGATAAATATACAGAACCGCAAATAATTCTGAATGGGTTAAGAATAATCACGCGAGATTCCTATGGCCCAAGATATCATGAGAGCCGAAGGCTTGAGTGATATCCTGGGCCAAAACTATTGAGTTGCAAAACAACTTTTTTATTGTACAGGCACAACAGTGGAAACCCTGTGTTTTACATTAATAGGTGTTTGATAAATGTCTCTAGCAAAACAATACAGAGTCAGTGATATGATTAGTCAATGACAAATGTGAAAACCCCTCACCAAATATGATTTTCATGTCATTGGTGACCAGAGGAGTGGTTTTCCAGAGGCATATTTCGTTTTCTTTTGAACGTTATTTTATTTATTTATTATTATTTATTTATTGGTGTTTAACCCTTTACCCAATGCAGGCGATATCAAAATTTATTATTTTAAATATAATTTCTTCAAATTTTTCCAAAAATTTCAACAAAACCATATCATGTGACCCCTCGTTGGAACGAGCTCGTTCCAACAAGGGGTCACATGATATGGTTTTGTTGAAATTTTTTGAAAAATACTTTTTTTTCAACTACTGAATTTGCATATTACGCGGGCAGATGCAGCTGATTCGTTGGGTGAAGGGTTAAGGTCACATATTTCTGCACAATGGCTAATCACCATGATAGTTTTATGGCTGGAGGAAACTGGAGTACCCCAAGAGAACCACAGAGCAACGGTGAGCAACTGTCAGCTCAACATACTAACTCCACACATGCAGGGTTAGCACTGATTGAATACAGGTGAACCATCAATGTGTAGTACGCCTTAGTGCACAATGCCACTGTGCACGTTATTTTCAAAATATTGATAAGTTGTATGAATAGTGAATGAACATACCTATTTTGTACAGTTTCTAAAACATGTTTCTCGACAGAACAGTTCTCTGAAGCAACTTCTCTTACCCACATGGAAGATTTATGTTTGTTTCGGTCTTTGAAGTATTTTATTATAGTGGATCTGATAAAATCAAACACCTGAAAGTAAACAAAGTATACAATATACACCAATTACATGGAAAATACATTTGCAGCTTTTCTTCCATCCCATTGCTAACCCTTTAGGCCCAACAAAGTAGATCTTCTATGACATTTTCCGGTGCATTCTGGGATACCTATACCTGCTATCTTAACATTTACTTTTCAAAGTTTTTAACAAGAATATGACATTTGTAATTTCTATCCTTTTGGCTGTGTACATGCTTATTCTTAGTAAAACAGTATGGTTCATTCTGCACAGTTCTGAATCAAGCCTGAAAATAATTTTCCTTGCACTTCCAGACAAAATGTCAGACACCAAATGAAGCATGTCTGTCATTTAAGAATGATATCTGACATATTATAAAATGGAGTTTGAGTATTCAAAATAGTGTGTTTTGAATGTACATGTACCTTTATCTCAAAGCAGCTCATAATTCATCCTACCATACCTTGTTTGTCAGGTCTCAATGAGCCCTGCCAAACAAGGTATGATTGGTTTCACTCCGAATTGGAACTGAATTACCCTTCAGACATAATTTAGATACATGTATGGCTATATCAGATCATATTCCTTCACATGCTGTTAATACTGATGAGATATACAATCTCTTTCTTCACACTTCCAAACTTGCCAGGACCAGAAATCACAATAATCATTAATTTTAGGCTTGCTAGTTGTGTACATGATTTCCAGCATGCATGATGTTCTGATCACTGAACTTCATTGATAATTTTGGCATCAGACATTTTGACTGATGATTTTAAACCTCAGTCAGACAGTGGCCTTTTTGTACCCAACATTGTCCTTGTCTGACCACTTATTTTCTGGTATGTTCTGAATTGCAATTTTTTGATATGTAACTGGCTGTTGGCAAACTAAAGCAAGCAAATTGTAGAATGTATCAAATCATTCAAATGTCAAGCTGGCGACATATCATTGGAAGAAGTCTGGAATCCACATCACGTGTTCTTCCTTGATGTGCAGATCATACATTTGCACTGTGGAGTTGTTCGAAGTGAATAGGATTCGCCTTGAACAACTCCACAGTGCAAATGTCGGTTTCTTCTAATAAACAGAATCATGACAAATTTGAGATTTTTTTTTACATAATGTGTAATTTAGCTTTTTAGCTGCCGTAACAACTAAAGCTGGCCAGTGCTGTTCACAAAAATTGTCTTTTAATTTTATTTTACCTCAAAAACATACCTTTTGACTGATGCCTTTCACTGGAACGAGCTTGTTGAGACCATTCCAATGAGGGAAGGGGGGGGGGGGGGGGGGGGCATAAGCTTTGTTTACAAGACAAAAAATGAAAACATCTAGTTATTCAGGAAATGTTTTCTAAACATATTGTCTGCTATTTGTATTAGGTACACAGTTAAAGAAAAACAAGAGGCCCCAAGGGGCCTGAGGGCGCTCACCTGACATGGTAGCCTAAATTTATATCAACCCAGAGAATTGATTTCAACAAGTTGCATCTGCTCCTCCTAAGAAAAGCTTATACCAAATATCCAAAGATTCTGACCAGTGGATCTAAAAAAAAAAAGATTTTTTAAAGAATATTCCTCATATTGAACTAAGTTATAATTCAGGCTCCCACAGGGAGCCCATATATGAACCCAGGGACTTGGCTTTAACAAACTTGAATCTCACCCCCCTAAGGATGCTGCACACCAAATATCAAAACATTCCGACTGCTGGATCTGAAGAAGAAGATTTTTAAAGAAAAGTCCTCATTTTGAACTAAGTTACAATTTGAGCTCCCACAGTGAGTCCAAATATGGACCTAGGGACATGGCTTGAACAAACTTGAATCTCACCCCCTAAGGATGCTGCATACCAAATATCAAAACATTCCGACTGCTGGATCTGAAGAAGATTTTTAAAGAAAATTCCTCATTTTGAACTAAGTTATAATTCGGGCTACCACAGTGAGCCCAAATATGAACCCAGGGACTTGGCTTGAACAAACTTGAATCTCACCCCCCTAAGCATGGTGCATACCCAATATCAGATGATTCTGCCTGCTGGATCTTGAGAAGAAGATTTTCAAAGAAATTTGCCTGAAATGCACTAAGTTCAAATTTGGGCTCCTATACTGAGCCCAAATATAAACCCAGGGGGCCGATTTGAACAAACTTGAATCAGATCCACCCCACAATGTTGCATACCAAATATCAAAAGATTCTGCCTGCTGGATCTGGAGAAGAAGATTTTTTAAGAAATATGCCTGAAATGCACTAAGTTAAAATGTGGGCTCCTGTACGGAGCCCAAATATAAACCCAGGGGGCCGATTTGAACAAACTTGAATCAGATCCACCCCACAATGTTGCTTACCAAATATAAAAAGATTCTGAAGCTGGATCTGGAGAAGAAGATTTTTTAAGAAATTTGCCTGAAATGCAATAAGTTCGAATTCGAGCTTCTATAGTGAGCCCAAATATGAATCTAGGAAGCCGATTTGAACAAACTTGAATCAGATCCACCCCACAATGTTGCATACCAAATATCAAAAGATTCTGCCTGCTGGATCTGGAGAAGATGATTTTTTAAGAAATTTGCCTGAAATGCACTAAGTTCGAATTCGAGCTTCTATAGTAAGCCCAAATATGAATCTAGGGAGCCGATTTGAACAAATTTGCATCAGATCCATCCCACAATGTTGCATACCAAATATCAAAAGATTCTGCCTGCTGGATCTGGAGAAAAAATTTTTTTAAGAAATTTGCCTGAAATGCACTAAGTTCGAATTCGAGCTTCTATAGTGAGCCCAAATATGAATCTAGGAAGCCGATTTGAACAAACTTGAATCAGATCCACCCCACAATGTTGCATACCGAATATCAAAAGATTCTGCCTGCTGGATCTGGAGAAGAAGATTTTTTAATAAATTTGCTTGAAATGCACTAAGTTCAAATTTGGGCTCCTATACTGAGCCCAAATATAAACCCAGGGGGCCGATTTGAACAAACTTGAATCAGATCCACCCCACAATGTTGCTTACCAAATATGAAAAGATTCTGCCTGCTGGATCTGGAGAAGAAGATTTTTTAAGAAATTTGCATGAAATGCACTAAGTTCAAATTCGAGCTTCTATAGTGAGCCCAAATATGAATCTAGGAAGCCGATTTGAACAAACTTGAATCAGATCCACCCCACAATGTTGCATACCAAATATCAAAAGATTCTGCCTGCTGGATCTGGAGAAGAAGATTTTTTAAGAAATTTGCCTAAATGCACTAAGTTCGAAATCGGGCTCCTATACTGAGCCCAAATATTAACCCAGGGGGCCGAGTTGACAAACTTGAATCAGATCCACCCCACAATGTTGCCTACCAAATATGAAAAGATTCTGCCTGCTGGATCTGGAGAAGAAGATTTTTTAAGAAATTTGCCTGAAATGCACTAAGTTTGAATTCGGGCTTCTATAGTAAGCCCAAATATGAATCCAGGGGGCCGATTTGAACAAACTTGAATCAGATCCACCCCGCAACGTTGCATACCAAATATCAAAAGATTCTGCCTGCTGGATCTGGAGAAGAAGATTTTTTAAGAAATTTGCCTGAAATGCACTAAGTTCGAATTCAAGCTCCTATAGTGAGCCCAAATATAAATCTAGGGAGCCGATTTGAACAAACTTGAATCAGATCCACCCTACAATGTTGCATACCAAATATCAAAAGATTCTGCCTGCTGGATCTGGAGAAGAAGATTTTCAAAGAAATTTGCCTAAAATGCAGTAAGTTCAAATTTGGGCTCCTATACTGAGCCCAAATATAAACCCAGGGGGCCGATTTGAACAAACTTGAATCAGATCCACCCCACAATGTTGCATACCAAATATCAAAAGATTCTGCCTGCTGGATCTGGAGAAGAAGATTTTTTAAGAAATTTGCCTGAAATGCACTAAGTTCGAAATCGGGCTCCTATACTGAGCCCAAATATGAACCCAGGGGGCCGATTTGAACAAACTTGAATCAGATCCACCCTACAATGTTGCATACCAAATATCAAAAGATTCTGCCTGCTGGATCTGGAGAAGAAGATTTTCAAAGAAATTTGCCTGAAATGCAGCAAGTTCAAATTTGGGCTCCTATACTGAGCCCAAATATAAACCCAGGGGGCCGATTTGAACAAACTTGAATCAGATCCACCCCACAAT
Source organism: Pictodentalium vernedei (assembly GCA_031216915.1). Classification (NCBI taxonomy): domain Eukaryota; kingdom Metazoa; phylum Mollusca; class Scaphopoda; order Dentaliida; family Dentaliidae; genus Pictodentalium; species Pictodentalium vernedei. Next base: position 616,442,713 of record CM062295.1, read on the forward strand.
GTTGCATACCAAATATCAAAAGATTCTGCCTGCTGGATCTGGAGAAGAAGATTTTTTAAGAAATTTGCCTGAAATGCACTAAGTTCGAAATCGGGCTCCTATACTGAGCCCAAATATGAACCCAGGGGGCCGATTTGAACAAACTTGAATCAGATCCACCCTACAATGTTGCATACCAAATATCAAAAGATTCTGCCTGCTGGATCTGGAGAAGAAGATTTTTTAATGTTTTTCCCATTGCCTACAGTGTTAAAAAGTGCTGACTCAGCACTTTTTCAAAGTCCCGAAACTGTACCCTATGATAAAACCGATGGCAATTTTTTTTTACCAATCCTTTCTGTTGGTCCTAAGGAAGCTGCACACCAAATAAAAATTCTCAGTGCCATGCAGTTTTGGAGATATGGGCGTTTTAAATTTTTTCTATTTTTAGCTCCTGCGGTTCCCACGGGGCTGCGGGAAATTTTTTTTTTGCATAAATCAAGTACTCATGACCCAATAAGCCCTCACATAAAATTTGGTTCAAATCAGACTCTTGGTTTGGAAAATAGAAATTTTGGGCGGGGCCAAAAATTTTGCCCCTCCCATAACGACGCCAAGTATAGCCCCACAAACTTCTCTTGAACAAATCTGAGTCTACACCTCAAAAGGAAGCTGCACACCAAATATCAAGTCTCTGCTACTGCTGGTTCATGAGAAGAAGATTTTTTAAGATTTCAGCACACTTTTTGGGTGTGGCCCTACCCACGAGCGAGGCAACTTGATTTGAACAAAATCAAATTGCGATGTCATAACAAACTATTATCTCAAATATCAATTAAATTGGTTCAGCGGTTTGGGAGGAGAAGACGCAAACACCATGTTCACGGACGACGGACGCCAGACGACGGACGACGGACGGTGAGTGATCACTATAGCTCTCCTGACTGAAAGTCAGGTGAGCTAATAAGAGAAGATTAATTCAAATCTATTTCCGAAACCAATTCACTCGCACCATTACCACCTAGACTTGGACTTCAAACGTCATTCCCGTATCAGAAGTGTTGAGAATGATATTTTCCTTAATGAACTATTTGATGGTGAATATGTGATAATTGTGGATTTGGATGATGTCAATGAAAAAATGATTACAAGTTTAGATCAGTATGTACCATACTCTCACATACATTTTATTAAGGAGGGGGTATGTAATGAGAAGATACATAGAGAGTAATCGTTTGACTGGACTGGTTACATGAAATAATTCATGAGAGGTGAGGGATATTGTACAAACATGAGTTTGCGAATGCGCACGAGTGTTTTACAATATAGTCTGTCTCGAATGAATTATTTCACATAACCTGTCCAGTCAAGCGATTACTCTGTTTATTACTTTACATTATTAACGCTAATTATATTATTTATCCCTTTACCTAACGTAACGGCCCAAAACGGCGAGCACTATTCTAAAAAGTTAAAAAATTTATAGTAATTTATATATTTTTATACTTACCAATGACCCAGACATAGCTGGTGCTAACTCTTAAAAATCTAGGGCCAAACACAAATTTTGCCCCCCAATCCCCAAAATTTGCATCTAAAACCAAAGAAATCATGTCCTGAATGGCCCTCCATACTTCGCCTCTACTGCGCATGCGCAGTGTCAAGGACGTCCCGAAATTGGCGCCATTAATCATTCTTACGATCAGTGCCTGGTAAGCGCTATGTACTCTGCGGGGAGGTATGAGTTCCCAACTCCTGGGAGGGCCATCCCCGTCTGGGTAATTGGTAAGTATAAAAAATATATAAATTACTATAAATTTTTTAACATTTTTATACTGTACCAATGACCCAGACATAGCTGAATAGTAAAAAGGCTGGAGGGCCTAGGACATAGAGGAAAATCCAATAAGCTCAACTATATAATATAGAGTGAACCCCTCAAGGAGAAAAGGAGTATTAGGCTTTACATGTATCTTTCTTATTTTATGATAAATTAGAAAGATACAATACTCTTCATAATTGAGCACAATAACATTCATGTTCTCTATTAACATCCAGTATAACCCTTTATACTAATTATTTTTAAAGTAAGCCAATAAATAAAGTTAGTCCAGAGAATTGAGACTCTTTATATTCTTTAAAAGTGTCCGAGGATTGTATATTAACGCCCGTTTGACACTTGACATATACAAATGCTTCACACCGAGCTACACTTTAAAAATATGACATGAATGAATTTTTAACATTAATATTACACTTTAAAACCATCCCGGAAACGACTCAAAATTACTGACTCCGGAGGAGGAATTCCCTTGCTTTTCACTATAAAGCAGGTGACCTAAGAGAACACCCTCCCCCCCCCCCCCCTTCTCCTTGCCCTGGGTCAAATAGCCCAGAGCGAAGAGGGCAGCAGGACGGAGTCACTGCCGAAACAGAAAGCCTGCATAACTATAGTTGCAACTGTTTAGTGTACGACATTCTGAGCAACAGATAATGGACCTAAACAATGCAGGTCTCCAGAAATGGACTCAATATTTCTGAGATAAAAATTTGTGAATGTGGATGGTTGAGACCAATAAGCAGCATTCATTAAATCTGTAATAGCCACACTATTTGCGTAAGCCCAAGATGTAGAAAGAGCTCTTACTTCATGAGCCGAAATCTTAAGCACAGACTGATGGGAAGAAGATAAATTTTCATAAGCAGTACGGATAGTTAATTGAATCCATCTAGCAATAGAATGGACCGAAATTTCCTTTCTATTAGGCATCAGAGACAGAAAGAAACGTTTTCGTCCTTTCTGATAAACTGAGATCTCTGTTTATAAATACGTAAAGCTCTAACAGGACAGAGTAAAGGCCTACGCCCGTCTGGAGATGGAAGAGCCTTAATAACAATAGGTTCCGGATATTTATTAGGAGCCTGATTCTTAGCTAAAAATCCAACATTAGTAGTGAAGGTGATAGTGTTCCCGACACTACGATAGTGAGAATCGTCCACCGATAGTGCATGAAGCTCACTGACTCTTCTAGCAGAAGAGAAAGCTAAGAGAAAAGCTGTCTTATAAGACAAGAATTTGAAATCTACTGTCCCAAGAGGCTCAAATGGCTTTTCCTTTAGTTTAAGAAGAACCCAAGCTAAATTCCACTTAGGAATTAATCTAAGAGTTCTGGGTCTATTTATCGAGAAGTTTCTAACTAACTTAGATAAAGAGACATTAGATCCAATTTGTAAACTATCGTGGTGTGCATAGGTATCAGATAACATAGACCTATAACCCTTAATAGTAACAGGCTGCAGTTTGATTTCGTCAAACAAGTATACTAGAAAGTTTGCAATGTCTGGTATGGAGGGATCAAAAATATCAACAGAATGATCCCTACACCAACGACGAAAAACCTTCCACTTAGCCGCATAGTTTAGTGAAGAGGAGGTCCTCCTACAGTTAGAAATCGCGTTCACTGCTCGTCCTGTAAAGTGCTTGCCATGCAAGAAGGACCGCACAACGGAAAAACGTGAAGGTTGAGACCTTGCGGGTTGTGATGAAGTTGACGCGGTTTCCCCTGCAAAAGAAGATCCTCCCGTGGAGGAAGCTTTCGCGGTAGGTCCCACAACAGACACCTGAGTAGATTTATCCACGGTCTCTGTAGAGACAGAGATGCTACCAACAGAATCTTGCATTGAGATTGTTTTATCTTTAGCAATACTTGCTGAATCAACAGCGCTGGAGGATACGCATATCCTATCATTCCGTCCCATGAGATCGATAGAGCGTCTACTGCAAATGCTCTTGGATCCGGGCACGGTGACACATACGTCTGCAACTGATTGTTGAGATGTGTCGCAAATAAGTCTATCATTGGCCGTTCCCACTGGTAGCAAATCTGATTGAATACTTGTTTGTTGAGAGTCCACTCCGACGGCAACAAGCGACCCTTCCGTGAAAGGGAGTCTGCTAGCACATTCAGACGACCCGGTATGACCGACCGAAAGTAGAACTTGATGTTCTAGAGCAAACAGAAGGATTCTCTCCGTTAAATTGAATAACGGAACGGAATGAGTGCCTCCCTGGTTCCGTATATATGCCACTACTGTCGTATTGTCGGACAGGATTTGGACATGAGCTTTGTGAATGTCCATCCAATGACGTAACGCAAGCCAAATTGACATCATTTGCTTGATGTTTATGTGCTTGCTTAGGAACTGTGGATCCCAAAGACCCTGGCATCTCGAATCCGTTGGGATCAATGATTCACCCCAACCTGTTTGACTGGCATCCGTCATAATCGTAAAACTCGGATCCGGCAACTGCAGCGGAACTCCCTGAGTTAACCACTGAATGTCTGCCCAAGTCTGAATCTCTTGTTTCACTTGATCTGACAAGAGAACGTCTATGTCGAGCGAATGAATCTTCACACTCCAATTCTGAGTAAAGAAAATTTGGAGAGGACGAGTGCGTAACCGCCCCATCGGAATGAGATCCGCAGCGGCTCCGCACAGACCTATCAGTCTCATGAACTCCCTCGCTGTGACTTTGTCTGCATGAAGACAATAGCGAGCGTAACAACTGACTAATTTCGCTCTGGTTAACGGCAGAGGAAGGAGATTGTTGTGCATCTCGAAGCTCATTCCCAGATGAGTGAATGACTTGGACGGCACCAGATCCGACTTCTCCTCGTTTATAACAAAACCGAGACGTCGGAGCAATAGAAGAAGATTCTGCACATCGTTCTGAAGCGTTAACTCGTTGCCGTACCTCTGAAGAATGTCGTCCAGGTAGGCCGACGTTACCGCAGACGAATGAGCTCGGAAATACATCATTACCGAGTTCATTACCCGAGTGAAAGCCCAGGGTGCTAGGTTCAATCCGAAGCACATCGCCCGGAATTGATACACCACTCCTAGGACTGCGAAGCGTAGATACTTTCTGAATGTCGGATGTACCATGACATGAAAGTACGCATCTTTGAGATCTATGCTTGTAGCATAATCGTTCACCCGAATACTCGCTCTGACCGACCGAATCGTCTCCATATAGAATTTCGGAGCGACGATCAGCTTGTTTATCCAGCTCAAATCTATGACTGGACGGAACGAGCCGTCTGGTTTCGGAACCAGAAACAGATGGCTGTAGAATCCCGGTGTTTCTTGGTCTTCTACGACCTCTACCGCGTTCTTCATTAAAAGAGACTGCACCTCCGATAACAGAGCGTCTCTTTTCTGCGGATTTGACGGAAGTTGAGTCCATTTTGGACTTCGAGTTAAAGGAGGCTTTCGTTTGAAGGATATTCTTAGACCTTCCGAAATCACCCCTCTCACCCAAGGGTCGTCCGTAATCGACGCTCACTCTTCTGAAAAACTCGACAACCTTCTGCCAACCGGAACACGATAGAGGTTGAAGCCATCACCTCCTGGACCTGCGAGGCCTGCGGGAGGAGAAACCACGTCCTCCACGACCCGCGCCTCGTCCCGTCGACCTCGGGGCGTCCGACCGATTGTCCCGGCCCGAAGGACGTCCCGCACGTGAGTCGCTGCCTTGACGGTCTCTTGAATAAGACCAAGAGGACACACCGGAACCTCTATAGGAACCTTTCTTGGGTGCATTAGTCCCAGAAGTGCCTGTCTTACTCTTATCTGCCGTATCCGACTTTTTGGAAGCAGATTTATACAGCAGAAAATCCGAAGCTTTCTTAGTAATTTTATCATAGATTGCAGAAAGCTTGCCGTCAAAGAGAAGTTCTCCGGAGACCGAAGCGACTCTGAGAGAGTTCTTCACCTTACTATCCACGCGTGTAGATGTAGCTAGGGCTGCGTCACATCTAACCAACTCCAGGTTTGCCACTGAGAGGGCGGAGTTATAAGTGGAATAAGCCACTGCCCTTGAAAGAAGTCTTAAAGAGGATTGTATATCCTGGAATTCTTTCCCTTGAAGACGCAGTGATAACGCCTTTGTAAGGTGGTCTGCGTAAGATAAAGCGTCTAAACTGGCCCTGTTAGACGTAATTGTCGTATCCAACACCGCGGTTGGAACGGACGTAGATGACGGTAATGACAATTCTAAGTCTTCCGCCTCGTCGTCAAGACGCAGAGGAACTCTCGGAATACCCTGTCCTGCCGTATCAAATTTATTCCTTGCATTAATGAAAGGCAGGTTAAGAGCATTGGAGGACAAGAAACCAGCTTTGCCTGTTTTGGAAGCAAGCTTGAAGATAGCGTCGTTCAATAATTCAAATGTTCTTGTGACATTATTGGACTGAGACGGAAACTCAGGGACGATGTCTCTGAACCGCTCGAAGAATTCAGTGTCCAATGACGCTATCAGTCTCTTGTCCGGTACCGCAGCAGTCTGGCCTGACGGAACAACCTGAGGAAGGAAGTGCCGGATGAAATCCACGGCAGCTTTATGTTGTTCCGAAAGGGATAGCTCCACGTCATCCGTATCCCTTTCACCATCCGGTCGGACCTCATGATGCTCCCGGTCGTCCGCACCCGATGCTTCGGCGGAGCGTACCGACCCAGCGCCGCCGGATAATTCCCGATCCGACACCGATTCTGTCGATTGCTGGGATGCTGCGATAATTTGTGCTATCTGAGCTAGCACGTCCGTCATCGAGGCCTGCGGAGTAGCGGTCTTTCACTGCTTAGCCGCGGGAAGCTCCGCGTCAACTGACTCCCGCATACTCTTCCTATGCGAACGTCCGGAGTCTACCGGCCTCGTGTCCCTGGTTACCGGATGGCGTGACCTGGTCGCCGAAGAAACCCTTATCGGCGAAGCTGGTAGAATATCACGTAGCCAAGGTGCGGTCGTGTGCGCTGGTGAGAGGATGAGGAAGCCTGAGCAGTCTCCGCGGACTGCCTATACAACGGAGCGTCCCGAGCGACAGACGTGTGCTCCGCTTGCGACACATTTTGTACCACAACATCAGGTCCCTGATGTTGTTGTACGAGAGAGGGGCCTCTCTCGCTCGCGGCCCGGGAAGAGCGAGGAACCGGACTAGAAGGCTTCCTCCGATCTCTCCTATCATCCGCCGTCACTGGGTGTGCACCTTGTATGTTTATAGTGCTCGCATCACCCAACATTTCCTCCTGGACCGCAACGGACAAACCCGGCTGCCGAACCATTCGGTGAATGGACGCTACACCGGGCGAGCTAGCGGACGACAGCGCCGTCGATCCTACTCGGGACCTCTTAGGCAACTGTCGTATCTCCATGAGCACTTTTGCCGCTAGCTCTGCATTCAATTATGACGATGGAAGCGCACTCTTGGAAGATAACATGGAAACATCACCCTGTTCTTGTTCCTCTGAAATAGAAACTGATAGACTAGACTGACCCTGCGGAGAAAGGACCGGCATAGCCCTTTCTCCACTAACAACATACCGTGACACACGTTTCCAATGTTTGTCATCCCAATATTGACATATTGAACAGGAGTTAGTGCGAGTACACTGACTACAATTAATACAATGATCATGAAAGTCAGAGGAAGATTTCTTCCTATTACAATTTGAACAATGTCCTTTCATTGTGAAAAGACAACAACAAGTCCTAGTACTCGCACAAACCCCTAAACACAAAGATACATAATAACATGATCCATAACATTGAAAAAAGCAATTGAAATTCAAAATAATTTTTGAAAAATATTTTTTCAGCGAAGCCCAAGTTTCTGAAAAGTAACGTTGAGCCCCAATGAATCCCAAGGGTAAGTGTGGTCAAAAATTTTAAAATTATTTTAAATAATTAATGCAACACTTACGGATAATAATAATGTATCTAGTAATGAGTAAACTACTCCAAAGGCAAAAAGCCCCCCTCAAGAGACTGTTGCCAATGTAAACAAGAAGTGTATAAACACCAGAAAACATGACTCCAGGCACTGACAATACTGGCCCAAAATCAGTTATCAATAATACACACTATCTGATGCAAAACAGAGACTTCCAGAGAAGAATCTGCAGAACATCAGATGGTAGATGCAGAACACAACGTCTGAACACCCATGGGTGAGAACGTAAACATGGGGAAAATAACAGAATTCATTCTGTAACCAAGCTAATTCTCCCAAGAAATTTTAGTAGTAAACTTACTCAAAAATATGCTAAAAGCATGGGAGAATAGCAAGGGGGGACTTACAGGATAAGGAGAGAGGAAACACTGAATAAGCTGTGCAACTTCAAAGCAAGAATGACAACAACAGGCCCATGCCTGGAAAATAGGCAACTTAACATAATTTCATTACAAAATTTTAAGTTACAGCCCTGAATATTTTCTGTCACTCCTTTTTCCTCTCCTCCTTCTCTATCCTCCTTAGAATCACCATTTCTCCAATATTTATGTGTCTGGCATCATTTAAACTGAGATTTACAAGCACAAAATCAGTGAGATGTTAACTGATGAAGGGCCAAACAAAGAATGATGATTGGCGCCAATTTCGCATGCGCATGCGCAGTAAGGGCAAAGTATGGAGGTCCTTCAGGACATGATTTCTTTTGGTTTTAGATGCAAATTTTGGGGATTGGGGGGCAAAATTTGTGTTTGGCCCTAGATTTTTAAGAGTTAGCACCAGCTATGTCTGGGTCATTGGTACAGTATAAAAATACCTACATTTAATAAAATATTCTGATACAAATACCATATCTTTCATTTCCAGAACTCTGTACTGCTGTTTAATATAGGAATTGAAAAAATCTGTTCGTTAATTCGTGAGATTTTCGATTTGATTTCATATTAAAATAAAATTTTCGCTGATATATGATTTGGATTCCCCCCTGAGTTTGTTCGCCGGTCTCTAATGACTTCAGAATATTTCATGCAATGTAGATCCAATTGACGGAAGAGCCACACTGTTGCACGTGATTGCCGAAATTCTCATTTTTGGGGTCAAATTTATCACACAAAATAACTGGATTTACCGAATCGATTTCACCTTAAAAGATTTTATTTGATATACAAAATTCCCAAACAAAATGTATCAGTTACAAAAAAAAAAAGATTTAGTAACAGAAATTAATATGTTAATTGGCGAATCTTTTCCCAATACAGTCCAATCAACACAAATTAGTGAGTGCATGTCTGACATTATGTAATTACACATAACATACTCAGTCGATTTTTGGATAATTTTTTCGTATGGAGTGTACACGTAATGCAAAAAGCAGTTGGTACATATACACCAAAGGTGTACACAGGCTCCTCTGACTGGTTTAATCTGCTGAATGGAGAGGAAATACAAAGGTTTAAACACTTCAGGAGATACTACAGTAAAACATGTCTTGAGAGAACACTGTCTTGAGAGACCACCTGTCTTAAGAGACCACATCTGCCAGGCACCGATTGGTTTTACTCTATAATGAACCTGCTTTGGGAGACCACCTGTCTTGTGAGACCACTGTGACCGGACAGAATGGTTTCACGCGCCAAAGGCGCAAGGGACGATTTGGGGAACAAGCCCCGCAGTGACTGTATATGGTTTGTTTACTCATGTCGAGACATGTTGAAGGAGGGAAGGGTTCAGGTACTCGGCAGGTGTCTCCGGTTGCGGCGTGGCGGGTGGGTGGCTTCGTTGGTTGGAGTAGGATGAACCCTCCGGTGAGGACCAGTGTGGGAGGTTGGGTCTTCTCACAAAGGTACTACCTCTCCCCGAGGGTGCAGTAGTTTTAGATTTTCAGGCAAGTATAGTCTGCCACTTAGGAGATGATTTCGAATGATGGCCATCACTAGCAAGTATAGTCTGCCTCAGGCTGTCTCTGATTGTGTGGTAGGCAGACTAGGAAGAAAGCAACAACGACCCCTTTTGGGGACCACCAGAAGAAGATCCGAACTTTCCTGGTTCGGGGACAGGCCTGCATTATAATCCCATTTAGTTTAAACAGTATTTATAAAAGCATTTGTTTCAATGTATACACTTCACAATAATTGTTCAAAGAAGTAAACTGTCAATATACATGATACAGTAGTATACAGAAATACAATAAATATAAGAAAACAGGTTTCTGAGTAGAAAAGGGATTCGACAGAAAGCTTACAGCTTATGGAAGTCGTCTCCCTAGCTCATTTAAATGAAAGTGTCAATGACACTGTAGCTCAACTTGTCAAGACAAAGACATGTACATGTATAGTATGTGACACAGCCATGACAAACATCTAGGTAATGCCCTGATAACAAAGGTACATATAAAGCATTGTAACGGTCTGTACATAAATACTGACCATTGCCTGTAACAAATGTATAGGTAAAGTATTGTAAAGGTGGGTGACAGTCAGATGCTAAACTAGAAAAGAAATCCTTGAGTCCCAGAGTGGGTCTGACTGAACCCCAAAATATTTGTTCTCATAGCACAGTGATAACAAAGGCACCCCAAAACACACTCATTCCTGTCCCAAGGTGAAAACAAAGGTACCCAAGAAGTTTCGTGAAGATCAGTTCACAAATATGAGCTGTGAAGAAGTTGTGACAAAAAACTGATTTGACCTAATTTTGGTACACAATGGCCACTGGCAGCCATCTTGAATTTTGGACGCACCCAGAAACACTCGTTCTCGTCCCAAGGTGATAACAGAGGTACCCTAGAAGTTTTGTGAAGATCGGTTCATAAATACAGACTCTAGCCCGAGTCGCATTGACATGTGCACTTACAGTGTTTAAGTAGCACTGAATAAATCAAAGTTCATCTAATTTGCATAATTTCTGCACGAGAAAAAAACCCGTACTATATGTGATGTATTCCATGTTACTAAACATTCATACAAAAATTTTTTCAAATCAGAACTTTCATACAGAAGTTCTGTACAAAAGACTGATTGCACTAATTTTGGTACAAAACGGCTGCTGGTGGCCATCTTGAATTTCGGACCACACCCAAAAACACTCGATCTCATCCCACGGTGATAACAAAGGTACCCAAGAAGTTTCGTAAAGATCGGTTCATAAATACGGCCTCAAGCCTGAGCCGTATAGAAGTTGTGTACAAAAAACTGATTAGACCTAATTTCGGTACAAAATGGCCACTGGCAGCCATCTTGAATTTTGGACCGCACCCAGAAACACTCGTTCTCGTCCCAAGGTGATAACAAAGGTACCCAAGACGTTTCGTGAAGATCGGTTCATAAATACAGACTCTAGCCCGAGCCGTATTGACATGTGTACTTACTGTGTGTAAGTAGAACTGAAAAGATCAAAGTTCATCTAATTTGCATAATTTCTGCACGAGAAAAAAACCTGTATTATATGTGATGTATCCCATGGTACTAAACATTCACACAAAAAATTATTCAAATCAGCGCTTTCATATGGAAGTTCTCTGCAAAAATCTGATTGCACCAAATTTTGTACAAAATGGCTGCCATCGGCCATCTTGAATTTCGGACCGGACCCCAAAACACTCGTTCTCGTCCCACGGTGATAACAAAGGTACCCAAGGAGTTTCGTAAAGATCGGTTCATAAATACGGCCTCTAGCCCAAGCCGTATTGACATTTGCACTTACAGTGCTAAAGTAACACCAAAAAACATCAAAGTTAGTCTAATTTGCATAATTTACGCACGAGAAAAAACCTGTATTATATGTGATGTATCCCATGGTACTAAACATTCATACAAAAAATTATTCAAATCAGAGCTTTCATATAGAAGTTCTGTACAAAAAACAGATTTCTGCATCGTCGATACAAAATGGTGGCTGACAGACACCTTGAATTTCGTACCGCACCCAAAAACACTCGTTCTCGTCCCACGGTCATAACAAAGGTACCCAAGAAGTTTCGTAAAGATCGGTTCATAAATACGGCCTCTAGCCCGAGCCGTATCTAATTGTTGACGGACAGACGGGCCATGGCATAAGCTCAAATTTGATCTAAAAATTACTCCTTCAGGTGGTATAAATCTGTAAAAGAGCTCACATATCATTGCGTGAAGGCCCGGCCCCCTCCAAAACGAAAAGGAGGAAGACGACCCCGACCGCCAGTCAACGATACGTGAGATTGTTTAAACTTTAGATTGAATAGGGTAAAGAAAGAAAGAGCAGGAAGAAAAGATGATCAAAGAAAGAGAGAAGATTCAGAAAAATAACAGAGCAAAACCTAATTTGGCCAACTTGAACACTAGATAGGTTAACTTAAAACTCCATAGCGTAATAAGTACGGTATTTGATTCTTACTTTTAGTTCCTTTGATAAGAGTTTTGCATACCAGACTCGGTGGTGTTGAGGCGTGAGTGGGCCTTCCACTCAAGACATAGGTCAGTGGGTCCTATTTCACCAGTTGTACAGAACTTGATTACCGAGGTACAAAAAGAGCAATGCTTCAGGAACGGAGTTCCCACGTGGGGCAGGGTGGGGTAGAACCTTGGGGGTCTTTGGTTCCCATTGCTCAGGAAGGTCTTAAAGTTGACCAATGATGAGTTCTTGTGCACAGGTAAGGGTAGCTTATTCCATAGGTCTGTAACGCTTGGGATGAACGAGGACTGATACAATTGGGTTCGGCAAAAGGGAACGCAGTGGTTTTGACTTGATCGAAGACTAAATGATGAGTTCGTCTCGGAGACGAGTGGGGTGACTTTATTGGAAATATGTGGAGGTGACATGCGGTGATACATTTTGAAAAACTGAATTAATTTATGTTTGCAGCGTCTTTCTTGAAGGGAGTCCCATCGTGTTTCAGAAATCCTAATCCTATTTGGGTGGGACAGAAAATGCGCAATGTGGACGCTTTACAAAAAGGAGCAGAGGCGTGACGCAGGACCAACGCTCGCCTCCCTCGAAGTGGTCGACCACTTCTAGGGATGGAGTCGGGGATAATCTGGAACCATGGGGGTTGGAATTTCCATAACGGTTATGGTTTCCATAGCGGTTATTGGGGTGCTGATCAAAAAGCATCTTCTTGAGAGACCACCTGTCTTGTGAGACCACTGTGACCTGGTACCAACTTGTATTTTTATGCCATAATGGACCTGTCTTGAGAGACCGCCCATTTGAAGACTGAAACCATGACAAAATCTTTTTACCTGTTCTGGAATTGGAAAATCCATTGTGGTTATACTAACATAATTAAAAGTATTAAAAACTCTTAATTGGGTTTCAATTGCTATTCAGTTACATAACTCATTAACGATTGAGATGTTTTTATAAGACCCCTGTGAAAAGATTAGGATTATTGCTAAATAAACAATTTCATACATACCTGAATTCTGACAGATAGGATTATAAAAATAAATTTGTGTTGAAAATCTTCAAAAAGTTACGTTCTTCAAAAAGCAAAGGAAATGAAAGTGTCAATGACACTGTAGCTTAACTTGTGTGTTGTGTTTGATGAAAAGGATAATGTTCAATGTTTATGAAAGGATTATGAAATAAGACAAGAATTGTGATAATTGGGAATATGTTCATTTCTGTTCCCTGTATGCTATGTTTATGATAAAAATAATATGAGATGTACACTGTACTAAAGATCTGAGGGGTGGGTTAATATGACCTCACAGTTAATATATGTGGCCCTCACAGTTAACATATATCAACAAAATTACAATGAAATTATTCCAAAATGAGTCATCCTATCAAGTTACATTAAAATCCCTTCATAAATATGGCCTGTAGACTGTGCTAAAGGTTTTCGGGCGTCGGGCCCCTGTAGCCGTCAGTTTCCCAATTGCGTCCAAAGGGGACGTTCTCATCTAGACATTATATGAAGTCAACCTACCAAGTTACAATGAAATCCCTCCATAAATACGACCTGTAGACTGTGCTAAAGGTTTTCGGGCTTCAGGCACCTGTAGACATCACAGTTGACCAACCACGACCAAAAGGGGATGTCATCATCTAGGCATTATATGGAGTCAACCTAACAAGTTACAATGAAATCCTTCCATAAATACGACCTACAGACATGCTAAAGGTTTTTGGGCTCGGGCAGCCATCAAGGCTGAATGATCGTGACCAAAAGGGGACGTTCTCATCTGGACACTATTTGGAGTCATCCTACCAAGCTACAATAAAATCCCTTCATAATTATGACCTGTAGACTGTTCTAAAGGTTTTTGGGCTTTGGGCCCCTGAAGCCGTCACAGTTGCCCACTCGTGTCCAAAAGGGGACGTTCTCATCTAGACATTACATGAAGTCAACCTACCAATTTACAATGAAATCCCTTCATAAATATGACCTTAGACTGTGCTAAAGGTTTTCGGGCTTCGGCAGCCATCATGGTTGAATGATCGCAACCAAGGGGGACAATTTCATCTGGGCATCATCTGGAGTGATCCTGCGAAGTTACAATGAAATCCCTTCATAAATATGACCTGTAGACTGTGTTCAAGGTTTTCGGGCTTCGGGCACCTGTAGCCATCACAGTTGACCAATCACGACCAAAAGGGGATGTCATCATCTAGGCATTATATGGAGTCAACCTAACAATGTTACAATGAAATCCTTCTATAAATATAAACTTTTGCCTATGCTAAAGGTTTTTGGGCTCGGGCACCCATCAAAGCTGAATGATCACGGCCAAAATGGGACGTTCTCATCTTGACCTTATTTGGAGTCAACCTACCAAGTTACAATGAAATCCCTTCATAAAGAAGACCTGTAGACAGTGCTAAAGGTTTTTGGGCTTCGGGCACCTTTAGCGGTCAAAGTTGCCCAAACATGTCCAAAAGGGGACATTCTCATCTAGGCATTATATGAAGTCAACCTACCAATTTACAATGAAATCCCTTCATAAATATGACCTTAGACTGTGCTAAAGATTTTCGGGCTTCGGCAGCCATCATGGTTGAATGATCGCAACCAAGGGGGACAATTTCATCTGGGCATCATCTGGAGTGATCCTGCGAAGTTACAATGAAATCCCTTCATAAATATGACCTGTAGACTGTGTTCAAGGTTTTCGGGCTTCGGGCACCTGTAGCCATCACAGTTGACCAATCACGACCAAAAGGGGATGTCATCATCTAGGCATTATATGGAGTCAACCTAACAATGTTACAATGAAATCCTTCTATAAATATAAACTTTTGCCTATGCTAAAGGTTTTTGGGCTCGGGCACCCATCAAAGCTGAATGATCACGGCCAAAATGGGACGTTCTCATCTTGACCTTATTTGGAGTCAACCTACCAAGTTACAATGAAATCCCTTCATAAAGAAGACCTGTAGACAGTGCTAAAGGTTTTTGGGCTTCGGGCACCTTTAGCGGTCAAAGTTGCCCAAACATGTCCAAAAGGGGACATTCTCATCTAGGCATTATATGAAGTCAACCTACCAAGTTACAATGAAATCCCTTCACAAATATGACTTGTAGACTGTGCTTAAGGTTTTCGGGCTTTGGGTTCGGGCAGCCATCATGGTTGAATAATCGCAACCAAAGGGGACAATCTCATCTGGGCATCATCTCATCTGGAATGATCCTATGAAGTTACTATGAAATCCCTTCATAAATATGGCCTGTAGACTGTGCTCAAGGTTTTTGGGCTTTGGGCACTTGTAGCCAACACAGCTGACCAATTACGACCAAAAGGGGATGTCATCATCTGGGCATTATATGGAGTCAACCTAATAGGTTACAATGAAATCCTTCCATAAATATGACCTTTTACCTATGCTAAAGGTTTTTGGGCTCGGGCACCCATCAAGGCTGAATGATCGCGATCAAAAGGGGACGTTCTCATCTAGACATTATTTGGAGTCATCCTACCAAGTTACAATGAAATCCCCTCATAAATATGACCTGTAGACTGTGCTAAAGGTTTTCGGGCTTCGGGCACCTTTAGCCGTCACAGTTGCCCAATCATGTCCAAAAGGGGACGTTCTCATCTAGACATTATATGAAGTTAACCTACCAAGTTACAATGAAATCCCTTCATAAATATGACCTGTAGACTGTGCTAAAGGTTTTCGGGCTTCGGGCTCGGGCAGCCATCATGGGTGAATGATCGCACGTTCTCATCTAGACATTATATGAAGTTAACCTACCAAGTTACAATGAAATCCCTTCATAAATATGACATGTAGACTGTGCTAAAGGTTTTCGGGCTTCGGGCTTGGGCAGCCATCATGGGTGAATGATCGGAACCATAGGGGACAATCTCATCTGAGCATCATCTGGAGTGATCCTAAGAAGTTACAATGAAATCCCTTCATAAATATGACCTGTAGACTGTGCTCAAGGTTTTCGGGCTTCGGGCACTTGTAGCCATCACAACTGACCAATCACGACCGAAAGGGGATGTCATCATCTAGGCATTATATGGAGTCAACCTAACAGGTTACAATGAAATCCTTCCATAAATATGACCTTTTGCCTATGCTAAAGGTTTTTGGGCTCAGGCAGCCATCAAGGCTGCATGATCGCGATCAAAATGGGACGTTCTCATCTAGTCATTATTTGGAGTCATCCTGCCAAGTTACAATGAAATCATTTCATAAATATGACCTCTAGACTGTGCTAAAGGTTTTCGGGCTTCGGGCTCCTGTAGCCGTCACAGTTGCCCAATCACGTCCAAAGGGGGACTTTCTCATCTAGACATTGTATGAAGTCAACCCACCAAATTACAATGAAATTCCTCAATAAATATGACCTGTAGACTGTGCTAAAGGTTTTCGGGTTTTGGGCTCGGGCAGTCGTCACGGTTGGCAGATCATGCCCAAATGGGGAAATTCGCATCTAGACATCATAAGGAGTCATCCTACCAAGTTACAATGAAATATCTCCACATTAAACATGACCTGCAGACTGTGCTAAAAGTTTTTGGGTTTCGGGCTTGGGCAGCCATCACGGTTGATAGATCATGCCCAAAAGGGGACGTTCTCGTCTAGGCACTATACAGAGGCATCCTACCAAGTTACAATGAAATCCCTTCATAAATACGACCTGTAGACTGTGCTAATGGTTTTCGGGTTTTGGGCTTGGGCAGCCATACCGGTTGCCCGATCACGACCAAAAGGGGACTTTCTCATCTAGACATGACCCCAAACCTGCATATGAAATTTCGTGACGATCAGACAAGAACTGCGGGGTGTAGCCCGTGCTAAAGGAAATGTGAACAGACGTCACAGACTCACAGACTAACAGACTCACAGACTAACAGACTTCCGCACGCGTGATGGCAATAGCTTATCTTGACTATGTCAAGTTAAGCTAAAAACCAGTTCCCAGTGTCGATCTCCAGTTATACGGTCACAAACTAGAAGCAAACAAATAGGCCAAATTTTTGGGATTTATCCTGGATAGCAATCTCAGTCTAAACAGTCACGTAAACTCAATTACAGTTAGAGCTACTAAACGTATCAATTTTCTGAAGATGATCAGAGGTAGAAATTGGGGAGCAAACAAAGATGGGCTTCTCAAGCTCTACAAAACATTTATACGTCCGGTACTAGAATACGGTGCCATAATAACAAGTGACCTGAGCAAAACCAACATTCAGAAGCTACAGAGGGTTCAAAATTATGCTCTGCGAGTGGCACTATGCAAATCGAAATGGACACCGATAAAGGAACTTCATGAGCTAGCAAAAATAGAAACTATTGATACGCGATTAAAAGACCTACAAAACAAAACCCTCAACAGACTCCAAGATAGTGAATTAATGGTTGAGCTGAACGAACACCGATCCCTTAACAGAAAAACAAAATAAGTTTCCGGGAAAAAAAAAATAAAATAAAATAAAAATTATACAATAAAACTAAATCGCGTGGAGTCAGTGAGGATTGCCTCGCTACTCATTGAGAACTTTAGGATAGAGTCTGTGAGGACTGCCTCGCAACTCTGCTGAAGCGCGATTGAAATGAGTTTAATAAGATCTATACAACAAAATCCTCCACATACTCCAGGATAGTGAATCAATGGTGAAGCTGAACGAACACCGAACCCCTAACAGAAAAACCAAATAATCCACAGTAAATTTAAATTATTCAATAAAATTAAACTGCGTGGAGTCAGTGAGGATTGCCTCGCTACTCATTGAGATCTTTAGGATTGAGTCTGTGAGGATTGCCTCGCAACTCTGCGTGTGGGGAGTGGGCTCCGAAGAAACACACCCCTTATCCCATCCATAGCAACAATCACACAGCAGGCACAATATACAATAGCGGTTACCTATCTTATCTTTCTCTCTACCTATAACTTTTCTAATTGAACATTCTCAAATTTTCTTGCAACACTTTTATAAAGAAGCTGCATGGAAATGGTAGACAAAGCGTAGGAGGAATTGGTGCAACCTACCTTTCTGCAACATACACAAGAAACCACCAAACACTAGGCAAAGATTGAAACAAGCTTGTCTGGCTGGGGACGAGTGTACATTTTATATAAATAAACATTCGAATAAAGATTTAACAGCCCTTTTAAGGGCTTGATGGTGTGTGTGTCTGTGAGAGGGTGTTTTTTTTGTTTGTTTGTTTTGTTTTTTTTGGGGGGGGGAGGGGGTGGAGGTGGTCATTTGGAAATCCCGAAGGATAACCAGATACCTCATAATCACATACGGCATCCGATCTCCCAGAAGGCTTGATGGATGACTCCCGGTTTTTCAAAACTTAACTGTTGGAGCTTTCTCCACTCCTTTTTTGTAACCGCTATGGTCATATACCGGGGCCGCTACCAAACCGGCTCGCCACCATGGTGGGACTCAAACCTCTACCATCGCCGAACTGGAACCGAATAGAGCCCACTCTCTAATAGTTTTAATGGCGTTGAGGTACTGAGTATTGACCATCTAACACTCCAACGTAAACTGCCGGGAATTCTAACCGCGTGCATACCCCACTCAGACTCCATTTGAGGCAATAGGAAAGCTAGGCCTGTGTGATCCAGGTGAAATAAAATAAAATATCATCCCTGCACACCTTCGGCGCACTAAAACCTTTCATTCATTCATAGAATTATCATGGCCTTCGTCATTCATTGGTTCATTCATTCACACTTCTGAATTCAGAGTATGAGCACCTGATCAAGAATCATGGAAAAGCTGGAATTACCAGAGCGACTCATCAAAACCATATCAGCTCTGGGCATCTCTTGCCCTGTCACCTGGACTGTCCAGGAGACAGGCAAGAGAGTCCACCTGAACCTGGAGTTTGAGGTAGAGACACCATCCTCTTCGGGGAGAGGTAGCACCTTTGGAGAGAGGATCCCCTCTCCCACTGGTCCTCACCCGAAGAGGCACGGAGGCCCTGAAAAGAGAAGAAAGAAGAAGAGTCCATCAACCAAGTGCAGGGACGTCCGGCGCTTGGAGGCATTCCGGAATAGGAAGAAAGAGGTGAGTGAGGGGGTGGAGGCTCTGGAGGCAGCCGCCAGTTCCCCTCCTAGTCCCACTGGTACACCCAATCAACTGCTGGCTCCTGAGCCGGTACAGTTGGATGAGGAACATCCAGTGGAGACTGAGGAGGAACTGGAAGTTGCTTTATTACCGCCTCCCACCCCTCACTCCCCCCTTCCTTCACTACCGGAAAGCCCAGGAGCGGTACAGCCACCACTTTCTCCTCTTGACACCATAGTGCAAAACGCATGAAGAGAAATAAAGATGTCAAAAGCAGAACGGGCAAAAACAGCAGAGTACCTAAAGAAATCTGAAGAATACGCCAGAGCGGTACTAAAAAAATGTAACGAGCGCTCTTCAACACCACCACCAGCCTCATCACCATCACCATGCCAACCTCCACCAAAGAAGAAGAGCTGCAAAAAGGCCAGAAGGGTAAACCTTTTCCCTCCTTCCTTTTCCTCCTTCAACAAGCCAAGACATGTGTCAATCATCAATATACAGTCACCGAGGGTTGAAAGGGGCTTGTTCCCCATACCGTCCATGCGCACCTTTGGCGCGCGAAACCATTTCGTTCGATGGAATTATCATTTCAGTATGGAGATCATAAAAAGTAACAAAGGAGGCCAAAAATTATGTTATGGAGGTTACATGTATACAAAAAGGCAGCAAATAAGTCAAGCATTCGGTGGAACTGTTCTGCCAGAATTGAATCCAATTGCAAAGCTCTAGCAACAACTGATTTGGAGATAACCAGTATTTTAAGAGTTACTGAACATTGTCATGGGCAAAATGAAGAGCTCATAGAAGGGTCCAAGTTAAAAAATGTTATTAAAGAAACATCATCTGTGAATAGAGGAAGACCAAGTCAGATACTGGCAGATACTTTACAACAGCAGCCACCTGGTATCAGGAGTGTTATTGGAAATAAAGATAATGTCAAATGAATGATAAGGAGGACAAAGCAAGGAACACTTCCAAAAGAACGCAAATCTTCAAAAGAACTAGAAATACCGGATGAATGGGCAACTACTGGTGAACCAGACTTTCAGCCTTTCTTAATTTATGACAATGGGAAAGAATCTAGCAAACGCATGTTGGTGTTTCATTAAAAATATCAAAATTCACTTATTTATTCCTCACAAAATTATAATTATTAGATATTTCATAAGGAACTGGAATTTAAGTCATCTTATCTTGTTTAGCAAAGCATTCTGAGCTCTGTCAAACAAGATAAAATGACTTAAATATTTTAAATTTCTTATAAAATATCAAATAATAATATTTTGGTGAGAAATACATAGGTAAATTAGAAAAAAAGAATTCATTCATTAAAAATATCAAAATTCACTTATTTATTCCTCACCAAATTATTATTAGATATTTCATAAGAAATACGATTTGTTAAAAACCCACTTATTTATTCCTCACCAAATTATTATTAGATATTTCATAAGAAATAAGATTTGTTAAAAATCTTTGTTTTGTACTTCATTTTTGATTTGTTTCATGTTCTGTGCTAACTGCCATTTATATTGTGCTTCATATTCAATTGCTATGTGCCATTGGTATTGTGCTTCATATCTATTTAGTTTAATAAAAAAAATTCGAAATATTGGTACTTGTTATTTCAAATAAAACACCGGCTAGTGCCTTAGATGCAATTACCCCCACCTCCCCCCAAAAATCCAACTTCATATACATTTGGTCTGAGGGTATATTGTCCGAGGGTATTTTGGCCTACCCATTGAGGGTATTATGTCCTAAGGGTATTTTTTTTTTAGGGTATTATGTCCTAAGGGTATTTTGATTTTGTCAGAGGGTATTTTGTCCGGATACCGTCTTGAGAGACTACTTTTGTGTGGCCCAAAGGGCGGTCTCTCAAGACAGGGTCTACTGTACACAGTAACAAGAGCTCAAACACCTTAGGACAAATAGTATAGGAGTGGATGGATGGTTGGAGAGATGGACAAATACACCAGCAGCTGGACCTGAAAGTGGTTCTCTTTTAGTGTAATTCGAAAGGCTATCCATCAAGAACACAAAAATTACCACCCAACAAAATTATACTCTATTCAATACAAAGATAGGCTTTCAATGTTAGGACACTCCTCATATTCCTGAGGGCATCTGGTGTCAGCTCTTGCATGGAGGGGTAGACTGACAGGACATATGGACGGGCGGGTGGATGTATGAAAGTGATAGGCATACTTCCAGACAATGCCATACTGTCTGGAATCATGCTTTGCAGGGAACAGGTAAAATAGATTTAAAACTAGAAAAACTGTGAGCACTGCTCACTACATGATACCACCCGCTCCCACCAAGAAACATTTTACAACAATAAAAGTGTGTTTAATGTAGAGAACACAAACACTGACAACCTCCCCCCCCCCCCCCCCCCCCACTTCCACCCCGAAGCTTGAATTGACAAAGCCCATTTTTCAATATGTGAAACTGTAAAAATGAAAATATCTGAAAACAAACCCACGCAAGCTTGAATTGACAAAGCATATGAGAAACCCTAAAAATAAAAATATCTGAAAACAAAACAGGAGGTGCACATCTTCAGTATTTGTAAAAGTAGGTCTGAAAGTTTCAATGAAATCTGTTCAATGGTTTAAGAGGAGTTGCGGATAGCAGATCTGTACAGAATGTCAATTGAATTTGACAAAGTTCATTTTTCAATATGGGAAACTGTAAAAAAAGAAAATATCTGAAAACAAAATAGGAGGTGCACATCTTCAATGTATGTAAAAGAATGTCTGAAAGTTTCAATGAAATCCATTCACTGATTTAAAAGGAGTTGCGGATAGCAGATGTGTAACACCCCCCCCCCCCCCCCCCCCCCAAAGCTTAACACCCTATAGCATAACGGATGTACGGACGTATGTCAGAATATGAAAATATCTGAAAGAAAAATAGGAGGTGCACATCTTTAGTTTATGTAAAAGAATGTCTGAGAGTTCCAATGGAGTTTGTTCAATGGTTTAAGAGGAGTTGCGGATAGCAGATCTGTACAGAATGTCAATTGAATTTGACAAAGTTCATTTTTCAATATGGGAAACTGTAAAAATGAAAATATCTGAAAAGAAAATAGGAGGTGCACATCTTCAATGTATGTAAAAGAATGTCTGAGAGTTTCACTGAAATCTGTTCACTGGTTTAGGAGGAGCTGCGGATAGCAGATGTGTACACCCCCCCCCCCCCCTCCCTAAAGCATAACGGACGGACGGACAGACGGATGGATGTACGGATGTACAGAAGTATGGACGTACGGACGGACCGAGTGAACACTATATACCATCCACTTTTCAAGTGGGTGGTATAACTAGTGAAAAGCCTGTTTTTAAAATTAAAAACACCTTATTTTTTTATTTATTTATTTATTTTTTTATTGGTGTTTAAGGTCACATATTTTTGCACAATGGCTAATCATGACCACATCATAAGTATCAACTCCAGACCAGGGTGAGCGTTAATAAGCCATGTTGCCCATTTTAGAGAGGGTTTGCACCCCCCAAGCATTGGTGACTGGGTCCTATTTTACCAGTAAAACAGAGCCTGTTTACCGCAGTGAACAGGCACTGCTTCACTTCCCGGGGTTCCTGAGGGGACAAAAATGCCTTCAAATTAATTAAATACCAAATCAATGCAACAAGTTGCTGAGGATGCAAAAAGCAACAATAGAGAAACGAGTTACCTGCTCTTCAAATCTCTGAATTCGGGCTATTGACAAACTAAGTGCCAAAACAAATGGAGATAATGTTGATGAAACATTCTGCTGAGAACCCTGAAAAGAAGCAATAAAAAAATTCTCTTACCTTCAGCCAATCATTTAATAATTTAAAACTTTTAAATTATTTCAGTTGCCATGCACCTTAAGCTTTAGGCAGTAAATAATCTTTTCTTTTCGTAAAACATAGGTCAATGTGTAGACTGTCAGAGAACTGTCAGATATTAAAATTTATTCATAATCGTTTTGTTACAATTTACAGGAGAGTGCACTCTTTAATAAAACATTTATTAGGCCCTACAAACTAGATCTGTTTCTCAAGCCATTTTTTGTGAAATTGCATGTGGGCAGGCAGTTTTTTATTTTATTTTTGTAATTATTTCTTTGTGATCAAAAGTTCATTTTTTAAGTTTGTTTAATGTTTTAGACCTCATAATCTACAGAATACCATGGGTGGTGGTGTATTTGACCCTTCAGTGCAAGAAGGCTTTGCAATGCTAAAGCTTGCAAAGCCTTTTTGCACTCAAGGGACAAATTTATAGTGATGAAACAGTTGGCCCATTTTTGTAACCGGATAACCATCGGGCATAATCGGATTTCAACTGGACATCCATTAATTTTATCTACAATTTTATCTGCTGGTATTATTCCATTGTCTGCGACATAAAATCAGTAAGGAATGGCAAGAAAACAGTTCAAAACACTGCAACCTGACTTCCGCAAAACATATATAAACGAACACCATCGAGTGCCAATGGGAATCGTCAATGTGCAAATGATCGTTATGGTCCCACATAACAGTGATGATACTTCGTAACTGTGGTCACCCTGCACTGCCCGGTCACAAAAACAGGCCTTGCCGTTTGAAAATCACAGGCACACGACATACAGCACATCTGAAACAAAAATCGTGTGTGCAAATTGTTCCCTAGGAGCACATCTGAAGTGATGGACAAATGTCATTGATATTAGTTAAGAATTTCCCAACCAGTTTGTAAATTGTAGTTAGGCATAGTTATTAGTTAACTGTATTATCAAAGAGCTTCTTACCTTGAGTGGCTTGAATTTGATATGATCATAGAGTGAATATGTAAGCCTAATTTTTTGAATATCTTTTTCTGTTCAATGCTAAGACAAAAGTTACAAACAGTTCCACATTTACATTTACCTATTACTCGCAATGAAATTTCTGGTGGCAATATTTTGCGAGTCATGAAAGGGGTGTGGTAAGAAATTATTATATGACCCATTGATCAAGAGCCCCTCATCCAACATTGACAACTGAAAAACAAATTTTACAATGCTAGGTTTTAAAAAAGGTTTTTTATGACATACTTTCATACTTTTAAACAGTTCATTAAAATCAAAACATGGTTTTTCTGAAACACGTTTGTAAAGTACCTAACAGTCAATTTATTCTGAAAGCACCATTACTCACAATGTGGGATTTTTTCAGCATTATAATCTGCAATTAACAACACCTCATCAAAGAGAAGAATGTCCAATTTGTCTGTAGAAGACAATGTTACACTGACAGGCATGTGCTCACTGCTGCTCACGCAGTAAACAACCTGCAGTGCACTCGACTGTTGGCAGTTTGATACAAAGTACCGTATTTACTCTATATATTGGGACACTCTATAATTTGGGACACACATTTTTTCCAGAAATGTTTTTTTTTTTATTCTCCAATGTTTGGGACACTCAGGAGACTTGTTTCCAGTTACCCCAGTCACCTGAAAACGGTGCAAAATGCTCAATATTAAAGCTAAGTTGGTGTTTAATTTTCCTTTTTAAACAATAAATGAAAGTGTCAATGACACTGTAGCTCAACTTGTCAAGACAAAGACATGTACATGTATAGTATGTGACACAGCAATGACAAACATCTAGGTAATGACCTGATAACAAAGGTACATATAAAGTATTGTAATGGTCTGTACATAAATACTGACCATTGCCTGTAACAAATGTATAGGTAAACTAGAAAAGAAATCCTTGAGTCCCAGAGTGGGTCTGACTGAACCCCAAAATATTTGTTCTCATAGCACAGTGATAACAAAGGCACCCCAAAACACACTCATTCCTGTCCCAAGGTGAAAACAAAGGTACTCAAGAAGTTTCGTGAAGATCAGTTCACAAATAAGAGCTGTGTAGAAGTTGTGACAAAAAACTGATTGGACCTAATTTCGGTACAAAATGGCCACTGGCAGCCATCTTGAATTTTGGACCGCACCCGGAAACACTCGTTCTCGTCCCAAGGTGATAACAAAGGTACCCAAGAAGTTTTGTGAAGATCGGTTCATAAATACAGCCTCTAGCCCGAGCCGTATTGACATGTGTACTTACTGTGTGTAAGTAGCACTGAAAAAATCAAAGTTCATCTAATTTGCATAATTTCTGCACGAGAAAAAAACCTGTACTATATGTGATGTATTCCATGTTACTAAACATTCATACAAAAATTTATTCAAATCAGAAATTTCATACAGAAGTTCTGTACAAAAGACTAATTGCACTAATTTTGGTACAAAATGGCTGCTGGTGGCCATGTTGAATTTCGGACCACACCCAAAAACACTCGTTCTCATCCCACGGTGATAACAAAGGTACCCAAGAAGTTTCGTAAAGATTGGTTCATAAATACGGCCTCTAGCCTGAGCCGTATAGAAGTTGTGTACAAAAAACTGATTAGACCTAATTTCGGTACAAAATGGCCATTGGCAGCCATCTTGAATTTTGGACCGCACCCAGAAACACTCGTTCTCGTCCCAGGGTGATAACAAAGGTACCCAAGACGTTTCGTGAAGATCGGTTCATAAATACAGACTCTAGCCCGAGCCGTATTGACATGTGTACTTACTGTGTGTAAGTAGCACTGAAAAAAATCAAAGTTCATCTAATTTGCATAATTTCTGCACGAGAAAAAAACCCGTATTATATGTGATCTATCCCATGGTACTAAACATTCACACAAAAAATTATTCAAATCAGCGTTTTCATATGGAAGTTCTGCGCAAAAATCTGATTGCACCAAATTTTGTACAAAATGGCTGCCATCGGCCATCCTGAATTTCGGACCGGACCCAAAAACACTCGTTCTCGTCCCACAGTGATAACAAAGGTACCCAAGGAGTTTCGTAAAGATCGGTTCATAAATATGGCCTCTAGCCAGAGCCGAATTGGCATTTGCACTTACAGTGCTGAAAGTAACACCAAAAAACATCGAAGTTAGTCTAATTTGCATAATTTACACACGAGAAAAAAACCTGTATTATATGTGATGTATCCCATGGTACTAAACATTCATACAAAAAATTATTCAAATCAGAGCTTTCATATGGAAGTTCTGTACAAAAAACAGATTTCTGCATCGTCGGTACAAAATGGTGGCTGGCAGCCATCTTGAATTTCAGACCGCACCCAAAAACACTTGTTCTCGTCCCACGGTCATAGCAAAGATACCCAAGAAGTTTCGTAAAGATCGGTTCATAAATACGGCCTCTAGCCCGAGCCGTATCCAACTGTTGACGGACAGACGGACAACAGGCCATGGCATAAGCTCAAATTTGGCTTCGCCAAAGTTGAGCTAAAAATTGATAATACATACTGATTGGTGTTGTTTTTATTTAAATCTGTTCCTAAGTTTTAATATTTACAGTCCGGACTGATATGAGGAAGACTATTTAATATTACATTGTGACAGTCTTCAACCCTTTACTGAACGCTAGTGGCAGATGACACTCATAAAAAGAATTCTTGTGTAACTAAAAATTTTCATTTTTTGCTTCCAAAACATAGCTTATGACCCCTCATTAGAACCAGCGCAATGCATTCGTTCCAATGAGGGGCATAAGCTATGTTTTGGAAGCAAAAAATGAAAATCTAAAAAAAAATTGGATGGCGATTTTCGTATATAGTGATGGAAAACGAATCACACACAACTTGATTCAGCATCAAAACAAGACCAGGTTGTGTTTTTTCCCCATTTTCTAAGATGTGGGACATCTGTGAAAATATTTATTTTTAGCTGTCCCAATACATAGAGTAAATACGGTAAGACATTTATCCGCAACTTGACATCCAAAGCGACCGAAATAACTGTTCATTCAACATTCCAACACTTTAACCTTTTCATGTTACATCATTGTAAATTGACCAATGTTTGGGAGCTTTGACAATGCTTGTGTCGGCAAAAGAATTCTAATGTATCGCAATCAAATACTATTTATTTTCCCGACGCTATCCCATAAACTATAGGTCTAGCGGTTATCCGGTTGAAGCTTTTCCAACCGGTTATGCCAATAACAGTTGCAAACCGGTTATCCAGGTAACTGTTTTAGCACTACAAATTTATCAATTTTATTAACTTGGATAAAATATCGGACACAAACATTTAATTTTAACTTTTTTAAGTTTGCATTGGTTGTTTATATTTATTTATTTATTGGTGTTTAAGGTCACATATTTATGCACCATGGCTAATCGTGACTATGAGTTTTACGGGTGGAGGAAGCCGGAGTACTTGGAGAGAACCACCGAGCATCGATGAGCAACTGTCAGCTCAACATTCTAACTCTGTTCAAGCTCCGCTCAAGCAGGTGTACTGCGGTTAAGACATGTGCACCATCGATCTGCAGTAGG
The DNA here is from genome assembly GCA_031216915.1 of Pictodentalium vernedei. Taxonomy (NCBI): domain Eukaryota; kingdom Metazoa; phylum Mollusca; class Scaphopoda; order Dentaliida; family Dentaliidae; genus Pictodentalium; species Pictodentalium vernedei. The sequence goes on from CM062295.1 coordinate 616,470,318, forward strand.
CCTTAGTACACAGCGTCACTGTGCCCCCATGTAGGCAACCAGGATAAAGCACCTTGCCCAAGGACACAACGTGGGTCGTCCTGGACAGGTATCAAACTCGGGACCTCTAGCACAGAAGTCCAACAGTCTACCACTGAGCCACCACACTCCCATTTGCATTGGTTATCAAGAGAGCATGTGGCAACCAAAATGAGCATGTTGGAGAGCCTGAGAAACAGATTTTTTTAAAAACCTTTTTAGGCCTTAGCAGACGTTTTTGTATGGCATATATACAAGATTCGTACAGCGATAAAATATTCCATGATTTTCATGACTTACCAATCTATTTCCATGACCTGATACAACCTTGTTTAACCCTTCCGTTAACACAAATAAAAACAAACCTTTTCAGTGCAACACTGTCTTTCAAGCTTCATTATTTTTCAAATTTTGTCGTTTAACTGGTAGAGTACAATAAGCCCATACTTGGTCTTTATTCTGAAGGGAAGGTGCCTCAACTTCAAGGTTTCATACTCAGTGGATGTGTTTCATATTATCTTTCAAGTAAAATTATTAAGTCTATAAGGATTTACCTTGTCAAATGCAAACCAAAATCTGTTTGAATTCATTGATGTTTGTTTAACTGGTAGAGTTCTAAATTATTTTTCAAAGGTGATTTGTAAAGTGAATATCTTTTTCACGGGTACCATGCTACAATCAAAAGGAGCCCCTGTTCAGTAAGATTTTGTTCATAAACAATTGATTAGTTGCAATTTATTGGGGAGTCCCACTCAGCACTCTTCAATAAACTGTAATAAACAATTTTGTTTACACACTTTTTGTTTTTTCAATTGCCGAGCAAATGAGGCACTGAATACAGTGTAAAGCCACTAAAGTGGCTTTCAGCACTTTCCAGTAGAGCTGTGATAGTGGCTTCCATTACTCAACCTGTTAAGTCATCACAATTAATCAATATCCAATGGAACCCTGTTAAATGAATAGTCACTTTGCAAGTAAGAATTATTCAAATAACTGGAATATTTAATTAACAGGGATTAGACACTTTCTAATATTCTAAAGAAAATCTAAGCATTTATTCTATTATATTTTTTTTTGTTTTTTAATTTTTTTTATTCCGATACAGTTGTGAACAAGAAGAATGTTACTAAGGTAACACATGTCCCCATGACCTTCACCTTGCAGATGCAGCGGAAACTATTATACGCGACACACCTTCTGACTGAGCTTAACATTTGGAAAAAGTTTAACAATTGTACTATGATTCGTTTCTGAGTTATGGCTGAGACGTGAATATTGACCGATTTTTAGTGTGACCTTGAAATGTGACCTTGACCTTGAAGGTACGAACCTGGCTATGGTGTGTGACACATCCTCCCATGGTCCTTTATAATTGTGTAAAGATTGATGACTGTAGCCCTAATAGTTTTGGAGTTATGCTTGAGACACGATTTGTGACCCTGAACATATGAAGGTCAATTGTGACCTTCACATTGCAGATGCGGCGGAAACTTTTTTACACAACACACCTTCTGACTGTCCTTAACATTTGGAAAAAGTTTAACAATTGTACTATGATTCCTTTCTGAGTTATGGCTGAGACATAAATATTGACAGAGTTTTAGTGTGACCTTGAAATGTGACCTTGACCTTGAAGGTACAAACCCGGCTATGGTGTGTGACACATCTTCCCATGGTCCTTTATAATTGAGTGAAGATTGATGACTGTAGCCCTAATAGTTTTGGAGTTATGCTTGAGACACGATTTGTGACCCTGAACATATGAAGGTCAATTGTGACCTTCACATTGAAGATGCAGCAGAAACTATTATAGCAACACACCTTCTGACTGTCCTTAACATTTGTAAAAAGTTTAACAATTGTACTATGATTCGTTTCTGAGTTATGGATGAGACACGAATATTGACCGATTTTTAGTGTGACCTTGAAATGTGACCTTGACCTTAAAGGTACAAACTTGGCTATGGTGTGTAACACATCCTCCCATGGTCCTTTATAATTGTGTGAAGTTTGATGACTGTGGCCCTAACAGTTTTCGAGTTATTGGTTCGGACACACACACAGACCTTCACATTGCAGATGCGGCGGAAACTATTATACGCGACACACCTTCTGTCCTTAACATTTGTAAAAAGTTTAACAATTGTACTATGATTCGTTTCTGAGTTATGGCTGAGACACGAATATGGACAGATTTTAAGTGTGACCTTGAAATGTGACCTTGACCTTGAAGGTATGAACCCGGCTATGGTGTGTGACACATCTTCCCATGGTCCTTTATAATTGTGTGAAGTTTGATGATTGTGGCCCTAACAGTTTTCAAGTTATTGGCTAGGACACACACACAGACACATCCACACTTCAATCACTATATGCCACCTGACTTAAGTCGGGGGCATAAAAATATGCACAATACAATTGGAACATTCGTAGAGATAGGTTTCTTATGCAAAATTATACCCGAATGATTTCATACAATCATGGTTCTGGAGCAAACAGTGCTCTGTCAAACAAGATACAAAAGATAAATTGACTGTTTTGGATGTACTGAGATCTGTACAATATCTTTTAACAAGGGGCATTTGATGACTGTCTGAATAATTTCTGGACAAATTTCAAGATTTTTTATTCAATTAACAGGAGTTGATTTTATAACCTATTTGCAATTATTAACACGTCAAATTTGTACTTGTACTGAAAGTATGGAAAATGGTTTTGTTTTCTAGTTAAGTTATATTCAATTAACAGGGTTATTCAATTAAGAAATTCAAGTGGTACTCACTGTATTAAAGTCCACATTCTGTTAAACCTGCAACTCCAGTATGGGAAACTTTTCACTGTTCAAAAAATTGTTTTTCCCGCATAACAGTGTAAGGAATTAAATTAATAATTCCAACTACTTTCAGGACTGTGTAGTGGATTAACAGAAATAATGCCTCTTTCCCTTATCACATATTCAGAAAAATTGCCTGAGAAACAAGAAATTATTTTTCATAGCCTTTACCTTCAGATATTTCAAATATTCTTTTCCAAGTTCTTGGTCCTGTTTTATTGAAAATGTGATATGAAGAATAACAGTGCCTTCTGTCTGACGTAAAATGTCAACATTTTGACAATCGCTGTCAAGTAAATCCGTGCTGAAATATTGACACGAAACTTAGAATTGCAACTGAAAACTTAACATACAGTACATGTAGAGTGTATTATCACTAAATCACCCACAGAGTGGAGATTCCACCTGAGCAATAATTGCAAATTTGTTGCAAAGCATAACCAGCACCAGCAAAGATTCAGCCAATGGACCTCCGGGTTAAACCCGGAGGTCCATTGGCTGAAATATTGCTTGTGCTTTTTTTCGAAATGTACAAAATTTGAAAGTTATAGCTTGGGTGATCTGCGGGTGATTTAGTTACAATCCACTCTCCACGTACTGCAATGGCAAGAAACAATACACTTAACTATTAACCAGACACAACTAAAAGACAACACTGGCCAAAAAAATGTTATTGAAGAAATGAAAAATTCCCATTCTGTCTCCAAAACATCTTGCGACACCTCAATTTTCTAGTTCCAAGTTCTTATACATGTATTTCAAAAAAACACTTAACCCTTTGCTTAACAAATTGGCTGCATACATCTTTGTAATAATATGCAAACTCAGCTGTTGAAAAAGAAATTATTTTTCAAAAAATTTCAACAAAAGCATATCATGTGACCTCTCATTGCAGTGAGCTCATCTGAAACATTTGAAAAAATAATGTATAAAAAAAATAAATTTTGATATTGTCTGTGCTGGGTAAAGGGTTATGAGCTTCCAAAAGATCAAGTGTTAGGTTTGGGCATTGTCAGTGAATAAAAAATACAATTCATGCAACAAAACAAATATCACAGCCTATAAGTAGGTAAATTGAAGAAAATGAAAAAAAACAATTACCAAGACATTTTGAACAAAATGATTCAAAACATTTCCAACACATTTTAAACAAAATGATTAAAGCAATTACAGTGGCACCCTGTTAATTGAAAAGCCACTTTGCCAATGGAAATTATTCAATTAACAGGAGTATTCAATTAACATGGATTGTGTCACTTTTCTGAATTCTGGAGATAAACTTAGATTTATTCTTTTATATCTTGTTTGACAGAGCGCTGTCAAACAAGATATAGTAGATTAAATGCCTGTATTGGATGTACTGAGGCCAAATTGGTCTATAAACAAAGAAAAACTGGGGAGAGTCAGGGTATTTTCTCGACAGGTTACGAGATTTTTTATTCAATTAACTGGAGTTTACTCTATAACCTATATTCAATTAACAGGTCAAATTTGTACTGGAGGTATGGAAAATGGTTTTGTGTTGGGAAATTATATTCAATTAACAGGATTATTCAGTTGAGACATATCCATTTGAGTGGACTCCACAGTACCTCAGGGAGCGCGGTGGCTCAGTAGGTAGAGGTGCAGGCTGCAAGCCGAGAGGTCCTCGGTTCGAATCCCACCTGCGGCAACCGCGTTGTGTCCTTGGGCAAGACACTTCATCTCCATTGCCCGCGTGGGGGCACGATGACGCCGTGTACTAAGGCGTACTGCACGTCGATGGTATGCATGTCTTCAACCAATCTAACCCTGCCTGTGCTGCAGTGCGGAGTTACGATGTTGGGGAGCTGGCAGCTGCTCGTCGTTGCTCGGTGGTTCTCTCCGGGTACTCTGGCTTCCTCCACCCGTAAAACTGTCACGGTCATGATTAGCCATTGTGCATAAAAATGTGACCTTAAACATCAATAAATAAATCAATAAATCCACTGTACCTCTATACATTTTGAACAAATGATTTAAGCAGTTACCAATCTACATTTCAATTTCCAAACTACATTTTGAACAAAATGATTCAAGCAATTAACCAACATACATTTTGAACAAAATAATTTGAGCAATAGGCCTCACAAAGTGGATCCTCTGTTTTTCAGGCCATTTTTGTAAAATTGCATGCTGGCGGTTTTTTAGTTTATTTTTTATTTTTGTAATTATTTCTTTGCCATTAAAAAGTTCATGTTCTTTGTTTGTTTTATGTTTTAGGCCCCATAATCTACAGAATAGCATGGGTGCTGGTGTATTACATCCCTTGAGCACAAGAAGGCTTTGCAATGCTAAAGCATTGCAAAACCTTGTTGCATTCAAGGGACAATTTTATTAACTTGGGTAAAATATCAGACATTAGCCATTTGATTTTGATTTTTTTAAGTTTGGATTGGTTATAAAAAGAGAGCATGCAGAAGCCAAAAGGACAATGAAGGAGGGTCTAAGAAACAGATTTTTAATTTTTTTAGGCCTTACCTAGATATGTTGAAAAAAAAGATTTAAAGAAAGTTAAAAAATTTATAGTAATTTATATAATTTTTATACTTACCAATGACCCAGACTTTGCTGGTTCTAACTCTTAAATTCTAGGGCCAAACACAAATTTTGCCTCTCCCAATCCCCAAAATTTGCACCAAAATCCAAAAATTAGATGTCCTATGTGGTCCTCCATTCTTTTGTCCACTGCGCATGCGCAGTGTCCAGGAAGTACCGAAATTGGAGCCAAATCCTCATTCTTACAACCAGTGCCTGGTAAGCATTATGTAATCAGCGGGGAGGTATGAGTTCCCAACTCATGGGAGGGCCATCCCCGTCTGGGTCATTGGTAAGTATAAATAATATATAAATTACTATAAATTTTTTAACATTTTTATACTGTACCAATGACCCAGACTTAGCTGAATAGAAAAAACGCTGGAGGGCCTAGGACATAAAGAAAAGTCCAATAGACTCAATTACATGTAGACCGAATTATCCCCTCCAGGAGAAGAGGAGAACAGGCTTTACATGTATCTTTCTTGTTTATACCAAAAAAGAAAGACACAATACGTAATTGAGCACAATAACATCAATGATCTCTATTAACATTCAGTATAACCCATTATACTAATCTTTTTAAAGGAAAGCCAATAAAGATAGTCCAGAAAATGAGACTCTTTATACTCTTTTAAAAGTGTCCGAGGATTGTATATTAGCGCTCGTATGACACGTGACATATACAAATGTTTCACACCGAGCTACACTTTAAAAATATTACATAAATGAGATAGACATTAGCTTTACACTTTAAAACCATCCCGGCACCAACTCGGAATTACTGGCTCCAGAGGAGGTATTCCCTTGCTTTTCACTATGAAGCAGGTGGTATAAGGGAACACCACCCCCCCCCCCCCCACCCTTCTCCTTGCTCTGGGTCAAATACCCCAGAATGAAGAGGGCAGCAGGACATAGTCACTACTGTAACAGAAAGCCTGCATAACTATAGTTGCAACTGTTTAGTGGACGACATTCTGAGCAACAGATAATGGACCTAAACAATGCAGGTCGTCAGAAATGGACTCAATATTTCTAAGATAAAACTTCGGGAACATGGAAGGCTGAGACCAATATGCAGCCTTCATCAAATTAGTAAAAGTAACTCTATTAGCATAAGCCCAAGATGTAGACAGCGCTCTTACTTCATGCGCCGAAATCTTAAGCACAGACTGCTGAGATGACGATAATTTTTCATAAGCAGTATGGATAGTTAATTGAATCCACCTTGCAACAGAATGGACCATAATGTCCTTTCTATTAGGCAACAAGGACAGAAAGAAATGCTTACGTCCCTTTCTGATAAACTCAGATCTACGTTTGTAAATACACATAGCTCTGACTTGGACAAAGCAAAGGCCTATGACCGTCTGAAGACGGAAGAGCCTTAATAACAATCGGTTCAGGATACTTATTAGGAGCCTGATTCTTAGCCAAAAATCCAACATTAGTAGTTAGAGTAATAGTATTACCAACACTATGATAGTGAGAATCATCAACCGATAGTGCATGAAGCTCACTAACTCTTCTGTCAGAAGAGAATGCTAAGAGAAAAGCTGTCTTATAAGAATTTGAAGTCCACTGTATCAAGAGGCTCAAACGGTGCTTCTTTTAGCTTCAGAAGAACCCAAGCTAAATTCCACTTAGGAATTAACCTAAGGTTCTAGGTCTATTTATCGAAAAGTTTTTCAGTAACTTAGATAAAGAGACATTAGATCCAATCTGTAAGCTATCATGATGAGCAAAGGTATCCGATAGCATAGACCTAAAACCCTTAATGGTTATTGGCTGCAGTTTGATCTCGTCAAACAAGTATACCAGAAAATTAGCAATGTCTGGAATGTAGGGATCATAAATATCAATAGAATGATCCCTACACCACCAATAGAAAACCTTCCACTTAGCAGCATAATTTAGCGAAGAGGAGGTCCTCCTACAGTTAAAAATTGCATCCACTGCTCGTCCTGTTTTTAAAATGCTTGCCGTGAAAGAAGGACCACACAATGGAAATACATGAAGGTTGAGACCTTGCGGATTGTGATGCAGTGTGTGCGATTTCCCCTGCGAAAGAAGGTCCTCCTGTGGAGGAAGCTTCCGCAGAATGTCCCACAACAGACACCTGAGTAGATTTATCCATGGTCTCTGGGGTGACAGAGATGCTACCAACAGAATCTTGCAGTGAGATTGCTTGTTTTTTGCAATATCTGCTGAAGCAACGGAGCTGGAGGATACGCGTATCCTATCATTCCGTCCCAAGAGATCGTGAGGGTGTCTACTGCAAACGCTCGAGGATCTGGGCATGGCGACACATACGTCTGCAACTGATTGTTGAGATGCATTGCAAATAAGTCTATCATTTGATGATCCCATTGGTAGCAAATCTGATTGAATACTCGTTTGTTGAAAGTCCATTCTGACGGCAACATACGACCTTTCCGAGAAAGGGATTCCGCTAGAACGTTCAGACGACCCGGAATATGATGGACCGATAGAAGAACTTGATGCTCTAGGACAAATAGAAGGATTCTTTCCATTAGATTGAACAACAGAATGGAATGAGTGCCTCCCTGGTTCCGAATATACGCTACTACTGTCAAATTGTCGGACAGAAATCGAACATGCGAATTCTGAATGATGTTCATCCACTGACGTAGCGCAAGCCAATTGACATCATCTTTTGATGTTTATGTGCTTGTTTAGGAACTGCGGATCCCAAAGACCCTGGCACCTCGTATCTGATGGGCTCAAAGTTGCGCCTCAACCTGTCTGAATCGCATCCGTCAATATCATAAAAATCAGATCTGGCAGTTGCAGTGGTACTCCGTGAATTAACCACTGAATATCTGCCCAAGTCTGAATCTCATGTTTCACATGATTCGACAAGACGATATTCGTTTCGAGCGAATGAGTCTTCACACACCAATTCTGAGTAAAAAATATCTGGAGTGGAAGAGTGCGTAACCGCCCCATCGGAATAAGATCCGCAGCGGCTCCGCACAAACCTGTCAGTCTCATGAATTCTCTCGCTGTTACTACATCTGAGTGAAGACAAAAGCGAGCTTAACAACTAACTAATATCGCTCTGGTTAACGGCAGACGGACGAGATAGTCGTGTGTCTCTAAGCTCATTCCCACATGGGTGAATGATTTGGACGGCACTAGATCCAACTTCTTTTTGTTTACTATGAAACTGAGACGTCGGTGCAATTGAAGCAGACTCTGAACATCGTTCTGAAGCATTAACTTGCTGTCGCAACTCTGAAGAATGCCGTCCAAGTAGGCAGACGTTACCACAGACAAATGAGCTCAGAAATGAGTCATTACCGAGATCATTATTCGAGTGAAGGCCCAGGGCACTAGATTCAGACCAGAGCATCATTGCTCGGAACTGAAAACAACTCCTGGGACAGCGAAATGAAGGTACTTTCTAAACGCCGAATGTACCATGACGTGAAAGTACACATCCTTGAGATCTATGCTCGCAGCATAATCGTTCACGCGTATGCTCGCTCTGACTGATCGGATGGTCTCCATATAAAATTTTGGAGCCCCGATCAGCTTGTTTTATCAAGCTCAGATCTATAACTGGACGAAACGAGCCGTCTGGTCTTGGAACCAGGAACAGGTGACTGTAGAAAACTGGAGATTCCTGGTTTCTACGACGTCTATAGCGTTCTTGTCCAGAAAGAGATTGAACTTCTGACAGTGATTACTTGTCTCCTATTAGTTCTACTCACAGCCAGATACATTAATATTGTCAGTATGAGCAACATAGAAGCGAATCTCTCTTCTGAACGTTTAACGGAAGCTGAGACCAGCATGGACTTCGAGTTAACGGAGGTTTCTCCTTGAAGGACAGTTTAGACCTTCGGAAATAACCCCTTGCACCCATGGGTCGTCCATAATTGACAACCAATTGGTTAAGAATCTCGACAGCCTTCCGCCCACTGGAACGCAGTAGAGGTTTAGACCATCACCTTCAGGCCCTGCAAGGGTTGCGGGAGGAGAAACCACGTCCTCCACGACCCGCACCTCGCCTAGTCGGCCTAGGGGCGTCTGACCGGTTATCTCGGCCAGCATTACGACCTCTACCTGAGTCGCTACTCTGACGGTCTCCGGAGTAAGACGTAGAGGCTTTCTTAGATCCTCTATAGGAACTTCCCATGGATGTATTCGTCCCCGAAGTGCCTGCCTTACTCCTCCCTGCTGAGACTGACTTTTTCAAAGCGGATTTAAAAGCAGAAAATCCGAAGCTTTCTTAGTAATCTGATCATAGATTGTAGAAAGCTTACCGTCAAAGAAAAGCTCTCCTGAGACCGGAGCGACTCGAAGAGAGTTTTTCACCTTACTATCCACTCTTGTGGATGCAGCCAGGGCAGCATCACGTCTGACCAACTCCAGATTTGCCACTGAAAGCGCGGAGTTATACGTAGAATATGCTATAGCCCTTGAAAGAACTCTCAAGGAAGTTTGAACATCCGGGAATTCTTTCCCTTCGAGACGTAATGATAACGCTCTGGTAATCTGCGTAAGATAATGTGTCTAAATTCTATTAGACAAGATTGTCGTCTCCAGTATACTGGAGTTAATAGACATGGATGCCGGCAATGACAATTCCAGGTCTTCAGCCTGGACGTCCAAACGCAGAGGAACTCTCGGCACGCCTGGTCCTGCCGTTTCAAATCTATGTCTAGGATTGATGAAAGGCAGCTGTATAGCGCTAGGCGATAAGAAACCGGATTTGCCAGTCTTAGAGGCTAGCTTGAATATAGCGTCATTCAAAAGTTCAAATGTCCGTGTGACATTTCTGGACTGGGTCGGAAACTCAGGGACAGTGTCCCTAATCTGGCCGAAAAAGTCTGTGTCCAGTGACGCTTTCAGATTTTTATCAGGTAACGCAGCATTTTGGTCCAGAGAAACAACTTCTAAAAGGTGATGCCAGATGAAATCTACGGCCACCTTACGTTATTCGGAAAGGGAAAATTTCAGCTGTGCTGATTCCTGGAGGTCGTCCCTTTCTGACTCTGCAGGGGAGCGAACCAACCCAGCTTGCTCAGACAGTTTCTTTACTGAAAAAGTTTCTGATAGCTGCTGGGATGCTGGGAAGAATTGAGCTATCTGTGATAGCAAGTCCGTCACGGAGGACTGTGGAGCCGCGGTCTTGCGTAATTTAGCCGCTGGAAGCTCCTGGGGCGTTAATTCCTGCATACTTCTGATATGCGAACATCCCGACTGGAAAGGCCTCGTGTCCTTGGCTAGCGGATGGCGTGACCTGGACCTGGACTCCCTGGAGGCGAAGCAGGCTGGATATCTGCGATCACATAGCCAAGGTGCGGTCATGTGTGCTGACCTGAGGATGAGGAAGCCAATAGAAAAGCCACGTCGGACTGTCTATGCGACGGAGCGTCCCGAGCAGGAGGAGTGTACATATGCTCCGACTAACGAATGTTACATACAACAACATCTGGGCCCAGATGTTGTTGTAAGAGAGAGGGGGCCTCTCTCGCTCGCGGTCCGGGTAGACCTGTACGAGCTAGCTACCGGACTGACTGGCTTCCTCCGTTCCATCCTTCGATCCATCATTGCCGGGTGTGCACGATCCGAGATTATAGTGCTTGCAACACCCCTACTCCTCTCCTGGACCGCAAACGGATGAACCCGGCGTCACAACCATTTTGTGAATGATTGCTTCAACGGGGGAGCTAGCAGGCGACAAGTGACTGTCGGTCCTATGTGGGACCTCTTAGGCACTTGCCGCATTCCTTGAGCACTTTGCCGCTAGCTCATTATTGCGACGACAGAAGCACACTTCTGAAGACATCACGGAAACATCACCCTGTTCTTGTTCCTTTGAAAAAGAGACTGAAAAAACTAGAGTGACCCTGTGGAGAAAAGACCGGAATGGACCTCTCACCACTAACAATATACCGTGACACACGTCTCCCAACGTTTGTCATCTGAATTGGCACACACTGAGCAAGAATTAGTGCACGTACACAGACTACAACAAATACAATGAACATGAGAATCAGAGGAAGACTTCCTCGATTTATAATTGAACAATATTCTTTCATTTTGAAAAAATATTAAAGTCATCGTACTTGCACCAACCCTTGAAAACAAAGATACATAATAATAGTAATCCATTACAATCATTTCAAAAATTAATTCAAAAGAAAAAAAAATTTTCGAAAAATTTTCAAGATGAGCCCAAGTTACCAATGGGAACGATGAGCCCAAATGGATCCCAAAAAAAGCCTAAGTGTGGACAAAATTTTTTAAAACATGTTTAAAAATTAATGTTACACATACGGACAATATTAATGTATCTGGCTATGAGTAGAACTAATAGAAGACAAGGAATCACTGTCAGAAGTAGCCGTTGTCAATATAAACAAAAGTGAATAAAAACTGGAAACAAGACTCCAGGCACTGAAATATGGCCCGAAATCAGTAACCAATTTTAACACTATCCAATGTAAAACAGAGGCTTCCTGAGAAGAAACTGCAGTACATCGGATGGTACATGCATGACCGAAATGCCTAACCACCCTAGGGTGAGGACGTAACCATGGGGAAAAAACAGAATTAACATTCTGTTACCAAGCCAAAACTCCCAAGAAATTTCAGTAAAAAAATTACAAAAATTATGCCAAAGGCATGGGAGAATAGCAAGGGGGGTATAAAGGAAAGGGAGAGAGGAAACTCTGAACAAACTGTGGAAATTTCATAACAAGAATGCAAACATCAGGCCTCTGCCCCGAAATTAGGGAACATGAAATAATTTTGCATAAAAATTATAAGTTACAGCCCTGAACACATCCTTCCACTGTTTCTTCCCCTCATCCTCTTATTTAATCCTTAGATCCACCATTTCTTTCCTGATTTTGTGTCTGGCATCATTTCAATTGAGATTATAAGCACAGATATCAGTGAGATGTTCTTGATTGAAGGGCCAAACAAAGAATGAAGATTTTGCTCCAATTTCGGTACTTCCTGGACCAAAGTATGGAGGACCACATAGGACATCTAATTTTTGGATTTTTGATGCAAATTTTGGGGATTGGGGGGGCAAAATTTGTGTTTGGCCCTAGAATTTAAGAGTTAGCACCACAAGTCATTGGTACAGTATAAAAATATACCAACACATTTTGAACAAACTGATTCAAGTAATTACCAAAATACATTTTAAATAAAATAATTCAAGTAATTACCTAAATACATTTGAAATAAAATGATGCATGTAATCAGTTTGTTTGTTGGTGGTTAACGTCACATATTTATGCACCATGGCTAATCGTGACACAACATGGAGATGAAGTCAAGTTTAGCCAATCGTTGATCTACATGTTGCCCATTTTAGAGGACTTTCACCCCAAGCATTGGTGACTGGGTCCTATTTTACTAGTAAAGCGGAACTGGTTTACCACAGTAAACAAGTGCTGCTTACTTCCCGGGGTTCCCACGGGGACATGTAATCAGTAATCACCTATAAATTTAGAAGAAAAGGATTCAAGCAATTTACCAACTCATTTTGAAGAAAATGAATCAAGCAATTATCAAAATACATTTTGAACAAAAAATGATTCAAGAAATTACCTAACATATTTTTTTAACAAATGATTCAGGTAACTACACATTTTGACCAAAATCATTCAAGCAATTACCTACACTATCAAAATACAAAGTCTGATTTCTTTAAGAATCTGTACAAACTGTGATAATGGCAGACAAAAGGTTTTTTTCAATCTGCTAGTGCTTGGTTTTTATTGTACAGTTGAGCTGTAGAATTGGATCTCATATAACTTGATTGAATAACTCCATTGATTAGAGGTTATTACTTGGTTAGTTTGATATTGGCAGAGATGTCTGACCGAGGTAACTTCATATCAGCTCAAGCCCAAAGGTCAAAGTCTTATGGGAAGTTGTGGAGGACTGATATCTCCACAAATATGAAAACAACCAACTAATAAACTTTTTGATTTATTAAACCAAAACAAATAATTATAAAATTTTTCAGATCTATTACAGTTTTCTTACAGTGTTATTGTTTCTCATTCTTTACACAAAGTTTTCTCTTGTCATAGTTCAGCTGTTAATACTCTGCTCCTGACCACTCCACCATGCCAGGCAACGCCAATTTTCGTAATTGCGTTCACTGAATAACTGTGAACATTTCAATTTAGACAAACAGGTTGTGTCTAATAATGCATCAAGAAGGACAACTCTAGCTTGGTTCATATCGCTCAAGATTAGGATCACATCAGTTGAGTTTGAAGCCATATCCGCCGAGTTTGATATCGGCATTTCTGGGAAAGAAAATCATATCTGATAAGGCCTAAAAAAATTAAAAAATCTGTTTCTCAGGCCCTCCTGCTTGGTCCTTTTGGCTGCCACATGCTCTCTTTTTATAACCAATTTAAACTTAAAAAAAATAAAATTAAATGGTTTATGTCTGATATTTTACCCAAGTTAAAAAAATTGATGAATTTGTCCCTTGAGTGCAAGAATGCATTGAGCATTGCAAAGCCTTCTTGCACTCAAGGGATGAAATACACCACCTCCCATGCTATTCTGTAGATTATGAGGCCTAAAACTTGAACCAAGAACATAAACTTTTGATGGCAAAGAAGTAATTACTGAAATAAATGAAAGTGTCAATGACACTGTAGCTCAACTTGTCAAGACAAAGACATGTACATGTATAGTATGTGACACAGCAATGACAAACATCTAGGTAATGACCTGATAACAAAGGTACATATAAAGTATTGTAACGGTCTGTACATGAATACTGACCGTTGCCTGTAACAAATGTATAGGTAAAGTATTGTAAAGGTGGGTGACAGTCAGATGCTGAACTAGAAAAAATCTTAGAGTCCCAGAGTGGGTCTGACTGAACCCCAAAATATTTGTTCTCATAGCACAGTGATAACAAAGGCACCCCAAAACACACTCGTTCCTGTCCCAAGGTGAAAACAAAAGTACTCAAGAAGTTTTGTGAAGATCAGTTCATAAATACGAGCTGTATAGAACTTGTGACAAAAAACTGAATGGACCTAATTTCGGTACAAAATGGCCACTGGCAGCCATCTTGAATTTTGGACCGTACCCAGAAACACTCATTCTCATCCCAAGGAGATAACAAAGGTACCCAAGAAGTTTTGTGAAGATCGGTTCATAAATACAGCCTCTACCCTGAGCCGTATTGACATGTGTGCTTACATTGTGTAAATAGCACTGAATAAATCAAAGTTCATCTAATTTGCATAATTTCGGCACGAAAAAAAACCCCTTACAATATGTGATGTATTCCATGTTACTAAACATTCATACAAAAATTTATTCAAATCAGAACTTTCATACAGAAGTTCTATACAAAAGACTGATTGCACTAATTTTGGTACAAAATGGCTGCTGGTGGCCATCTTGAATTTCGGACCACGCCCAAAAACACTCGCTCTCATCCCACGGTGATAACAAAGGTACCCAAGAAGTTTCGTAAAGATTGGTTCATAAATATGGCCTCTAGTCTGAGCTGTATAGAAGATGTGTACAAAAAACTGATTAGACCTAATTTCGGTACAAAATGGCCACCGGCAGCCATCTTGAATTTTAGACCGCATCCAGAAACACTCGTTCTCGTCCCAAGGTGATAATAAAGGTACCCAAGACATTTCGTGAAGATCAGTTCATAAATACAGACTCTAGTCTGAGCCGTATTGACATGTGTACTTACTGTGTGTAAGTCGCACTGAAAAAATCAAAAGTTCATCTAATTTGCATAATTTCTGCACGAGAAAAAAACCCGTATTATATGTGATGCATCCCATGGTACTAAACATTCACACAAAATAATTATTCAAATCAGGGCTTTCATATGGAAGTTATATGCAAAAATCTGATTGCACCTCATTTTGTACAAAATGGCTGCCATCGGCCATCTTGAATTTCAGACCGGACCCAAAAACAATCGTTCTCGTCCCACGGTGATACCAAAGGTACCCAAGAAGTTTCGTAAAGATCGGTTCATAAATACGGCCTCTAGCCCGAGCCGTATTGGCATTTGCACTTACAGTGCTGAAAGTAACCCCAAAAAACATCAAAATTAGTCTAATTTGCACAATTTACGTACGAGAAAAAAACCCGTATTATATGTGATGTATCCCATGGTACTAAACATTCATACAAAAAATTATTCAAATCAGAGCTTTCATATGGAAGTTCTGTACAAAAAACAGATTTCTGCATCGTCGGTACAAAATGGTGGCTGGCAGCCATCTTGAATTTCTGACCGCACCCAAAAACACTCGTTCTCGTCCCACGGTCATAACAAAGGTACCCAAGAAGTTTCGTAAAGATTGGTTCATAAATACGGCCTCTAGCCCGAGCCATAGCAGCTTGGCACCTACAGCTCTGAAAGTAACACTAAATAAATCAAAGTCAGTCTAATTTGCATAATTTACGCACGAGAAAAAAACCCGTATTATATGTGATGTATCCCATGGTACTCAACATTTATACAAAACTTTATTCAAATCAAAACTTTCATACAGAAGTTCTGTACAAAAAACTGATTTTTGCATCATCGGTACAAAATGGCCACTGGCAGCCATCTTGAATTTCGGACCACACCTAAAAACACTCGTTCCCGTCCCAGGGTCATAACAAAGGTACACAAGAAGTTTCGTAAAGATCGGTTCATAAATACGACCTCTAGCCTGAGCCATAGCCAATTGTTGACGTACGGACAGATGGACAGACGGACGGACGGACGGACGGACGGACGACGGGCCATGACAATAGCTCAAATTTGACTTCGTCAAAGTTGAGCTAAAAATAAAATAAAAAAAACGCTCGCCCGCATGTAATTTTACAAATAATGGCCTGAGAAACAGGTCTACTTTGTGTGGCCTAAATAATTGCAAATAACTTCCAAAAAACAAATCATTTTTCAACCCCTCACTCCAAGCACACATCCAATTTTAGACTTGAGATTATGCTGAAAAACAAAAGGGCTTCCTTCTGAAAAGACTAACCAGGTTGGTTAAAATTTTGGGTTGAAATTTGTTGAAATATTCTGTGTTCCTGAAAGCCATAAGCTGTGTGAAATTGAGTGATTAACAAGAACATGATGGTGACACGATTTTTTTTTTGTATAGATTAGGGCTTTCTGGGTGTGTATCTTTACACACTCACCAACAGATGTAATCATTAATAAAAACAGAACGTTCGATTGAAAGATCATTAATAAAAACAGAACATTCGATTGAAAGAAAATGTGTTTTCTTACCAAATATATTGCACTGCAGGAAACCAAAATGTGAACCCATGGTGTTGGTTTGAACATACTTGAATCTGCCTCCACAAGGGTGGTGTATACCGAAATATGAAAAGTTTCTGCCAGCTGGGTCTGAAGAACATTTTTAAAGCGGTTTTCTCCATTGCACCGGATTAAAATTTACGTTCCTTTTACGAGCCCAAACAAGAACCCAGAGATAAATCTAAATCTGTCCCCATAAGGAAGCTGTACACCAACTACTAGAAGATTCTGAGCAATGGATCTGAAGAAGATTCTAAAGAATATTCCCTATATTACTCTAGGTTAACATTCGGGCTCCCCTATGGACCCCAGACATGAACTTAACCCTTTACCCAACACAGACGGTATCAAAATTTGTTATTTCAAATATCATTTTTTTAAATTTTTTGGAAAAAATATTTTTTCAACTGCTGAATTTGCATATTAGGTGGGCGGATGCGGGCGATTCGTTGGGAAAAGGGTTAATCTGAACAGGGGTGCACAGTGGTTAAAGCATTGCACTTCAAGCCAAAAGATTGGGGGGGGGGGGGGGGGGGGGGGTTGATCCTGACCAGCAGTTACTGCATTGATTCCTTGGGCAAGACACTTAATTCAAACTGCCCATGTGGGTGCACAGGAGCATTGTGTACTGAGGCCGCGTATTGCACGTCAACGGTACACTTGCCTTGAACCAATGCTAACTTTGCTTATGGGGATTTACTACATAATTTAGTCTGATAATTTCTCGCTGCTGATCAGTATTTTTCTTTGGGTAATGCAGCTTCCTCCACTTGTAAAACTGAATGACCCAAGCTGATTCTTGACTGTTCAAAGTATTGTTAACTCCCTTCACTCTGATGTCAAAATAAGTCAATTTCAAGCAGCCATTTTTCCCATAATGCAACTGGGAATTTAACCAATTCAATCTTGTTTGACAGAGCTCACTGAGCTCTGTCAAACAAGATTGAATTGGTTAAATTTCTAGTTGCATTATGGGAAAAATTTGCACCTTCAACTTTAGATATTTCCACATCAGTGTGCAGGGAGTTAAAACACCAATAAATAAATAAATTAAGTTAAATATATCTCATATTACACTATGTTAAGCTTTGAGCTCTCATTAGAAGCCCAAATATGAGCCCATAAAACTGGTTTGATTGTATTTAAATCTGCCACCCTAGGGATGCTGTACATCAATTGAGATGATTCTGACTGGTGGATTTGAAGAACAAGATGTTTAAAAAATTTTCCTACTGTTGCACTTAGTTGAAATTTAGGTTCCCATAAGGAACCCAAATATAATCCCAGGGTCTCAATTTGAACAAACTTGTATCTGGCCCACATCAAAATGCTGTGCATCAAATATGAAATGATTCTAAATGGTAGTAGGTCTGAAGATTTTTATAAAGAACATTCCTCATACTGAACTGCTAAAATTTTGTCACCCTATGGGGAGTCGAGATATGACCCCAGGGCCTTGCTTTGAAAAAAATTGAATCTGCCCCCCCCCCCCTCCCCTCCTCACTCTAAGATGGAATATTACCAAATATGAAAAGTTTCTGCGTGGTGGATCTGAAGAAGATGATTTTCAAATAACTTTTCTCAAATTGCATTAAGTTAAAATTTGGGTTCCCATAAGGACTGAAAATATGAACCCACTGATTTGATTTGAAGAAATTTGAATCTGGCCACTACAAGGATGATGTATTAAGGTTTCAACGTTTATTGTAAATGTTTAAACGGCAGTTTATAAATGAAGTGTAACCATTCACATGAACTCTCCACATGACACAAATGGGCATCACTGCAGTGTGTAATGATTGAATACTGTGCTTATGACTATTACCATATTGTTATGTGAAAGGTGAAGGGCGATTTCACTCACAGACTTCATGTTTTTGATGTAGAAGTGGTGCTTTGGAAAACCCAAATATGAAGCCACAGACTTGCTATTAACTAATTTAAAACTTGAGCACCGTAAGGATGCTGAATACCAAGTCTGAAAACATTCTGACTGGAGGTCCTGGAGAAGAATATTTTTTAAGAATATTGCTCAAGTTATAAATTGGGCTCACACAGGAAACCCAAATATGAACCCACAGACCTGATTTGAACTAGAGGTACTGTGAGCAAACTCACAAAGTGATACCCCCCCGCGCTTGAAATGTATAAGTTAGATTATCTCCCCTTGGAAATGTCAGAACGGAATTATATTGCTTCATGTACATCTTCATATGGAGTTCTTCCATTGTGTAAAGTTTCATGAAAATTCTTCAAACGGTTTAGGAGGAGTTGCGCTTACAAGGATGGACAAACGGTATAAGTCAGATTATTTCCCCTTGAAAATGTCAGAACGGAATTATATTGCTTCATGCACATCTTCATATGGAGTTCTTCCATTGAGTAAAGTTTCATGAAAATTCTTCAAACGGTTTAGGAGGAGTTGCGCTTACAAAGATGGACAGACGGACAGATGGACAGACTGACAGACGGACAGGGTGATTCCTATATACCCCCCAAACTTTGTTTTGCGGGGGCTATAAAAAACTTACAATTTGACCATAAGGATGCTGTTTATCAAATATGAGAAGATTCTGAGAATTGTCCTCTTATTGCATCAAGTTAAACTTGGTGTTGCCATAAGGAACCAAAATATGAACAGAGGGAATTAATTTGACAAAACTTGAATTTGACTGCTGCATACCATATAAAAATTCTTTGTTCCATGCAGTTTAGGAAATATGGGTATTTTTATTTGTTTCCATTTTAGCTCCTGGGGTTTTGAAAAGGCAGTGAAAATGTCTTTGAGGCCTAAATCAAGAACATGTCCCTTAATACTACTGCATACCAAATTTAGTCCAAACTGACCTGCCGGTTTGGAAGCAAACAATTTTGGGCAGGGCCAAAAATATTGCTCCTATCACAAACCTGAATACTGCCCGAGAAACGTGTTTTAACAAACTTGGATCTTGAGTATATAAGGAAGCTGCATACCAAATTTCTAAGCACTGTGACTTTTTCAGCTGCCCCCAGCCCATTGGACTTAGCTTCTTCTACTGAACAAACTTGGAATTATATTTCCCAAAGATATTTTATGCCAAGTTTGGTCCAGTGGTTTCAGAGAAGACTAATCAGCTGATAAGTTAATGGATGCTGGATGATGGCTGCCAACTGATGGCAACAGCTCACCCTGACTTTCAGTCATGTGAATTGAAAAATGGCTCTTACCTTTCAACTTCTGAACGTCCCTGAAACAGCTTGTCTTGTTCCATAAAAAATTCAGATATACCCTCTAAAACAAGTCTTTTGTGACCCTGGTTAAAATAATAAAAATATTTTAGATCCAGTTCAGATTTCACGGGATGAAATACACCACCGTCCATGCTATTCTGTAGACTATGAGGCCTAAGCCATAAAACAAATCAAGAATATGAACTTTTGATGAAAAAGAAATAATTAAAAAAAAAAAACAAGAGGCCCCATGGGGCTTGAGGCACTCAACTGACGATAGTTGTTTAAAGAAGGATTTAATTAGCATCTATAGCTAGTTAACACAACACAGGAATGAAGTTATTTAATTATTTATAACTCTGTTGTCCATGCCAGATGATTTTTTTCTAGCACTGGAATGCTACCATAGAAATAATGCCCAGATTTCCAGTAATGCCTGGGAGTAACTAGGGAGTCCAAATATCGACCAGGGAATTTAATTTGAACAAATTTGAGTCTTGAGCCCTTCTCTTCCACCACCAGGGTGCTGTATACCAAAGGTGAAATCATTCTGAATCTGAAGAAGATGATTTTTAAAGAAATGTCCTCATATTGAACTAAGTTATAATTTGGGCTCCCATAGGGAGCTCAAATATGAATCCACGGACTTCGCTTGGACAAACTTGAATCTCACCTCCGTAAGGATGCTGTATACCAAATATCAAAACTTTCCGACTGCTGGATTTGAACAAGAAGATTTTTAAAAAAAATTCCTCATATTGAATGAAGTTATAATTCCGGCTCCCACAGGGAGCCCAAATATAAAACCCAGAGACTTGGCTTGAACAAACTTAAATCTCCCCCCCCCCCTCCCCCCAGGGATGCTGCATACTAAATATCAAACGATTCTGGTTGGTGGATGAGAAGATTTTTAAAGAATATTCCTCATACTGCACTAATTTAAACATTTGGGCTCCCATAGAGAGCCCCTATATGGACCCAGGGATTTGATTTCAACAAACATGTGAAACAATCTTCCAAAGATGTTATATGTGAAATTTGAAAGCTTTTGGAGCAGTGGTTTGGGAGAAGAAGAGTTTTAAATGTTTTCCCCATTACCCACAGTGTTGAAAAATGCTGACTCAGCATTTTGTCAAAGTCCCGAAAAAGTACCCTATGATAAAACCGATAGCAATTTTTTTGGACCATTCCATTCTGTTGGTCATAAGGAAGATTCACACCAAATAAATGCCATGTAGTTTTGGAGATAATGGGCGTTTGAATTTTTTTTCTATTTTTAGCTTCTGTGTTCCCACTTTAAAAAATATTTTGGCATAAATCAAGTTCTTATGTCCCATTAATACTTCATATCAAATTTGGTTCAAATAGGCTTCTCGGTTTAGAAAAGTTAAAAAATTTATAGTAATTTATATATTTTTTATACTTACCAATGACCCAGACATAGCTGGTGCTAACTCTTAAAATATAGAGCCAAACACAAATTTTGCCCCCCAATCCCCAAAATTTGCATCTAAAACCAAAGAAAACATGTCCTGAATGGCCCTCCACACTTCACCTCTACTGCGCATGCGCAGTGTCAAGGACGTTCCGAAATTGGCGCCATTAATCATTCTAATAACCAGTGCCTGGTAAGCGCTATGTACTCAGCGGGGAGGTATGAGTTCCCAACTCCTGGGAGGGCCATCCCCGTCTGGGTCATTGGTAAGTATAAAAAATATATAAATTACTATAAATTTTTTAACATTTTTATACTGTACCAATGACCCAGACATAGCTGAATAGTAAAAAGGCTGGAGGGCCAAGGACATAGAGCAAGATGGAATACGCTCAATAATATAAAATAGAGTCATCCCCTCTAGGGAAAAAGAAGTATTAGGCCTTACATGTATCTTTCTTATTTATGATAAATTAGAAAGATACAACACCTTCCAAAATTGAGCATCATACATCCATGTACTCTATTAAAATCTAGTATAATCCTTATACTAATAATTTTTAAAGTAAGCCAATAAATAAAGTAAGTCTAGAGAATAGAGACTCTTTATACTCCTTAAAAGTGTCTGAGGATTGCATAATCATGTCCGTTGACACGTGCTATATTCAAAAGCTATACTTTAAAAACTAATAATTTTTAAAACATAAACTTCTCACTAAACAACCATCCCAATAACAGCTCAGAATTACTAACTCCGGAGGAGGTATCCCCTTGTTTTCATAGTAAAACAGGTGACCCAAGGGAACACCCTCCCCCCCCCCCTTTTTTTCTTGCCCAGAGCGAAGAGGGCAGCAGAACGGAGTCACTGCCGAAACAGACAGCCTACCTAGCTATAGTAGCAACTGTTAAGTGAATGACATTCTGAGCAGTAGATAATAGACCTAACAATAGAGGCCTCCAGAAATGGACTCAATATTTCTGAGATAAAAAATTCATGAATGTGGATGGCTGAGCGCAATGAGTAGCCTTCAAAAATCTATAATAGCGACACTATTAATGTAAGCCCAAGATGTAGAAGAACTCTTACTTCATGAGCCGAAAACTCAAACACAACTGCTGAGTCAAAGATATACCATAAGCAGTATCGATAGTTAATAGAATCCATTAGCAACAGAATGGAGCGTAACGTCCTTCTAATAGGTATCAAAGACATTAGAAGTTTACGCCCGTAGTAATAAACAGATATCTGTTTATAAATACATAAACTCTAACCGGACAGAGTAAAGGCCTATGCCCGTACGAAGACGGAAGGACCTTAATAACAATAGGATCCGGATATTAGGAGCCTAACTCTTATGCAAAAATCCAACCTAAATAGTAAAGGAAGTAGTGAGTCCGAAACTACGAAAGTGAAAATCATCCACCGATAGTGCATGAAACTCACTGACTCTTCAGAAAAGAGAAGCCAACAGAATTACTGTCTAAAAGGTCAGAATTTGAAAACTACTGATTCCAGAGGCTCAAATGATTACTCAGCGAAATAAGAACCGAAGTTAAATTCCATATAGGAATTTAATCTAATGATTCTAAGTCTATTTATCGAAAAGTTACTAACTGACTTAGATAAAGAGACATAAGACTCAATTGTAAACTATCATAGAGTGCATAGGTATGAGGTAACATAAACCTATAACCTTAATAATAACAGGCTGCAGTAGATCTTGTCAAACAAGTATACTAAAAAGTTGCAATGAGTAGTATGGAGGGATCAACAATATGAACATAGTGATCCCTACACCAACGACGGAAGAGCCTCCACTTTAGCCGCATAGAATAGCGAAGAAGAGGATCTCCTATAGTAAGAAATCGCGTCCAAAGCTCGTCCAGTACAATGCTTACAATGCAATAAGGACCACACAACGGAATACGTGAAGGTTGCGACCTTGCGGGTTGTGATAAAGATGACACGATTTTACCCAGCGAAAAAAGATCCTCTCATTGAGGAAGATTTTGCGTTTAAGTCCCACAGTAGACATCAAAGTAAATTTACCCACGGTCTCTGTGAAGACAGAGATGCTATCAACAGAAATGTATTGTGGTTGTTTATCTTAGCAATACCTGCTGAAACAACAGCGCCGGAGGATACGCATATCCTATCATTCCATCCTATTAGATCAGTAGAGCGTTAACAACATTAGCTCAGAGATCCGGACAAGCAAACACATACGTCTGCAATTGATTAGCAAGCTGTGTCGTAAATAAATTATCATTGGGCGCTCCCATTGATAGCAAATCTGATTGAATACTTGTTTGTTGAGAGTCCATTCTGACGGCAACAAGCGACCCATAAGTGAACGGGAGTCCGGTAAAACAATCAGACGACCCGGAATATGACGGACCGAAACAGAACTTGGTGTACTATAACAAACTGAAGGATTCTTTCCATTAAATTGAATGACGGAAACGAATGAGTGCCTCCCTGGTTCCGGAGATACGCCAATACTGTCGAATTAACGGACAGGATTTGGACATGCGTTTCTGAATAATGTTCATCCAATGACATAAAGCAAGCCTAAAAAACATTATTCCACAGAAGATAAGTGCTTGCTTAGAGACTGCGGAACCCAAAGACCCTGGCACTTCGAATCCATTGGGATCAATATTATATCCCAACCTGTTTGACTGGCAACCGTCATAATTATAACACTCGGATCCGGCAACTGCAGTGGCACTCTCAGAGTCAACCACCGAATGTTTGCCCCAGTCTGAATCTCTTGCAACACTAGATAGACAAGAGAACGTGTAAATCGAGCAATTCATGGATTGCTGAAAAGTTGCCGTCGAAGAGAA
Organism: Pictodentalium vernedei; assembly: GCA_031216915.1. Taxonomy (NCBI): domain Eukaryota; kingdom Metazoa; phylum Mollusca; class Scaphopoda; order Dentaliida; family Dentaliidae; genus Pictodentalium; species Pictodentalium vernedei. Next base: position 616,494,543 of record CM062295.1, read on the forward strand.
GCTTCTCCGAGAACGGAGCGACTCTGAGAGAGTTCTTCACCTTACTATCCACGCACGTGATTGTAGCTAGGGCTGCGTCACGTCTAACCAACTCCAATCAGCCACTGAAGGGCAGAGTTATACGTGAACAAACTACTGCCCTCAAAAGAAATCACATTGAGGATAATATCCCGTAATTCTTTTCTTGAAGACGTAATGATAACGCCTCAGTAAGGTGGATTACGTATGATAAAGCGTCTAAGTTAAGTCTACTAGACATCATTGTCGTTTCCAACATTGTGGTTGGAAAAGACATAGACGGCGAAACAGAGTATTTCCAGTCTTTAACCACGCCGTCTAGACGCATATGAACTCTCGGTATGCCCTGCTCTGCCAAAAGAAATTATTTGTATAAATGATAAAAAGGCAGAAATGAGCATTGCGGACAAGAAACTAAACTATCATGCTTGGTAGCAGGCTTATATGCATATATAGCGTCGATAAATAATACACATGTTCTAATGACATTATTGGACTGTGTCGGTAAGTCAGGGACAATGTCTCTGAACCGAACCAAAATTCCGTGTCCAATGACGCTATAAGTCTCTTATCCAACATCGCAGCAATGTAGTCCGAAATAACAATCACTGGAAGATAATGCCAGAAGATATGAATGGCAGCTTCCGATGCTACGAAAGGGAAAACTCGAAATCTTTCGAATCCCTTTCGCCATCCTGTTGGACCCTATAAAGCGTTCGGTCGTCCGTACCTGATGCAACCGCGGACCGCACCGACCCAGCGCCGTCAGATAATTCCTGATTCGACTAAGAAACTGTCGATTGCTGGGATGCTGCGAAAAAACTGTGCTAACTCGGATAGCACGTCCGTCACTGAGGCCTGTGGAGAAGCGGTCCTACAATGCATTGCCGCTGGAAGCTCCGTGATCGTTACCCCGTGCATACTACTAATATGCGAGCGAACGGAGTGTATAGGCCTCGTGTCCCTTGGCTACCGGATGGCGTGACCTATTCGCCGTGGAATCACTGAATGACGAAACTGATCGGATACTCGAGGTCACGTAGACAATGTGCGGTCGTGTGCCCTGCTGTGAGGATGAGGAAGCATTATCGACAGTATCTCGGACTGTCAATATAACGGAGCGTCCCGACCGACAGACATATGCTCCGAATGTAAAATATCTGAACCACAACATGCGGTCCCCTATGTTGTTGGACGAGAGAGGGATCTCTCTCGCTCACAGCCCGGACAGACCTGGACAAGCCAGGAACCGGACTAACAGGCTTCCTCCGATCTGTCCTCAATCTGCCGTCACTGGGTGAGTACTAAAGTAATTATAGTGCTCGCATCACCCAAATCTCCTTCCTAGACCGCAACGGACGAACCCGGCAGCCGAAGCATTCAATGAATGTACGCTACACCGGGTGAGCTAGCGAATGTCACTCCGTCGATCCTACAAGGGACCTCTTAGGCGATAGACATATTCCATGAGCACTTATTGCCGCTAGCTCTTCATTAACTATAACGACAGAGGTACACTTTTGAAAGACATCTCCGTAACTTTGCGAACAAGAAACCCAAAATGCTTGGTAATAGCAAGCATATAATAATAATATATATATAGCGTCGTTCAATAATTCGAAAGTTTGTGTGACATTATTGGACTATGTCGGAACTGAGGGACGATGTCCCTGAACCGAACCAAAAATTTCTAAGTCCACCGACGCTATCAGTTTTTTATCCGGCATAGCAGCATTCTGGTCCGACGAAAGAAGCTGTAGAAGATCAAGTCAGATGACATACACAACAGCATATGTTGTTCCAAAAGGGAAAGCTCGAAATCCTCCGAATCCCTTTCGGTATCCCGTCGGACCGGATGAAATTTTCGGACGTCCGTACCCGCTTCCGCGGAGCGTCCCGACCCAGCATCGTCGGATAAAAAATATGTGACAGATTCAGTTGATGCTGGGATGCTGCCATAAGCTGTGCTATTTAGGAAAGCACGTCCGTTCCCGAGGCCTGTGCAGTAGCGGTCTTACGATGCATTGCCGCCGGAAGCTCCATGTACGTTGACTCCCGCACACTTTCCTATGCGAACGTCCGGAGTCTGCAGGCCTCGTGTCCCTGGCTACCGGATGGTGTGACCTGGTCGCCGAAGATTCTCTGACTGGCGAAGCTGACTGGATATCCGAGGTCATGTAGCCAAGAGCGGTCGTGTGCGCTACCATGAGAATGAGGAAGCCTTATTGACAGTCTACTCCGGACTGCCTATATGTCGGAGCGTCCCGAGCGACGGACGTATGCTCCGAATGCGAAACATTTTGTACCACAACATCTGGGGCCAGATGTTGTTGTACGAGAGAGGGGCCTCTCTCGCTCGTCGTCCGGATGGACCAGAACGAGCTATGAACCGGACTAAAAGGCTTCCTCCGTTCTCCCTCTAATCCGCCGTCACTGGGTGTGCATTTGGTTGATTTATAGTGCTCGCATCACCCCAAAACTCCTTCTAGACCGCAACGGACGAACCCGGCTGCCGAACCATTCGATGAATGGATGCTACACCGGGTGAGCTAGCGGACGTCAAAGGCCGTCGAACCTACTAGGGTCCTCTTAGGCAATTGGCGTATTTACATGAGCACTTTTCCGCTAGCCCTTCATTAATTGTGACGACGGAGACACACTGTTGGAAGACATCACAGATACATCACCCTAATCTTGATCGTCTGAAATAGAAATTGATAAAGTAGAGTGACCCTGCGGGGAAAGGACCGGAGTGTCCAATTCCCCACTAACATACCGTGACATACGCTTCCCATGTTGTCATCGAAATCATACGATACAGAACAGGAGTTAATGCGAGTACACTGACCACATATAGAATGATTATAAAAGTCAGAGGAAGACTTCCTCTTATTACAATTGATCAAAATCCTTTCAATGTGAAAAGAAAACAAAGTCCTGGTACTCGCACCAACACCTGGCAATGAAAATACATAATAATAATATGATCCATTAATATAGAAAAAATAAATGAAATCAAAATATTTTGAAAAAATATTTTTTCAGAATAGCCCAAGTTTCTGAAAAGTAACGTTGATCCCAAGCCTAAGTGTGGACAAAAATTTTAAAAATATTTTAAACAATTTATTCAACACTTACGAACAATAATAATGTATCTAGTTATGATTAAAATAACATCAAGATATTATTTTCAAGAAATCCCCCCCCTCACACAGAGGGCTGTTGTAAATGTAAACAATGAGTGTAAAAACACTCAAATAAGACTCCAGGCACCCAGGCCCGGAATCAGTTACCAAAAATACACTATCTGATGCAAAACAGGGAAGAAACTGCAGAACATCAGATGGTAGATGCAGAACACAACGCCTAACCACCCGTAGGTGAAGACGTAAACATGGGGAAAAGAACAGAATTCATTCTGTTATTCAGCTAAAACTCCCAAGAAATTTTAGTAATAATAATTACAGAAACTATGCCAAAAGCATGGGAGAATAGCAAGAGGGGACTTAAAGGAAAGGGAGAGAGGAAAACACTGAAAAATCAGTGTAACTAAATAACCAGAATGACAACAAAATGGCTGCCGCCTCGAAAATAGGTAACTTAACATAATTTCATTAAAAAATTTTAAGTTACAGCCCTGATAATATTCTGTCACACATTTTTCCTCTCCTCCTTCTCTATCCTCCTTAGAATCACCATTTCACTAATATTTATGTGTCTGGCATCATTTAAACTGAGATTTACAAGCACAAAGATCAGTCAGATGTTAACTGATGAAGGGCCAAACTTAGAATGATTAATGGCGCCAATTTCGGAACGTCCTTGACACTGCGCATGCGCAGTAGAGGTGAAGTGTGGAGGGCCATTCAGGACATGTTTTCTTTGGTTTTAGATGCAAATTTTGGGGATTGGGGGGCAAAATTTGTGTTTGGCCCTATATTTTAAGAGTTAGCACCAGCTATGTCTGGGTCATTGGTACAGTATAAAAATATAGAAATTTTGGGCAGGGCAAAAATTCCTGCCCCTCCTGTAATGACAAATATATCCCCTCAAACTTCTCTTGAACAAACTTGAGTCTACACCTCAAAAGGAAGCAGTATACCAAATATCAAGTCTCTGCTACAGCTGGTTCATGAAAATATTTTTAAAAAAAATTGGGGCATTTCTCAATATGAGCAGAAACCCAATTTGAAGAAAAACCCAAAAGCCCCTATATAACCACTACTCATGTGAAATTTCATTAAAATGTGGCCAGTGGTTTGGGAGAAAAATATCCAACCGCCACCTTCACGACGGACGACAGACGAAAAGTGATCAGAATAGCTCACCCTGACTTTCACTGAGGTGAGCTAATAAAATTTCTAAAAAACGCCCGCCAACATGCAAGTTTACAAAAAATTATATTTATTCATTTATTGGTGTATAAGGCCCCACAAAGAAGATCTTCTGTTTCTCAGGCCATTTTTTGTAAAATTGCATATGGGCAAGCTTTAAAAGTTCATGTTCTGGTTTGTTTTATGTTTTAGGCCACAAAATCTACAGAATAGCATGGGTGGTGGTGTATTTCATCCCTTGAGTGCAAGAAGCATTGTGCTAAAGCATTGCAAAGCCTTATTGCACTCAAAGGATAAATTTATCAATTTTATAAACTTGGGTAAAATATCTGACATGAACCATTTAATTTTTATTTTCTTATGTTTGCATTGGTTTTAAAGAGTGGATGCGGAAGCCAAAAGGACTATGGTATGGGGAGGGGGGGGGGGGGGGCTGAGAAACAGATTTTGAACTTTTTTTAGGCCTTAGTCATTCTTAGAATTCACTGCCCAGGTGATTTGTCTATTGCCTGCAGGACCTCCTAATGATGGTATGACAAGCCCTGAGATTGCAAAAGCCTGAAATAGGCCTTTAGAGGTTAAGGTGTGTTTGAAATAAGCCACAAAATATTTCTTTTGATGTGATTTGTGTTGGCAAAAAAATGTCAATGTTGAGCTCACTGGCAGTGGCATTTGTGGTAGAATGATACAAGAACAATGTATTCTTATTTTTCTGATGTGAATTTCCCTTTAGTTCTATCTGCAAATCTCAGTAAAGTCAGCTGTCGAATACCAAACCGATACTGTGGTATACTCTCCTAAAAAATACAGAAAAAGGATCTCAAAATTCCATTGCCACACATCTCCACTGCGAGGCAACCTGAATGTTGCTGAAATGAATCTTCTCTGATTGCCTGGTATCTCATTTTTCAAGTTTTCAAGGAAGCTTTCAGGGACATTCCAGATTCTTGACAAAGGATTTCTATTCCAGAATATCCATGAAATTCAAGACACATGATAACCCTGTTCACAAGAGAAAATATAACTTTCTTTCACTAGTGAAGATACAATTTTACTTACACTGACATTTTTCCAGATGACACAGTACGTGGAGAGTGGATTGTAACTAAATCACCCACAGAGTGGAGTTATCACCCAAGCTATAACTTTCAAATTCTGTACATATCGACAAAAAACACAAGCAATGTTTCAGCCAATGGACCTCTGGGTTTAACCCGGAGGTCCATTGGCTAAAACTTTGCTTGTGCTGTTTATGCTTTGCAACAAATTTGCAATTATTGCCTGGGTGGAAACTCCACTCTGCAAGTAATTTAGTGATAATAACTCTCCACATACTGTAGGTTAATTTATAGGAAAGCATGCAATGAAACAACAAATTTAAGCTATTAAAAACAAAATTCTGGCCGCTCGGGCATCTCCCACACTGCTGAAAATCTGCCCAATTTTCATTTTTTACCTGGAAATGTCTGGATAATATTTTGTATTTATAGGATAAGAAATTTATAATATTTTGTATTTATAGGATGAGAGTTTATTGAGCTCTGTCAAACAAGATGTAGTTGCTTAACCCTTTATCCAATGTAACGGACAAAACAGGCCAGCACTATTCTAACAAATCACCAATTAATTTTCATTATTTTTTCATTTTTTGTCTCAAAAACATAGGTTATACCCCTCGTTGGAACGAGCTCATTCCAACGAGGAGTCATAACCTATGTTTTTGAGACAAAAAATGAAAAATATTAGTTATTCAAGAATTTTTTTTTGCAAGTGTCGTCTGCTTTTCATGTTAGATAAAGGGTAAATTATGCAATTGCATAATGTTGAGTTTGTGCAGCTGGATAATGGTTTTTCATCATTAGAGTTGTACAGAGTTAAATTTCTTTGGACAACTCTATTTTCAGTTCTGTTGCTTTAACCCTTAAGTCATCAGATTAATTTTAAGTTGATAACTACTGTATCTACATGTACACAGCTGTTGATGACTTAACAGTATTTCTACATCATTGTTGGCTACCTGTACAGGCAGCCAACAATGATGTAAAAACACTGTCAAGATCTACGCATCCTACCAGTTGAGTTTTCAAGAAAAAATACTCATGGGACAATTTTTTTTAGAATATAAGGCCATAAAAAAAAGAACCTCTGTTTCTCAGGCCCGCGCGCATGGTCATTTTTGGTGCGCATGCAACCTTTTTATGACACCAAAAAATCTTTTAAAAAAATTTGAGATATTGTGCTCATTTTGGTAAATCGATATCGATGCGTTCGCAAATTTTAAATTAACACACTTCAAGCTTTTTCTACATCGTACTTTAATAAAGTGGGTGGGTTTTAGCAATATTCACGACAGAAAGTGTTTTATTCTGTAAAACGTAAGTCATAATGACAGCAAGAAGGAAGGTGTCTTTCAGTCTGACAACAAACAGTCACAAAAGGGAATGGTCAATTCACACGTTTGATTCGCACCAACCCTCAGAAAGTCTGCAAAGTCAGGTGCTATGTTGAATGGAACACAGTCTCCTGGCATTTATTTTTAGTAACATTTGTATTGTAAATGGCCGTCATTGGGAATTTGTGTACTGTTATTTGAAACCGTTACGAGTTTCCCAGTTAATTTAAATAAATGCATTTGAGATGCAGGATAATTGGATAACTAATAGTAACCGTTGCTTGATATAAAAGTAATAGTCATAGTTGAAAATAAATCGCATATAGGCCGGTATGTGCAGTCGAATTGGTTAATAAAAACACGCAAACATTCGTTTTGTATTTAATTTTCAGATTTCCAAAAAATATGATTTATGGATGAACTGCCCGTTCAAATGGGTTGTGATAATTTTGAATATAATGGGGAAAAATTGCGATTCACGATTTTATTAGGCAGGTTGTGAAAGGATTTTTTTTTTTGGTAAAATAAATCTCTGAAAGTTGGCACTTCGACATTTGATTTGTCCCAGAGACGTTTCAACCCCAGACGTTTCACCCACGAGGCGTTTTGTGACTTTCGTCCTGTGTTATAATATTCACGTTTCACTGAAAAAACAAACATTCAAACCCCACACTTCCTTTACAACCCAACACCCCTATGGTGAATAACCAATATATTTGCGAAATTTTGCGTGGTCCACCAGGCATTTGGGTGGGCGTCAAATTACCACAAACAACCTCTCGGGGAGAAAATAAAAAGAGAAAAAAAAAAAACGCCCGACCAACCGCCCGTCCGCATGCTTTTTTGGAAAAAATGGCCTGAGAAACAGACAATCAACTTTGTATGGCCTAAAAGGGGCTCTTTGTGGATGTATGGGGGCATAAGGGTTAAGGATGGAAGAAAAAAAAAGACAAGAGGTGTGCATCGGAGATGCAGGCGTTTAGTTGTGGCTACTTTCTTCACTCGCTTGAGATATTATTGCAAAAGACCTCTATGGCAAATATTAGTCAAATCGATGAATGTTTGTTCCAGTTATTGCACTAACGAATCCAAAATTCATAAAAATTGATGAATTCAGGCCCATAACTCAGTAATGAAAAATCTAGCAGGGCCAGTTTTCAAACTCTCTTGAGATATTATTGTAAAAGACCTGTAAGGCAAATATTAGTCAAATTGAGAACGTTTGAAAAAGTTATTGCCGGATACCCATCTGCCTCCTTAACGTCGCCACACCCTAGGTCTCGGTTGTTAACACAACTAGACCAAAAAACAAGAAATGTCAGTGGAATAACACTGAAGAGGAACCACTAAATGGATCTGACCTTAATGATTATGTACAGTTTGATGATAGTGGTCAGAACATTTTCTGAATTTTGGCTGAGACATGATATGTAACCTTCAATGCAAGCACTAAGTATGACTTTGAACGTGAACATGTGCAAACAAGTATTATTCGCTACACATATTCTAACTCCTTTAACAAATATTTGTATGAAGTTTGCTAATTGTAGTTTGATTGGTTTCTGAGTTATGATTGAGACACGAATATTGACCAATTTTAAGTGTGACCTTGAAATGCAACCTCACCTTAAAGTAACAAACTCTGTTATGGTGTGTAACCATCCTCCCATTGCCCTTTATAATTGTGTGAAATCTGATGATTGTCATCCCAATAATTTCTGAGTTATTCCCCAGAACATGCACACATACACTTCAGTCACTATGCCATGCAACTAAAGTCGGGGGGGGGGGGGGGGGGGAGGGGATAAAAATAGGAAGAAACACTTCTCTCTTTATTTGTGATATTGAAGACAAATTGCTCTCAAGACAAGAATTGTTTTTTCACTGCCCTTTAACCCTTTAGCCAACGCAGACTATTTCAAAATTTATTATTTTAAATATCATTTTTTTATTTTTTCAAAACATTTCAACAAAACCATATCATGTGACCCCTCTTTGTTCCAAAGAGGGGTCACATGATATGGCTTTGTTGAAATTTTTCGAAAATTAATATTTTTTCAGCTGCTGAATTTGCATATTACGCAGGCGGATGCGGGAGATTCGTTGGGTAAAGGGTTAAATACTTTCTTCTTGAATTATATTGGAACTTAATGTAAACTCTCTATGGACAACTGCGCTTGAACACTGAGGGCATGGGGGAACTAAAAAGCACTATGTTAATGTGTGAACCGGATTGCTTATTGGGGCTTAACAACACTTTCAACAGCCAGGGTCTAGGGCTGCACGGTATATCGATAAACCGATATATACCGGTATTCAAACCAATATCGATTGAATACCGGTGTAATTACAAAAATATCAGTTTATCGTCATTATTTATTTACCCACAATTTAATTTTCAAGATGTATTGAGTTTTTTAACTGTAGCCCCGAATCAATAATATTATTCCTTTATATCCAAGGAATCGTCTGCTTGTGCCCTCGTAATATACAAATTCTGCAATTAAAAAAATAATTTTAAAAAATTTCAACAAAACTATATCATGTGACCCCTCATTGGAACGAGATCAACGTCAAGGTCACACTTAAAATTGGTCAATATTCGTGTCTCAGTCATAACTCAGAAACCAATCAAACTACAATTAGCAAACTTTATACAAATATTGTTAAAGGAGTTAGAATATGTGTAGCGAATAAGACTTGTTTGCGCATGTTCACATGATATAGTATTGTTGAAATCTTTGGAGAAAATCTGATAAATTAAGTTTGAAAATAATAAATTTTGATATCGTCTGGGTTGGGTAAAGATTTTTCGAACCGCATCATCAAGGCATGCTAATTGGTTCCGACTGTGATGTCTCGAGTCTCGATTGTGGTACTTGTGTTCATATATCTGAGCAGTTTTCGATATACCGGTATACCACAGTATTTTTTTGAATACTGATACCGGTATTCAGTTTTGAATATCGTGCAGCCCTACCAGGGTCATATCGTGTCTGACAATTTTACGGGTGGGGAAAGCTGGAGTATAAGAAACACTTAGTAACTGTCAGACACTCCAACTTACTAGTCCAGCACAAGCAGCATTTTGAAAAATTTGAAAAAAAATAACTGAAATAATGTGTGCATTGGCTAAAGGGCTAAAAGAAGTCTTGGTATTCTACCATAAGCTTTTTCATAATTTAATGGCTATATCATATCAGCCATATTTCCTAAAATCATATTCAAATTTTATTTTATTTTTGAAATTTATTGCACCCAAAGCATAGCTTATGACTATTTACCTTTGTTGATAACATTGAGAGCTGATAAACAACAGCTGGTACATCTTGTAAATCAAGATCATTGAATGATCGCACAACTTTCTCAATGACAAACTTCAACTCCTCATTGGTCAATGGCATGTCTCTAAACATAGCTGCTAATGGTATGACACTCTGCGAACTCCATCTGTAAGTCAGAACATACACAAAGAGCATTGAAGTTAATATGGATTATTACAAGAGCAATGCCAAGCACAGCATATGCCCCATCCCATAAGACCAGGTTAGGCATGTTTGTTTGTTTGTTGGTGGTTAACGTCACATATTTATGCACAATGGCTAATCGTGACACAACATGGCGATGAAGTCAAGGATAGTCAATCATTGATCAACATGTTGCCCATTTTAGAGGACTTTCACCCCAAGCATTGGTGACTGGGTCCTATTTTACTAGTAAAGCGGAACTGGTTTACCGCAGTAAACAAGTGCTGCTTACTTCCCGGGGTTCCCACGGGGACCCAGGTTAGGCATACTTTTAATACTAGGCATAAGCACTTAGGGGAGGGTAGGGAGGTTGTCTGCATCTCACAACAGGGAGAGAAAATGCAATACCCAGTAGCAACTGTGAGACCCATGTACACTTGTAACAGAAGATGAGTGAGAATCAGACCATTCACAATGGAGGACATGGAACTATTGTCTTTGTTTTACAGCAGAGAAGTTCAACACCCAGTAGAAATTGTGAGGGTCATTAACACCTGTGACTGAAGTCTAGGGACAATCGGACCATCCATGTGGGAGATTTCTAACAAATACAACATTTTCTTTATTCTGCTGCAGGGACATACAATCCAGCTCCTCAGTGGCAATTATGAGGTCCACATACACCCATGTGCCATTTTGATGACAGATTTATTTTTATAAACACCCAAATTAGTCAAACGGAAGTAACTCTGAAACTCGTTTGGTATTTTTCTTACTTTTATGAGAGAAATCAAGAATCAATAGATACAATAAGGACCAAACCAGAGTTCAAAGTGAAAAGTGTCCATAATGCAGGGTTTCCGCTATACCGGCAGCGGGTCCGTCGACCGGACCCATTCCCCCCGCTGATCATACTATGATCAGTCAGAAAAGCTGGTGGTTAAAATGTCGAGTACAATGCTGTATCGTAACGACATTCGGGATCCTTTGTTTCCACGTAATATAGGCACAATTATGTTGTATACTATGCCTACTATTACTGGCGACAACCTGATACCTTATAACCCCCAGACGAGAGGGGGAAACAAAGTTCAAATCCTAAACGTCGCCTATAAAATTTCGGACTCAAATTGTCGTGTTTGGTTCGAAATCACTGGCTTTTATTTTGAGCGACAAATGATGTACTCGTTTTGGAAGCTGTCACTTGTTTCAAATGAGTGTGCAGGCTGCTGTCAGGAGTTGTCTGAAACACCCCCAACATATAGTTTCCACAGTTTTCACAGTGGTTGAATATCATCAGAAAGATACTGATTGAACACTGCCACTTTCAAGCGGTGCACAACTCATTGTGAAAGAACACTGTCACTTTCAAGCGTGCATAACTCATTGTGAAAAACGAGTGTTCAGAAATTAATGAGAAAGTGGTAATTAAAAATAAAAAATAATTACAACTCTGGTATTTGAGAATTATATAACAATATAACCAGGGATATGATTTATGACTTATTGGTTCAATAAAACATGCTCATTTATCATTTCATCATGCCCTGCAACATGTGAAGTTATGACTTTCAGAGTAAAATCAATTTTTCGAATGGTGCCAAGGGAGGCAACTATTTTGTTATTCATATTTCGCTGTGTAAATTTTATCTGGTCTTCATATTATGATTCTTTTATTGAGTTTGTGTGAAGCAATATTTTGTTTTATTCGTAAAATTTTTTAAAAATGTACATATTTAAAAAAAACTCTATTTTTAAACAGACAATGTTTGTCTGTTTTCAAGGGGGTGGTTTGCAGTGCTGATTGACATACTTAACGTCCATTTCTGGCTTCAACTTTCGAGAGTTGCCTGTACAAAAAAAAATGAAAACAACACCGCATGGTTTTCTGTTTGTTTCATTCATTAAATTGAGGATTAAAACCCGAAATCTGAAAATGAAACGTATGTACAAGATAATGATGAGAATTTTTAAAGCAAATTCTATAAAATTGGTAGGCGGTTTCCAAAGAAACGTAACATACCCAGTGGATATTTACTTGCCTTATATCGCCAATTTCAGACGCATCCCAACGCGTCTTGCAAGCACTATTACTCGTCCCGAAGCCCCGCCACCCCACCCACACACACACTTTGCAATTTATTCACTACAAGCACCCCCTGGGCTTCTACACGAGTCAGTACGGTAATTTCACGTGCATGACGTCACATGTCCGCATCATGGTTCTTTTCGAATATTACAGCAAGCGGTTGTAAACAAAGCTCAGTCACTGTTAGGAGTCATGGATTTTGTGTTGTTTTGGGTTTGTATTTTTATGAAACCTCCGACCAGATGTACATTAGTATTGTGTGTCCCGTGGGAATTTAGAGAATTGTAGGAGGAAAAAATACATATTTTCCACATCAAATATTCAGCATTTTAGCGACCAGAATGTCCCCAGAGGCCACCAGAGAGCACCTAAAAATCAAAATTTTCCTGGGGGGGGGAGAACCCCCCTCAGGCCCCCCTCTATACGCACGTGCATTTGGCATGTGCGGCACACGCCTTTGGCATGTGAGTTTCACTTTCTTTAAACTACCGGACCCACAAATTTTCCCCTAGCGGAAACCCTGCATAATGATTCTTTCAAAATTTAATATTTGAATTTTACTGCCAAATTGAGGGGGGCACTTGTCACCTTGCTCTTGATAGGGGCAGAAGCATCTGTGACCTTTCATCCTTTCATGGAGCAATAAGATGTATTGTGATAAGAGTACAATTTTTTGTTTTTGTAACTGTTCAAAATGGGTGCTTGTTTTTAACACATAAGGGCCTAGTTCCGACTTAGATGACTGTTTGCAACAGAACAGGTGCCCCAACATGATGTCTCAGGGGAAGCTTGCAAGTTACATTCTAAGTGCCTGGGCAGTTGTTTCTATGTAAGTCTTGGCTGCCAATATAGGCAGCCAGGACTTGCATAGACACAACTGCAACAAAGCCACAGGAAGTGACACAGACACATCAAAACGAATATACACAATATCGCAAAGCAGTTTGTACAACTTCGAGCTGATGTTAGCATGTTTCTTTGATATTCAATTAACAAAGAGATGCTGACACATCACAGGGGTCATTAGTAGTAAACAAGGTTCATGGTGTGCAGTAAATAACTGTGCTATTAGTGCCATTGTTTACCCTGGGAATTCTACACATAAATGACTTTTTAACATGATTAATCGCCACATGATAACCTGCCCCCTGAAATGCAGGTGCAAGTTAAGGAGTTCAAACAGAACTGTGAAATAATTCCACTGATGAGCCATTTTTCTATCCTAAAACATATTATTTCTCTCCTAAAACAGGATCTTTTAGTTCGATAAATCAGAGCATAGCAAAATGTTAACCTTTTATTTCTTCTGACAATCGGGGAAAACCAATAATAACCCTTGAATGCCGACGGTAACCCTTGACTGTCGACGGTGAACCCATGGTCAGATTTTGGCTGATTGTATACTGATCAATCATTTCATCACTATTTATTTATTTATTGGTGTTTATAGTCACATATTTCTGCACAATGATTTCATCACTAAAATAGATTCATAAATTCAGGAATTCTACCAGTGCTCAAAATAACTTTTTTGCTATGGGTAGCAAAATGCTACACATTTCCAAAAAATGAATAGCATTTTGTAAAAAATCCATAGCTATTTTTGTATACCAGATTTATGTTATGCTGTTTTGTATTGAATTTTTCTAAGTAGATAGAATAGTTTCCATCCATTTCTGGGCATTTCCAAATGATCTGCAACACACGAAACATTCACTATGTTTTTTTTTAACTGAACTGCCTTTAAGGGTTGCATGGACTTGGATATTTTGAAATGAAGTCTTGGTTGTTTAACAGAGTTCTCAAAATGGAAGTTGCGATTTTTAATTTGATGGGCTTGAAATTATTTTTAATGGACATTTTATGCAAAATGTTGTAAAAACAGGAAGAATTTAAACCAGTAGAATTAATCTTACATATGAAGTTGCTAATGATGCTTGATGGAGAGTTAATCTGAGTTATGCCTGGAATGTTCCACAATCAGAAGTAAAGCATCAGTGAACCAGTTTTCAAATTTGTTTGCAAATTTTCATTTACATTTTGCGATACAAGATAATCAACTGCATCATCATAGGCTGCAGTTGATTATCTTGTATCGCAAAATGCTATACATAATTGAACATTGTGTAGCTTTTTGCAAGTTTTGCATAGCAAAAAGCGACACGACACTGCTTATTTTGAGCCCTGAATTCTACAGAAATTATATAAATCTATGTTCAAGAGGAGATAGCTTGGTTAGAATGATCAGAATTTGAAATTTTTGGAGTAAACAAATGTTCAGGTTTGAGAAGTTTCATCAGAACTGGTTCATAAATGTAGAAGCTATGAACATAAGAATTTCAAACAGAACTGTGCATATTAAATCTAAGTTCATGATGAGATAGCTTGGACACATATTTCAGATTAGGTGCAACAAGCGCAGTTGCAAGTTATGAGAAGTTTTCATTAAAATTGGTCAAAATTGTTGCAGCTTGATAATTCGGGAATTTACAGTTATCTTCTGATCATCATGTACAAAATGTTCCATAAAATCAACAAGAGGTTCACGTAGAAATTCATTATCTTTAACCATCAATTGCATTATTTCATTAGATTCAAGATTCAAACCTTAGCTTCACAATGGCCACCAGACGATAACAGAGGAATGGTTATAGCTCACCATGGCTTTCAGCAGATCTTTAAATCCTCTAAATTACCAATGGAAAATGCTGTTCCCAAAACAGGATTCTGAGCCCAAATTATGAGTTCATTTGAATCACTTTCTGGATAAAAGTTTCTCCTACTTCCTATGCAAGATATGAGTGTCTCACGTGAGAAGGTCATGTGAGATAGATATCTATATCACATAACCACGTGACCATATCCTCTGTTTTTTTAATCTTATTTGTTTTACAAGGATTGGAGAACAAGTTATGCAACTTATATTAATGCCTCTCCTTGGCCCAATGGCACAGGTGTGTGGGATGACCTTCGTATTATGGTTTGTTGGTACAGTAAAACCTGTCTTGAGAGACCACTGTTTTGAGAGACCACCTGTATTGAGAGACCACATCTACCAGGCACCGATTGGTTTTACTCTATAATGGACCTGCTATGGGAGACCACCTGTCTTGAGAGACCACTGTGACCTGGTACCAACTTGTATTTTTATGCCATAATGGACCTGTCTTGAGAGACCGCCCATTTGAAGACTGAAACCATGACAAAAACTTTTTACCTGTTCTGGAATTGGAAAATCCATTGTGGTTATACTAACATAATTAAATGTATTAAAAGCTCTTAATTGGGTTTCAATTGCTAACTCATTAAAGATTGAGATGTTTTTATAAGACCCCTGTGAAAAGATTAGGATTATTGCTGAATAAACAATTTCATACATACCTGAAATGTGACAGATAGGAATAAAAATAAATTTGTGTTGAAAATCTTTTTGTAACAAATTGAAATGGACTGTTATAAAAATTATAAAAATAAATTAGTGTTGAAAATCTTCAATGAAGATTTTCAACACTAATTTATTTTTATAATTTTTATAACAGTCCATTTCAATTTGTTACAAAAACTTCATGAAAAAGAACGACTACAAAGTAATTACAAAAATCCATTCTTCTCCATTTCTGAATTTGTGGTTGGTTATTCACGGACTTGAGAAAACCTGAAACCTGTTATGAGAGACCACCTGTCTTGAGAGTCCACTTTTGTGTGGCCCAAAGGGTGGTCTCTCAAGACAGGTTCTACTGTATTCAATGTATTGTTGTTTGTTTGTTGTACTTGATGTGAGATAGATATCTATATCACATGCCCCTCAGGATGATATCTTAAGTTTCGTTGCTGTTCAATGTATTATTGTTTGTTGTACTTTGATGTTAATAATAACAGCATATTGTATACAGTTTGTTCAATTTCTTAACTTAATTCCAATCACAACAGGACCCATCGATCGACTGATGTACGTGCCCAACTGACGTCATCGGAATGTGTCAATGTTCATTTCACTACAAATCTTCAACCCATCTTGCCGGCATTGGAATTTAATTTTGTGGTATATACCTGTGGTATATACATAACTTTTGTGCGTTCTTTCCGATGAGCAATTTTTCAGAAATGGACAACAAAATTGTTTGATACAGGTGCCTCTGGATTACTTTTGATGATGTCAGAGTGTTTTGGTAGGGTGAGAAATATTATCCCTGATGAGGGTGGATGTGAGATGGGGAAATTTCACCTTCGGGACAAGATATTTGGTCCAGACATTCGCTGAGTGTCTGGACTAAATATCTTGTCCCAAAGGTGAGTTTACCACAAGTCTCCTTCATCAAAAGAGTGTTGGACAGACTACTATATGGGCCATAAATGCAAAGAAACGGCTAGTTTTGGGTCTGTATTTTCACTTTTTTTCTCCTACAGGGCTGAACCATAGCCAGCACAACTGCCAATTTGGACGATCTAAAGGCCTATTCAGTTGGGTAAACTAAAAAGCACTAAAGGAAAAAAATCAGGTTGTATAAATTAGTATTAACATGAAGGTAGCGCAAATGAAATGATAATATGACTTACCGACTAGAACAAAGACTGTTGAGGACTTGACTCTTGTACTCAGATCCTTTCAGAGTGTTTTCATCAAAGACAATAGAGTCTTGAACAGATATTGCAGATAGTACTTTTGGAAATAAGTCCCAAGCTCTGTAAGAATGTCAAGATAATCATTTACGCAATGTATTGGCCAAAAATGATCAGCCTTATTAACATATTTATTGGTGTTTAAGGTCATTTATAGCATCTGTGGCTGCAACATAGGGATGAGGTCAAGTTTAGCTAATCATTTCCACCTATACTGTCCACTTCAGAGGACTTCCACTGAAGGCATTGGTTCCGAGTCCCGTTTTAACAATGAAGAAGAATTTGTTTACCACAGTAAACAAGCACTGCTCCACTTTCCGGGGTTTCCATGGGGAAGGTACTATTAACAAATATTATCTTTCAAATTTTATTTTTTAAAATTTGTCCACAAAAACATAGTTTATGACTCCTCTTTGAGCTCATTCCAATGAGGGGTCATAAGCCACGCCTCCGACACAACATGGCCCTGGCTGTAGAAAGTGTTATTAAATCCCAATATATAAATAAATCAATAAGCTACGCTTTTGAAACCAAAAATACAAATTTTTAGTTTTATCAAAATTTTTTGGCAATTATCATCAACTATTCATGGTGAATAAAGGATTAATTTTATTATGTTGCCACAAATATTACAACTTTTCCAATTCTGACTTTACAGATACGACAGCTTACATGCCCATACAACTAAATACAATAGATGTTTACCATGAGGAGATCATAAAATTAGATTCAACACAAAATATTAAGAACTTTCAAAATATGTTTCCAAAGGACTTTAAAACTTTTACAAGGACACAATTATAGAAGCTAAAGTCACAGCCTAAAAATCTACAATATTTATCAGAAGAGAACATTTTTTTTTCAATATCGTACAAATGCCAACACCTCCTGTAAAACAAATGAACAGCATTTTTCAACTACAAATAATTATTATAGATATGAACATCAGAATTTTAAAATACAACCTCTGAGAAAAAACAAATTTAATGCTTAAGTCCTCAGATTAATTTTTCGTTAATAACTACTGTATATATGTGTTTATACCATGCTTGCCAATGTTACTACCTGCATGTTAAATTATAGCTTTTAACCATTTACCCAACATAACGGCCAAAACCGGAAAGCGCTATTCACAAAAATCGCCAATTAATTTTCATTATTTTTTCCCTTTTCTGTCTCAAAAACATAGGTTATGACCCCTCTTTGGAATGAGCTCGCTGAGCTCGTTCCAAAGAGGTGGTCATAACCTTTGTTTTTGAGACAAAAAATGATAGATTTAAAGTAATTTGTATATTTTGTTTACTTACCAATGGCCCAGACTTAGCTGCTGCAAACTTGATATTATCAAGGGCCAAACACAAATTTTGAGCCCCCAAATCCCCAAAATTTGCATACAACAACAAAAATTAAAAGTCCT
This sequence comes from Pictodentalium vernedei, assembly GCA_031216915.1. Taxonomy (NCBI): domain Eukaryota; kingdom Metazoa; phylum Mollusca; class Scaphopoda; order Dentaliida; family Dentaliidae; genus Pictodentalium; species Pictodentalium vernedei. The sequence goes on from CM062295.1 coordinate 616,512,880, forward strand.
ATCTGGCCCTCCATACTTTACTATCTGCGCATGCGCAGTGCTCAGGAAGAGACCGGAATTGGCGCCAACCTCATTCTTTGTAGACGAGTGTACAGGGAGGTATGAGTGCCCACTCATGGGAGGGCCATCCCCGTCTGGGCCATTGGTGAGTGTAAAAAATATACAAATTACTTTAAATTTATCATATTTTTATACGAATAATCAATCAGACTTAGCTGAATCGTAAAAAGCCGGAGGCCTAGGACTTAAGAATTAGCAGACCAAATGCAGCTCCTAAGCCTGCATTCCAAGGTGAAAAGGAGATTAAATTTAAAAAGAAATACATATATGTCTCTCTATACAATTATAGAGAAGACATCATAATAAGGAGCCATATCCAAGTAATTCCATAATCTTAGTATGAATGATTATGATTATTGGGTGTAACGAGCCCCTAATTTTAAGGCTAGTCCAGACTTAGCCCTGTAAATTATGATGGAGTATTTGAGAGTAAGAGACTAACTGCCACAAACATACGCCATATATAAATAATAAACACGCGGTATCTAGGATCAGTAATAATCTACAGACAAAACAGCTTCACTCATAGTTACACACTTATCAAGCTGGAAGAGATGTTGAAAAATCACCCCTCCCCCTTTTTTTTGAACCAATATTCTTCAAAACAAAGAGGGAAGCGCTCTGGAATCAGTGAAAGCGGTACCAAATAATCAATATATATTCGTCCAACAGGCACCCAGTTATTACTTATTATTAATTATTGGTGCTTAACGCCACTTCAGTAGCTAAGGCTAACATGGTGATCCTGGTTATTAACAGCGCATGCTTCTAACATATACCGGAGTCGGAATACGTAGATAGGTCGAAAACCGTGATATAACGTGACAACCATACACTTATCCAACTGAATCCCAATGGAAAGTATCCGAAGAGCAAACACTCTTCTAAGGCAACCAACAGGAGACCCCGTTCAGGTGTACAATTAATTCCAATAATAAAACTCCAAATGAACCGTTTGAATATACAAGAATGTGTAACGTCTCTCGTAGAAACCTGGATTCAGAACATGGAACGAGCTATGATTAACAGACCCGTCAAGGACTGTCCCCCAAATATTTCATCATTCCCTAGGTCCGTTACAACCAATGATTGTTAGGAGAAAGAATATACTACTCCAAATAACGATGCCAAAAATTGAGAATTTATGAATATACAGCCTATTGGAAAATCCATAACTGATCCAAATAGCCCCAAAATTCATGAGCTCTTTATGCAGAGCAAGAATTTATAGAATCGGTTCAATAATGCGTCTGCCTAATAAATATACATATTATGCAAGCGAGCAACAGAATCCAACCTGTACTCATCTGAATACAGACTGTATCCACAGTATGACCGAGTGATACAAGTGTAACAAGGAAACTGAATGAAAAATACAACATTATGCAGTTAACTGAGTTATAAACTCATACGTCGTAAGAAAAGGCCAGACTGCTCTGAGCAGAACTTTTCATAGTGGACTAATTGCCACATTGTAGAATGTCGCCCAGATAACCAACATGTCGGCCATACAGGTACACGAAGGCTAGCAATTTATTGATAAGGAATCATATGTTCATATATAACTAATAACTAATAACCACAGGAAACAAACCAACAAAAAAATGCCGATAGGATCACCGATCCAATGTCGAGTTGTGACAGCACAAAAGTGGGCTTAATCATTATCAACTTATCGTCCGGAAATCAATTGTTTACAATTTAATATGGGAAGGGTCACTGTGACCTTGACCTTTGACCTAGTGATTCCGAAATAAATAGGGCTCTTTCTTGCACCAATGCCAACCTACCTATAAAGTTTCATGAACGTAGGTGGAACCATTGTCAAATTGTCATCTGGAAACCAATTGTTTACGATTTATTATGTTCAAGGTCACTGTGACCTTGGCCTTTGACCTAGTGAGTCCAAAATAAATAGGGATCTTCCACTCACCTAGGCCAACCTACCTATGAAGTTTCATGAATGTGGGTCAAACCATTAACAAGTTATCGTCCGGAAACTTAAAAAAATTATAGTAATTTATATATTTTTTATACTTACCAATGACCCAGACATAGCTGGTGCTAACTCTTAAAAATATAGGGCCAAACACAAATTTTGCCCCCCAATCCCCAAAATTTGCATCTAAAACCAAAGAAATCATGTCCTGAATGGCCCTCCATACTTCACCTCTACTGCGCATGTGCAGTGTCAAGGACGTCCCGAAATTGGCGCCATTCATCATTCTTACCATCAGTGCCTGGTAAGCGCTATGTCCTCAGCGGGGAGGTATGAGTTCCCAACTCCTGGGAGGGCCATCCCCGTCTGGGTCATTGGTAAGTATAAAAAATATATAAATTACTATAAATTTTTTAACATTTTTATACTGTACCAATGACCCAGACATAGCTGAATAGTAAAAAGCCTGGAGGGCCCAGGACATAGAGGAAAATCCAATAAGCTCAACTATATAAAATAGAGTCATCTCCTGGAGGAGAAAAGGAGAATTAGGCTTCACATGTATCTTTCTTATTTAAGATAAATTAGAAAGACACAATAGCTTCTATAATTGAGCATCATAACATCCATATTCTCTATTAATATCCAGTATAATTCTTATACTAATTATTTTTAAAGTAAGCCAATAAATAAAGTTAGTCCAGAGAATTGAGACTCTTTATACTCTTTTAAAAGTGTCCGAGGATAGTATAATAACGCCCGTTTGACACGTGACATATTCAAATGCTATACTTTAAAACTATGACATAAATGAATTTTAAAACATAACTTTTCACTTAAAAAACCATCCCAGTAACAGCTCAGAATTACTGACTCCGGAGGAGGTATCCCCTTGTTTTCATAATAAAACAGGTGACCCAAGTGAACACCCTCCCCCCCCCTCCCCCTTTTTCTTGCCCTGGGTCAAATAGCGAAGAGGGCAGCAGGAAGGAGTCACTGCCGGAACATAAAGCCTACATAGCTATAGTTGCAATTGTTAAGTGATCGACATTCAGAGCAGCCGATAATGGACCTAAATAATGCAGGCCTCCAGAAATGGACTCGATATTTCTGAGATAAAAATTTGTGAATGTGGATGGCTGAGACCAATATGCATCGTACTTTAATCTATAATAGCAACACTATTTACGTAAGCCCAAGATGTAGAAGAGCTCTTACTTCATGAGCCGAAATCTTAAGCACAGACTGCTGAGTTAAGGATAGATTATCCTAAGCAGTACCGATAGTTAATTGAATGCATTTAGTAATCGAATGGACCGTAATGATCTTTCTATTAGGCATCAGAGCCAGAAGAAGTTTTACGTCTGTACTGATAAACTGAGATCTGTTAATAAATACATAAAGGTCTATCCAGATAGAGTGAAGGCCTATGCCCGTTCGAAGACGGAAGGACCTTAAAAACAATAGGTTCCGGATATCATTAAGAGCCTGATTCTTGACCAAAAATACAACATTAGTAGTAAAGGTAATAGAGTTTCCGATACTACGAAAGTGAGAATCGTCCACCGATAGTGCATGAAGCTCACTGACTCTTCAGCAGAAGAGAAGACTAAGAGAATTGCTGCCTTAAAAGGCCAGAATTTGAAACTACTGTCTCAAGAGGTTCAAATGGTTGCTTTAATTAATAAGAACCCAAGCTAAATTCCGTATTGGAATTAATCTAAGGATTCTAGGTCTATTATCAAAAGTTTCAAACTAACTTAGATAAAGAGACATTAGGCTCAATTGTAAACTATCATGGTGTGCATAGGTATCAGATAACGTAGACCTATAACCTATAAAAGTAACTGGTTGCAGTTGATCTCGTCAAACAAGTATACTAGAAAGTTGCAATGTCTGGTATGGAGGGATCAAAAATATCAACATAAAGATCCCTACACCAACGACGGAAGACCCTCCACTTTAGCCGCATAGTATAGCGAAGAGGAGGTCCTCCTACAGTTAGAAATCGCGTCCACTGCTCGTCCTGTACAATGCTTGCCATGCAAGAAGGACCGCACAATGGAATACGTGAAAGTTGAGACCTTGCGGGTTGTGATGAAGTTGACACGATTTCCCCAGCGAAAAAAGATCCTCTCGTGGAGGAAGTTTCCGCGGTAAGTCCCACAGCAGACATCTAAGTAAATTTATCCACCGTCTCTGTGGAGATAGAGATGCTACCAACAGAATTGTATTGTGAATGTATAATCCTAGCAATACTTGCTGAATCAACAGCGCTGGAGGATACGCATATCCTATCATCCCGTCCTACTAGATCGATAGAGCGTTAACTACATATGCTCGGGGATCCGGACACGGTGACACATACGTCTGCAATTGATTGGAGAGTTGTGTCGCAAATAAATTATCACTGGGCGCTCCCATTGGTAGCAAATCTGATTGAATACCTGTTTGTTGAGAGTCCATTCTGACGGCAACAAACGACCCTTACGTGAAAGGGAGTCTGCTAATACGACCCGACGACCCAGAATATGACGGACCGAAACAGAACTTGGTGTTCTATAACAAACAGAAGGATTCTTTCCGTTAAAATCAATAACGGAACCGAATGAGTGCCTCCCTGGTTCCGGATATACGCAACTACTGTCGTATTATCGGACAGGATTGGACATGCGTTTCTGAATAATGTTCATCCAATGACGTAGTGCAAGCCAAAATAATATCATTTCTTGGAAGTTAAGTGCTTGCCTAAAAACTGCGGAACCCAAAGACCCTGGCACTTCGAATCCGTTGGGATCAATATTGTGTCCCAACCTGTTTGACTGGCATCCGTCATAATCGAAAAACTCGGATCCGGCAACTGCAGTGGAACTCTCTGAGTCAACCACCGAATGTTTGTCCACGTCTGAATCTCTTGTTACACTTGATTGACAAGAGAACGTGTATATCGAGCAATTCAAAGATTGCGGAAAGGTTGCCGTCGAAGAGAAGCTTCTCCGAGACCGAAGCGACTCTGAGAGAGTTCTTCACCTTACTATCCACGCGTGTGGATGTAGCTAGGGCTGCGTCACGTCTAACCAACTCCAGGTTGCCACTGAAGGGCGGAGTTATACGTGGAAAACTACTGCCCCTGAAAGAAATCTCATTGAGGATCATATCCTGGAATTCTTTCTCTTGAAGGCGTAATGATAACGCCTCAGTAAGGTGGTCTACGTATGATAAAGCGTCTAAGTTAAGTCTATTAGACATCATTGTCGTTTCCAACGTCGTGGTTGGAATTGACATAGACGGCGAAAAAGATAATTCCCAGAGCTCAGCCTCGCCGTCTTGGACGCATAGGAACTCTCGGTATGCCCAGTTCTGCTAATAAAAATTTATTTTCCTAGAATTGATGAAAGGCAGAATAGAGCATTGCGGACAAGAAACTAGACTAGCGTGTTTGGTAGCAAGTTATATATAGCGTCGTTCCATAATTCGAATGTTCTAATGACATTATTGGATTGCGTCGGCAACTCAGGGACAATGTCGCTGAACCTATCCAAAACTCTGTATCCAATGACACTATTAGTCTCTTATCCAGCATCGCAGCAATATAGTCCGACGGAACAACCTCGGAAGATAATGCCGGAAAAAATGTATGGCAGTTTCAGTTGTTCCGAAAGGGAAAGCTCGAAATCGACCGAATCCCTTTCGCCATCATGTTGGACCCTATGAAGTGTTCGGTCGTCCATACCTGATGCCACAGCGGAGCGCACCGACCCAGTGCCGTCGGATTATTCCTGATCCGACCGAGAATCAGTCGTTTGCTGGGATGCTGCGATAAGCTGTGCTATTTTGGATAGCACGTCCGTCACTGAGGCCTGTGGAGAAGCGGTCTTACGATGCCTTGCCGCTGGAAGCTCCGTGTTCGTTATCCCGTGCATACTTCTATTATGCGAGCGACCGGAGTGTACAGGCCTCGTGTCCCTTGGCTACCGATTGGCGTGACCTGTTCGCCGTGGAATCACTGAATGACGAAGCTGGCCAGATACTCGAGGTCACGTAGCCAATGTGCGGTCGTGTGTGCTGCTGTGAGGATGAGGAAGCATTATCGACAGTCACTCGGACTGTCTATATAACGGAGCATCCCGAGCGGCGGACATATGCTCCGAATGCGAAATGTCTGTACCACAACATCCGGTCCCATATGTTGTTGTACGAGAGAGGGACCTCTCTCGCTCGCTGCCCGGACGGACCTGGACGAGCTAGGAACCGGACTAACAGGCTTCCTCCGATCTCTCCTCTAATCCGTCGTCACTGGGTGTGTACTAAAGTCTATTATAGTGCTCGCATCACCCAAATCTCCATCCTAGACTGCAACGGACGAACCCGACTGCCGAACCATTCGATGAATGTACGCTACACCGGGTGAGCTAGCGAATGTCAACTCCGCCGATCCTACTAGGGACCTCTTAGGCGATTGACGTATTCCATGAGCACTAATTGCCGCTAGCTCTTCATTAACTATGACGACAGAGGCACACTTTTGAAAGACATCTCAGTAATTTTGCGAACAAGAAACCAGACATGCTTGTAAATAGCAAGCATATAAAAAATATATATATAGCGTCGTTCAATAAATCGAAAGTTTCTGAGACATTATTGGACTGTGTCGGAACTGAGGGACGATGTCCCTGAACCGAACCAAAAATTTCTGTGTCCACCGACGCTATCAGTTTCTTATCCGGCATCGCAGCATTCTGGTCCAACTAAGAACCTCTAAAAGATGAAGTCGGATGACATATACAGTAGCTTATGTTGTTCCAAAAGGGAAAGCTCGAAATCCTCCGAATCCCTTTCGGCATCCCGTCGGACCGTATGAAATTTTTGGACGTCAGTGCTTCCGCGGAGCGTCCCGACCCAGCGTCGTCGGATATTACATGATGCGACAGAGATTCTGTCGTTGCTGGGATGCTGCGATAAGTTGTGCTATTTGGGATAGCACGTCCGTCACCGAGGCCTGTGCAGTAGAGGTCTTACGATGCTTTGCCGCTGGAAGCTCCATGTACGTTGACTCCCGCATACTTTCTTATGCGAACGTCCGGAGTCTCCAGGCCTCGTGTCCCTGGCTATCGGATGGCGTGACCTGGTCGCCGAGGATTCTCTGATTGGCAAAGTTGACTGGATATCCGAGGTCACGTAGCCAAGAGCGGTCGTGTGCGCTACCATGAGGATGAGGAAGCCTTATTGACAGTCTCTCCGGGCTGTCTATCTAACGGAGCGTCCCGAGCGGTGGACGTATGCTCCGAATGCGAAACATTTTGTACCACAACATCTGGGGCCAGATGTTGTTGTACGAGAGAGGGGCCTCTCTCGCTCGCAGTCCGGATGGACCTGGACGAGCTAGGAACCGGACTAAAAGGCTTCCTCCGTTCTCTCCTCTAATCCGCCGTCACTGGGTGTGCATTAGGTTGATTTATAGTGCTCGCATCACCCAAAACTCCTTCTGGACCGCAACGGACGAACCCGGCTGCCGAACCATTCGATGAATGGACGCTACACCGGGCGAGCTAATGGACGTCAAAGGCCGTCGATCCTACTAGGGACCTCTTAGGCAATTGACGTATTTTCATGAGCACTTTTCCGCTAGCTCTTCATTAATTGTGACGACGGAGGCACACTTTTGGAAGACATCATGGATACATCACCCTGTTCTTGATCGTCTGAAATAGATTGATAAACTAGAGTGACCCTGCGGGGAAAGGACTGGAATGGCCGTTTCCCCACTAACATACCGTGACACACGCTTCCCATGTTGTCATCAAAATTAACACATACGGGACAGGAGTTAGTGAGAGTACACTGACTACATTTATACAATGATTATGAAAGTCAGAGGAAGATTTCCTCTTATTACAATTGAACAATATCCTTTCAATGTGAAAAGAAAAAGTCCTAGTACTCGCACCAACCCCTGACAATCAAAATACATAATAACATGATCCATTAACATAGAAAAAATAATTGAAATCAAAAAATTTAGAAAAAATATTTTCTCAGAAAAGCCCAAGTTTCTGAAAAGTAATGTTGAGCCCCAATGGATCCCAAGCCTAAGTGTGGGCAAAAATTTTTAAAATATTATAAAAAATTAATGCAACACTTACGAACAATAATAATGTATCTAGTAATGATTAAACTAACATCAAGATATTATTTTCAAGAAATCCCCCCCCCCCCCCCCACACAGAGGGCTGTTGTCAATGTAAACAAGAAGTGTAAAAACACCAGAAACAAGACTCCAGGCACTGATAACCCTGGCCCGAAATCAGTTACCAATAATACACTATCTGATGCAAAACAGAGACTTCCAGGGAAGAAACTGCAGAACATCAGATGGTAGATGCAGAACACTACGCCTAACCACCCATAGGTGAAGACGTAAACATGGGGAAAAGAACAGAATTAATTCTGTTATCCAGCTAAAACTCCCAAGAAATTTTAGTAATAATATTACAGAAAATATGCCAAAAGCTTGGGAGAATAGCTAGGGGGGACTTAAAGGAAAGGGAGAGAGGAAAACACTGAACAAGCAGTGTAACTTGATAACAAGAATGACAACAACAGGCTCTTGCCTCGAAATAGGTAACTTAACATAATTTCATTACAAAATTTTAAGTTACAGCCCTGATTATTTTCTGTCACTCATTTTTCCTCTCCTCCTTCTATATCCTCCTTAGAATCACCATTTCTCTAATATTTATGTGTCTGGCATCATTTAAACTGAGATTTACAAGCACAAAGATCAGTCAGATGTTAACTGATGAAGGGCCAAACAAAGATTGATTAATGGCGCCAATTTCGGGACGTCCTTGACACTGCGCATGCGCAATAGAGGTGAAGTATGGAGGGCCATTCAGGACATGATTTCTTTGGTTTTAGATGCAAATTTTGGGGATTGGGGGGCAAAATTTGTGTTTGGCCCTATATTTTTAAGAGTTAGCACCAGCTATGTCTGGGTCATTGGTACAGTATAAAAATCCAATTGTTTACGATTTACTATGTTGAAGGTCACTGTGACCATGACCTTTCACCTAGCAAGTCCAAAATAAATAGGTTTCTTCCTCTCACTGATGCCAACCTAAATATGAAGTCTCATGAACATGGGTCAAACCATTATCAAGTTATCATCTGGAAACGAATTGTTTTGATTTACTATGTTCAGGGCCACTGTGACCTTGACCTTTGACCTAGTGAGTCCAAAATAAAAAGAGTTCTTCCTCTCACGAAGGCCAAAGTACACATGATGTTTCATGAATGTGGGTTGAACCGTAGTCAAGTTATCATCCGGAAAACAATTGTTTACAATTCACTATGTTCAAGGTCACTGTGACCTTGACCTTTGACTAAGCAAGTCCAAAATTAATAGGGTTCTTCCTCTTACCAATTCCAACCTACTTATAAAGTTTCATGAACATGGGTTGAACCATTATCAAGTTATCCAGAAACCAATTGTTTATGCCCACCCGCCCAACAAAAGCCCACCCGCCCGCCATTCATCAAACTATAAGACGAGTTTGACTTTGTCACAACTCGACTAATAATGGATGTGCCCATGAGGCTGCCGTTAGAACACGACCCAGCCGCCAATTGATGAAAATCTAAATTTTATAGTAAATTTCCTTTCTTATTATACCTACCACAATTTTTTACTTCAGGCTTGCACTACAGTGGAAGTCCCTAACTCGGATAAAATACTCTCTATTTTTGTCTTTCCCAAGCAATTTGGGAAAGAAAAGTGGTGCAAAAGCACCAAGAAAAAATAAGCCAAAACTGGGTCGAGTGCAACCAGCGCAGACCCAGTACGGGACGCTCTCTCCCAAGTACAACTCCACGACTTCCGTTGCCAGTGCGCATATACCATCTCTAAAGACTCATTCTTTTTGAATCCGTCAACGTTAGAGTTATGTGATCAGCGGGGAGGAAAGATTCTTTACCAGTAAAGAAGACGGGAGGGCCTCCATGTAAACAATTGTGGTAGGTATAATAAGAAAGGAAATTTACTATATAATTTAGATTTCTTATCAACCTACTCACAATTGTTTACTTCAGGCTGAATAGACAATAGGCTGGAGGGAATCGCATAACCAACCCACACATAACCCCAGTGCACTGGAACCGTGAAGCAGAAGGAAGAGGTCCCGAGGCTTATCAACCATAACGTCGCAAGCATTGGTAAAGGACAATGAAAGGAGACATATAGGCCTGTGTGACATACAGACAGAAAAAGGGCAGTAACAGCACAAGGCTGAAACAGACCTTCAAGAAGCCTAATGGCTATGGCAGACAACAGCCTGAGCAGAAGAAAGAGGACCCAGGGCAAAAATGTCCTCCGACTGCTCCTGCAACTGGCGCAGATAAAAGGTGGAGAAAGTAGAAGCATTTCTCCAGTAGGCTGCCTGCATAACATCCGACAACTTGACGGAGTTAGAATAAGCCCAAGAGGTTGATAGTGCCCGCACCTCGTGGGCAGAAATATGATTGGTAATACAATCGCCAGCTGCTAAACGATCATAAGCCGTACGAATAGCAAGACAAATCCACCGAGAAATGGATTGAGGAGAGATCTTCTGTCGACCTGGAATAAGAGACAGAAAAAAACGTTTACTGCCTTTCCGTATGAAACGTGTCCGATCGAGATAAATGCGAATAGCACAGACCGGACAGAGCAAAGGGCGATTACCCTCAACAGAAGGAAGAGCCCTGATACAGATCGGAGGAGGAGTAGTATCTGGTAACTGATTCTTGGCCAAAAAAGAGCAATCAGTGGTAAAAAAAGTAACACTGTTGGGAGAGCTCCTAAAAAAGGCCGGGTCAACCGAGAGGGCGTGAAGCTCACTAACCCGTCTGGCCGAAGCAAATGCCATCAGAAAAGCCGTCTTATATGTGAGAAAATGCATATCCACCTGGGATAAAGGTTTGAACGGCACCCCCCCCCACCCCCCCTCCCCCCCCCAGCAAAGCAGCACCCACGAAAGATTCCATCGTGGAGTAAGCTGCAAAGTCCGAGGCCTTTTCAAAGAAAAGTGCTGAACAAGCTTGGAGAGGTAAGGATTAGTGCCGATACGACGCTTCCCCACATAAGAAAAAGTCTCTGAAAGCATGGACCTGTAACCCTTGATGGTAACAGGCTGGAGACCCCGAGAATCAAACAGATATACCAGAAACTCCGCAATCTGTGAAATCAAAGGATTGGCATAATGAACAGAGTGATCAGCACACCATCGACAGAAGACCTTCCATTTAGCTGCATAAGCTAAACCAGTGGAGTGCCTCCTTGAAGAAGAAATGCACTCCACTGCTCGTCTCGAAAAACCTCTACGGAGGAGACAGGACCTGACAAAAGATATGCGTGAAGGCACAATGAAGTTGGGTCGACGTGAAACCTCCTCGGGCGACCTTGACAAAGATGGTCGCGACGTGGCGGGAGACGTGCCGGAACCGCCGCCATCAGCGAGCGGAGCTGATTGATCCACACCCGCGACAGCGCAGCGATCAGAATGATTCGACAACTGCAGGTTCAAATTTTGGATAGAACCTGAGGAAGAATCGGAACCGGCGGGAAGGCGTAGCCGACTAGACCGTTCCAATCGAGTGACAGAGCGTCCATGGCAAAAGCCAGAGGATCTGGACACGGGGACACTAAAGTGTCCACCTGATGGTTCCAACGAGTCGCAAAGAGGTCGATGTGGGGACGTCCCCAGAGATCGCAAAGCGACTGGAACACTGCCCTGTGGGGCATCCACTCGGTGGAAATAACCCTGCCCTGTCGGAACAGGGAGTCGGCTAGGACGTTCAGACGACCGGGAATGTGACGAACAACCACTCCGGCGTGAACATCCTGAGCGAGCAGTAGAAGATCCCGAGCTAATTCGTACATCGAAAGCGAGTCCGTGCCGCCCTGGTTCCGAATGTAAGCAACCACTGTCGAATTGTCGGATAGCAGAAGGACCTGGCGATTCGACAGGTGAGGGATCCACTGCCTGAAACTCAGAAGAAGAGCAAGAAGCTCCTTCTGGTTGATGTGTAGAGCTGCTTAATCCTGGTCCCATATCCCGTGTAGGGAAAGACCGAGAGGATCCAACGTCGCACCCCATCCGAGATCGCTGGCATCTGCGGTCAGAATGCGATCGGACGTGGGTAAGTCCAAAGGAACACCCTGCGTAATCCACTGAACATCTGTCCAGGGAAGAAGGTGAGGATACAGAGATTCCGGAAACGGAAGCACCTGATCCAGAGAATCTACATTCGGCCTCCAACGACTGAGCAGAAAGTGTTGGAGAGGTCTGACACGCAGCCGACCTAGAGGAATGAGATCCGTCACCGAACCGCAGAGACCGATCAGCTGGAGAAAACTCCGGGCGGACGTGGACTGGGACAGAGTCAGAGCAAAAGCTGAGAGAATCACAGCCTTGGCCTGGGGAACCGCTACCAAATTGAATTGGGTTTGGAAAGACATCCCCAGATGACAAAACGACTGAGAAGGGACCAGGTCCGACTTCTCCTCGTTGACTCTGAATCCTAGCGACGTGAGCAAGCTCAACAGAGAGGCGACATCCGACTTCAGTAAGGCAGCATTGGAATGCCTCTGGAGGATATCGTCCAGATATGCCGAAGTAGTCACCCTGGACTGTGTGCGATAGAACGCTATCACATGCAACATCAGTCTGGTGAAGGCCCAAGGAGCCAGGTTGAGGCCGAAAGGCATGGCCTTGAACTGGTAAACTTGCCCCAGAAAAGCGAACCTGAGATACTTCCGTGATGCCCGATGCATCGGAACGTGGAAGTAAGCATCTCGCAGGTCGATGCTGGCAGCGAAATCTCCCTGGTGAATTGATTGGCGGACCGACCTGAAAGTCTCCATGCTGAACTTGGGAGCAATGATAGACTGGTTCAGGATACTCAGATCGATAACCGGTCGGAGTCGGCCGTCCTTCTTCGGCACCAAGAACAGGCGGGAATAGAAACCCACTGACTGAATGTTCTTGATGACCTCGATCGCCCCCTTTGCCAGGAGATTGCCAATCTCCGTGGACAAAAGTTCCCGACGTAAAACGTCTGAAGGAACTGTGGTTGGAAGAGGCACCCTTGACAGAGTGGAGTGCCGTCGGAAGGATATTCGCAGCCCGGACCGAACAACATCTAACACCCATGGATCGGATGTGATGGTGGCCCAATGGTCTGCGAACTCTGCTATCCTTCCTCCAACCTGGGACGAGTCGAGGTGAGGACCTTCATTTCGAGCCCCGACAAGGCCCGCGAGAGGAGAAACCACCTCCTCTACTAAATGAAGAATCCTGAGACTTCCCTCAATTCTGCCGACCTTTACCCTTACCCCTTGTGTAAGAAGTAGAGGCGGCGGCAGAAGGACCAGCCTTTTGCTTCACAGAGGAAGCAGAAGGGTACTTGTTAGGCTTGGAACGGCCCTTGCCTCCCCTAGAAGGCTGATCAAGCTGACGAAACAGCAGCTGATCTTTGGAATGACGTAGGACGTCATCCCGGACCGTCGACACGGAACCATGGAAAAGTTGCGGACCTGCCAAAGAAGCAGATCAAAGAGCAGCACGCTGCTCCTCGGGAAGGGATCGTCCTGTGTCCAGCACAGCATCCCTTCGAACTAATTCCAGATTAGCCGTGTTACAGGCATGCGTGTGAGTAAGATGCATAAGCGCCTTGGACAGCACACGCAAAGGCGCCTGTACCTCATCAAACTTATCTGGAGGCAGATAAGCAGCCAAAGCTGAGACGACGTGATCTGAGAGAGAAAGCATGCCAAGCATCTCTCTAGATAAGCCCAACGTGGACTCCAGAGTCGTCATTGGAATGACGGCAGACTTGGGCTTGGACAGCCCGAGGGAAGTGGAGTCCTGATCCAGAACCATCAAAGTCTGGCAGACCGACGGATTGGCGGAATCGTAGGAACGATAATGCACAGGAGGCAAAAAGGTGTCAACCCTGGTGAAGAACGAAGTCTTCAGAGCCTTGGAATTCAGCTTGGAGTCCAATGCTGAAAAAGCTTCAACCACCTGTACCGACTGGCACGGTCGAAGGCGCCCAGAAGCAGGTTGCTCCATAGGCTGTAGGCGCGCGACCGATGATCGCGGCCAGGCGGACACTGTCGGCTGGTTAGTAGGTTTGAGATCAGGCAGAAACCCAAACACAAAGTCAAGAGCTGCCCCCAAGTCCGAAGACTGCTGGCCCTCGACATCAAGCATGTCGGACTCCTCCCCAGAGTCGGAAGACACATAGCCCATCGTGGGCAAACCAGCCGACGCCTCCCATGGTGTTGGGACACCAGGGGAATCAGAAACCGGCCTGTTTCCAATCCCGGGAGGCGGTGCCATAGGAGGCGCCTGGAAACCACTCATTGCCTCGCTGGAAGCAACAGGAAGGCTCTTAGATAGAACCTGAGTGAGTAAGGAGAGGGCCTCCCTAAGCTCACTGCTCGTACCGGCCAGTTTGACAGGGGAGCGAACCGGCAAAGTGGCTTCACCTCTGACCCTCTTAACCAGCGAAGGGTCACGATCCTCCAAAACACCCGACGCGGGACGACGGGTGACAGCCGAAACATCTGAAGGCAGACGTGTATAGGGGGACGAGGCACCCCGAGGATCAATATGGCGAAAACTCATGAGAGTCACCGCGGACCTCTGCGGGGCAGAAGGTCCAGGCTGCACAAAAGGCGTTGGTCCCCCAAAACTGGTCGTGAGGCCAGAATGAGTGGACGGAAATGCCACGGAGTTCATAGTGTCTCCACTAAGAACATCCGAATCCAATGACACAACTGTGGTGCTCGACGGCGAAGAGACCACAGAGATGGGTTCGGCCGGCAGCCCCTTCCGACTTCGCTGAGTTGAAGCCAGGGAAGGCTGAGGCCGATATCCCACGTCTACAGTACCGGACATTCCTGCAGTCCCCTGCAGCGAAAAGCCGAGGCCGGCTGAAACTGACGACGAAGCAGACGGACCAGCAGTAGTAGTAGATACGTCGGGAGTCGCTGAAGCTGGTGAAATAGTGGAGAGAGCACACCTGCTCGGCTCCGAAGGAGGAGTCACAACCCTAGTGACAGCCTCAGATGGCGACTGGAGGGGGACCGTAGTCCCGGAACCAGGCACCTCTTCACCAGAACACTCAACGGCTCCCGCAGTATCCACTACAGGAAAAGACTGCACATCCCCCACGGAGGAGGAATAACACTCACCAGACAAGGTCGGCTCGGGAGCCCCCGAATGACCACGTTCTCCTTTCCCACGGGAGCGGGAGGCACGGCCATGAGAACAAATGACACGGTTAACTGACGCCCAGAAAGTGGATGACCATGACACCACATGGTTTGGCAGCAGACATTGCCCACAAGGAATTGTCCTGGGCATGATAGAGGTGAGAGGAGCAAAGAAGGTGAAATCAGAAAACAGAAGAACACCCCCAAAGAAGAGAGAAAGGTGACAGAAACAAAGACCCCAGGCGGTCGACCGGGAACCACACAACAGGATGACTACTCTCAAAAGAAAGAAGAAAAACTGTAGGAGTGATACCCCGCTGACACCTAACTCTAACACGATAAGAAAATAAAGCATTAACAATAATTGTGAAAAATAATAAGTCCGAACCGCATGGCACACGAAATTTGCATGCGACTCGAGAGAGAACAATTAAATATACATTATGGATATATAATATTAAAGAGAATATAAAAAACACTGTTCCTGAGAATACAAAGGATACAATGATGCACTATGAATCAGGAATCATCAAACAACGAGCTGGATAAACACTGATAAGCGTACAAAAACATCTCAACACGAAGCTGATGATAAAAAGAATGAGTCTTTAGAGACGGTATATGCGCACTGGCAACGGAAATCGTGGAGTTGTACTTGGGAGAGAGCATCCCGTACTGGGTCTGCGCCGGTTGCACTCGACCCAGTTTTGGCTTATTTTTTCTTGGTGCTTTTGCACCACTTTTCTTTCCCAAATTGCTTGGGAAAGACAAAAATAGAGAGTATTTTATCCGAGTTAGGGACTTCCACTGTAGTGCAAGCCTGAAGTAAACAATTGTGAGTAGGTTGATAAGAAAGCATGCATATACTTGATTGCATTTGAGGCTTACAGGAAGAAAACTACGTCCTGTCCTGTAACTGCCTCTTAACACATTGGCAGGGGTGTGGGGGGTCGACGAATAATTCCTATCGAAGCCCCCTCATCCGCATTACTTAAATCGCTGTTGTGTTAGTATCAAATAGTATAGGAACCACAGGGTTCCCTCAGGTCTGACTGAGGCATTCTTTTTGGGCATTCTGGAAGAAAGTGTTCCAGGGTCTCCACCACGCCCAAATTACACATCTGGCACTCCTTTTCAGGGCTTGCATTTTAGAATCGCAACCAGGCTCTTCGATAGGCCTGGTGAAGTGAGCGAGTGTTATGGATCAAGATTAATAATTCCAACCTAATTGCCCTTTATTAATTTGCTATGGGTTATTAACCAAGCAATATTAATACCATGCAGATATGTGTCTTGGCAAAAATTTGTGGTTTAGCCCCGCCCCCTCCCCCCCCCCCCCACAAGCTCCACCTTTCTGCATGTTGAAAACAAGGTGCCCTCTCCATGTTCATGTCTACTCCCTCAGTTTCAAAACTTTAAAAGGTGAATTTTAAATGAAATTAGGTGAGTAACGATGTGTTGTCATTACCTGGAAGATGGGGCAGATTTCCTTTTTCATCTAACATTCAAGAAATGGACTGTTGCCTGCCTTGATATGTCAAAAGGAGGTAAGTGATTTTATTTCATTAAAATAAAATTCATTCCAAAGCAAAAACGGTGTTGTTTTTATTTTCATGAATCCACTTTGCTGAAGATCAACAAACTAGACATCATACACTCTCACTTGTCAATTATTCCCTAAACACGCCCATAATATAAATCACTCATGAATAATTAATGCATTAACCAGTACGTGTTTAGTGTATATTTTTCCACATGAATTGTAATTGCTTTGTTTTGTGACAGCTTATTTTTTCAAGACTTGCTTGGAGGAGGAGGGGGGGGGGGGGGGGGGGGGGGGACATCCACATGAGATGCAGAATTTACAAATTTTTGTGTAAACAATTCGAAATAAACGCTCAATCAATCGCACGTTTATTTTCCCCATACCCCATGTTTTCTACGATTGTCTTTGAGTACGTACCCGGCAGAATAACACAAATAAACGTGGAATCACCCGATTGATTAGTCTCATTGTCTCAAGATATTTTGTTTTACAAAATCTGTCCTCACTTGATTCGCTGAATGGTAAAAACAATAGATTGATGACGGGGCTGATTGATCAGCCTCGTCAGATTATTTTTGTGGCTGATTACTAGGCTGGGGCCGATCAGCCTGGTCAAAATGCAAGCCCTGCCTTTTCACTGTTTTTCACAATTTTTCACCTCAGCTCCAGGGACCGCGACCTCAGCTTGAACAAGTGACCCCCCCAAAGGTGCCATCAAGGTACTCTTAAAAACCAGGTTTCTCTTTATCACGCAGGCCACCCAAAGCCCTCTTTGATTTGACCCCCTCTCACCAATTACGGTTACAATTCTTCATGACCCTTCCTCTGATGACTTTTTTACCTTGGTTTGCCCAACATCTAGGTCCGAGATCTCCAATAAGTAGTTCTCTACTAGATCCCTCACTTCGACCATCCACCCCATCTTGATCTTGAGTTTAAAATTCTCAGGAACATTACTTTACACCATCAGCTGTCGGGGAGATTTACCAAAAAATTAAGATAACCAAGTTTCAATAGGTCTATCCTGTCCTTGATCCTTGTACTGGTTGCACATTAGTATAATAGTACTCTCAAATTTCAAGAACTTAAAATTGACTCTTCCAGCAGAAGTTCTCATGAATGAGGACAAACTTTAAGGCCTGTCATTCTGTTAGCAGGCCTGGAAATAAAGAGCTCACATCGTAATCTGTTAGCAGGTTACGCAATAAGACATGATGGTAACCTATATGTGTTGTTATGCTTTTTCCGCTATTTCTACTATGCAAGTCATGTTGTTTGCATCTTGACAGAATTTCAGCCAAAATAGCAACAAACAATGCAACAACTCATTTTGGCAAGACCGTGCATTAATTGTTGCTATCTATTTTGAAGGAAATTGTGTTAAGGGGTCGTCCAACCTAACTTTGGTCAATTTTTTGACATTTTTCCCAATGCCTCAGAAACAGATAAGAGAAGTAAGGAAAGGCAAATTATATATCAAAATAATGAGTAAAGTGCATAGAAAAGGTACATATATTTTTTTTCAGGAAAAAAAGTGAATTTTATGATTTTGAAGAAGATTAATTTGCAAATGGCATAAGTAACGAACCGGTAAAACCACAAAATAATCGGTAATTCGAAAGCCTTGTCCTCAATATAATGATAACATACTACAGACTCGGAGAAAGCATTTTTTTGACACACACTCTGGTGGGTTTTGACGTTTGAATGTAATAACATGAACACAAATTTTTGATGTTCCGGATGTGGCCATGTTTCAACGATGTTTTTCCGGTCATGTGATTACGATGTGGTTCTTGCAGAAATACTCAATTTGGGTAATCGTAAGAATGCAAGGACGTGATCACGCCCTTTATTTGTTCGAGACAATGTATGAGCGTATTTGCAAACAGGTGACAGCAAGTACTTGAGCTGTTAATGTCATAACTGCAAAATATGGTTCGAAATTCCCTCTCGTGTTTACAGGCCGTCTGAACTTTTTTGTTGACAAAAAATCTGAATTATTGCGCACTAGAAAGACAACATGAACCACTTGTAAAAAAAATAACCGAGTGTATAAAATCGGGACGATACACATAAAATAAGGCAATATTCATAACAAAGTAAGCAGAATGCTTCAGAAATCACTTTTTCACGAAGTATATTCCAAGTGACCTGGAACTATATTGAGTGTGTTAATTTCCCCCTGTCGCTGCGAAGTTATTTACGTCCTAGTAACCATGGAATTTGAAGACGGGTATGTTTGATGTCTGCAAAGGACCGACTGAAGATGGGTTGAAAATGATGCATTCGTGCTTTTAAATAAGGTGCGCTTTGACGATGCTGAGAATTTAGTTTTTTCTTCCAACCAACCATAGTAATACAAGCGTCGATCAGTGGTTTTTTTTATCGTTTTACACTGACAAATGTGACAAATCTCCTTCACCGGAAACCATCCCCCAATTTGCATATCACAATAAACATAACCGCTGTCACGGAGTGTCAGCGTGGCCGTGTGGTCAAAACCGAAACGAATTATCGAATGCACGGTCAATATTAGCTGCAATTGGCTTTTAAATAAATGAAATACACGAAATATTCGCAATTTCTTCATTATTCATGCCGAGTTACTTTTTAATCAAACCACATGCGTTCAGTTTCGTTTGTCGGCATCAAACTGATATTGTTTGTGGTAATTAAATAGTACGAGAAGGCGAAGGAAGCCAAATATTTTTACATCATCTATTATTTAATTCAAATTGATAATTTCTTTTATTTAACTGAAATTATGAACTGATAAGTTGGGTGTGTTGCGATTATTATGCCCCAGACCTGGAACTTAGTGGAAGTTGGAAAATCAAAGGTGCATCTAGGGCCGTGCAGTGGTGACCCCCTGTCCTCTTAATCTTAGTCTTACCCATTCATCATTGCATGTACCAACATTCCCCCTTGTATCTCAACCATTGCTACTCCAATTTGAAGGATATTTGGTTTTGTGATCGAGCATCATGGAGAAACAATGCCTGTGTAGCTGCTGTAGCATGTGTTTCTTCCCACATTTTTTCAGAGTTGTGGTACTTTTTCACTCTTTTGAGTTAGAAAATTTTGTTTATAACTAGTTGATTTGTTACAATTTGTTGCAGAGTGCCTGCTAATACCCTCAATTGTATTGCTGCAGAATTTTCTTGTGAAGATTTTGTTCCTATTACTTATCAAGCAACAACCTAATGAATATTCTGTATAAAGCCACCAATCTGATGTTTGACACTTTTATTGGAGCTGTTTTGAAGGCTTATGGAACTCAAAATGTTGATTATGGCAGGACTTTTCTATTCACCCATGAATCGATAAATTAAGTGTTATAGTTGGAAGTAAGAAGCATGAAAGGTCCAGAACTAAAACTCTAAAAAGAATGTTTTGCAATGTAACATGATTTTTGCAGATACACTTATTTGGAGGTTTACCTGTCTGATAGTGTTTGGAACATGTGTGGCCAGGATCTTCAAAAAGAAAAAAAGAGTTAAACTTTGAGAAAAAAGGCATATGCCTTGAGTGCCGGAGGTAGACTCATACAAGGAAGAGAGCCCCACCCCCCCACCCCCAAAATTTTCTGTGTCAAATGGAGCTCACTTGTCATCTTTTGGGGATTGCTTTGTGTACTGCGTTCTTGAAAAAAATATGTGAGACCCTCTGGATGTGCCCTTCTGATCTCAATATGTCAGTAAGCCTCCTTGGGGAAAGTACATGCAATAATGGTTATGTAAGGTTGATTTGATGTGTTTTGAATAACAATGTACTTTTAAGTACATTAGATGGTTTATTGCAGTGACAGGTTACAGTTACCCTTATTTCTTCTCCAACAGATATCATGAGTGTATTGGTGTCCAAGAGTTAAACAAAGCTAATGTACTTATTGATAAACCAGACAAATTTAACAATTTAATCACTATCAAATTGATGCATGGGATAAAAGGGGTTACAGTGCAAGGGGTTTGTAAATATATTTATTCAACTACAATGTATGACTTTGCAGTGCATTCTACATAGGAGAATATCATATTTTCTTTCCAAACCATTACAGTAACACATACATCTTGATATTGGGAGACACTCTTTTGTCCTTCCATACTTCTTCTGCTGGACTCCTTCAAGTTGACCTTTGTTGAACTCCCCAAATCAAAACATAAACAAAAGAAAATGTCTGCCTTCAATCAGTGAGCACTCCACTTATAACATTTGGTCTCAATCTTCATTACTTTCATGAATTAGGAAAAGATTTCTTCGAGTATGTACTTAAATGTTTATAGAATACAGCTGTTATTTTATTTTGAGGTATTTTATTGTAAAAATTTTGTTCTCTTACTTATGCCATAGCAGACTTTCAGGTGGTGCTATTTACACATGGCAGCAGTCCCATGGCAAATTTCAGTTTCCACATGTTCTATGTTTCACTCCAAGCATTTTGGTATATAATTTATTGGGGTTATTCATTTTGGGCCTTTTTTAGACTTGAAAGAAAATTACATGAAATTTGACCAAAGTTAGGTTGGACGTCCCCTTAAGATTTAAATGCAGGTCACTCTAGGCAAATGTGGATGCAATGCACAACCTTTGAGCTGAGTTTGTTCTGAAAGAGTTTCATATCTGACTGGCAAAATATGCGGGACTAAGAAATTAATTTATGCTGTGTTGTTTTACTATTTAACCTGTACTGCGTTCGCAAAATTTACAATTGACATAACCCATACATAATCTAAACGATCATTCTTGTGTTATTTCCATATTAGGCAGTCATTCTGCTAAATAGAGAAAATGCTTTCCAGCAATATTCAGCTAGGTGTGAAGTGGGAAGAATGTTAAAAAATTTATAGTAATTTATATATTTTTTATACTTACCAATGACCCAGACTTAGCTGGTGCTAACTCTAACAAAACCAGGGCCAAACACAAATTTTGCCCCCCAATCCCCAAAATTTGCATCCAAAACAAAAAGAAATCATGTCCTAAAGGACCTCCATACTACGCCTCTACTGCGCATGCGCAGTGACGCAGACGTCCCGAAATTGGCGCCAATTATCATTCTTACTGGCAGTGCCTGGTCAGCGCTATGTACTCAGCGGGGAGGCAAGAGTTCCCAACTCCAGGGAGGGCCATCCCCGTCTGGGTCATTGGTAAGTATAAAAAATATATAAATTACTATAAATTTTTTAACATTTTTATACTGTACCAATGACCCAGACTTAGCTGAATAGTAAACAGGCTGGAGGGTCTAGGACATAGAGGAAAATCCAATAAGCTCAACTATATAGTAAAGAGGTAACCCCTTAAGAAGAAAAGAAGTATTAGGCTTTACATGTATCTTTCTTATTTAATATTAAATTAGAAAGATACACTACCCTTAATAATTGAGCACAATAACATTCATGTTCTCTATTAACATCCAGTATAACCCTTATACTAATTATTTTTAAAGCAAGCCAATAAATAAAGTAGTCCAAAGAATTGAGACTCTTTATAGTCATTTAAAAGTGTCCGAGTATTGTATATTAAAGCCCGTTTGACACTTGACATATACAAATGCTTCACACCGAGCTACACTTTAAAAATAAGACATGAATGAATTTAAACATTAATATTACACTTTAAAACCATCCCGGAAGCGACTCAGAAATACTGACTTGGAGGAGGCATTCCCTTGCTTTTCACTATAAAGCAGGTGACCTAAGGGAACACCCGCCACCCCCCCTTCCCCTTGCCCTGGGTCAAATAGCCCAGAGGGAAGAGGGCAGCCGGACGGAGTCACTGCCGGAACAGAAAGCCTGCATAACTATAGTTGCAACTGTTAGTGGACGACATTCTGAGCAACAGATAACGGACCTAAACAATGCAGGTCTCCAGAAATGGACTCAATATTTCTGAGATAAAAATTCGTAAATGTGGATGGCTGAGACCAATAAGCAGCCTTCATAAATCTGTAATAGCAACACTATTAGCATAAGCCCAGGAAGTAGAAAGAGCTCTTACTTCATGAGCAGAAATCTTAAGCACAGACTGCTGAGAAGAAGATAAATCTTCATAAGCAGTACGGATAGTTAACTGAATCCATCTAGCAATAGAATGGACTGAAATATCCTTTCTATTAGGCATCAAAGACAGAAAGAAACGTTTCCGTCCCTTTCTGATAAACTGAGATCTCTGTTTATAGATACGTAATGCTCTAACAGGACAGAGTAAAGGCCTACGCCCGTCTGAAGACGGAAGAGCCTTAATAACAATAGGTTCCGGATATTTATTAGGAGCCTGATTCTTAGCTAAAAAAACCCACGTTAGTAGTGAAGGTGATAGTATTCCCAACACTACGATAATGAGAATCATCCACCGATAGTGCATGAAGCTCACTGACTCTTCTAGCAGAAGAGAAAGCTAAGAGAAAAGCTGTCTTATAAGATAAGAATTTGAAATCTACTGTCCCAAGAGGTTCAAATGGCTTTTCCTTCAATTTAAGAAGAACCCAAGCTAAATTCCACTTAGGAATTAATCTAAGAGTTCTGGGTCTATTTATCGAAAAGTTTCTAACCAACTTCGATAAAGAGACATTAGATCCAATTTGTAAACTATCATGATGTGCATAGGTATCAGATAACATAGATCTATAACCCTTTATAGTAACAGGCTGCAGTTTGATTTCGTCAAACAAGTATACTAGAAAGTTTGCAATGTCTGGTATAGAGGGATCGAATATATCTACAGAATGATCCCTACACCAACGACGAAAAACCTTCCACTCAGCCGCATAGTTTAGCGAAGAGGAGGTCCTCCTACAGTTAGAAATCGCATCCACTGCTCGTCCTGTAAAGTGCTTGCCATGCAAGAAGGACCGCACAACGGAAAAACGTGAAGGTTGAGACTTTGCAGGTTGTGATGGAGTTGGCGCGATTTCCCCTCCGAAAGAAGATCCTCCCGTGGAGGAAGCTTCCGCGGTAGGTCCCACAACAGACACCTGAGTAGATTTATCCACGGTCTCTGTGGCGACAGAGATGCTACCAACAGAATCTTGCATTGAGATTGTTTTATCTTTAGCAATACTTGTTGAATTAACGGCGCTGGAGGATACGCATATCCTATCATTCCGTCCCAAGGGATCGACAGAGCGTCTACTGCAAATGCTCTTGGATCCGGACACGGAGACACATACGTCTGCAACTGATTGTTGAGATGTGTCGCAAATAAGTCTATCATTGGCCGTTCCCATTGGTAGCAAATCTGATTGAATACTTGTTTGTTGAGAGTCCACTCCGACGGCAACAAGCGACCCTTTCGTGAAAGGGAGTCTGCTAGCACATTCAGACGACCCGGTATGTGACGGACCGAAAGAAGAACGTGATGTTCTAACGCAAACAGAAGGATCTTTCCGTTAGATTGAACAACGGAACTGAATGAGTGCCTCCCTGATTCCGTATATACGCCACTACTGTCGTATTGTCGGATAGGATTTGGACATGAGCATCATGAATAATGTCCATCCAGTGACGTAACGCAAGCCAAATTGACATCATTTCCTTGATGTTTATGTGCTTGCACAGGAATTGCGGATCCCAAAGACCCTGGCATCTCGAATCCGTTGGGATTAATGATGCACCCCAACCTGTTTGACTGGCATCCGTCATAACGGTAAAACTCGGATCCGGCAACTGCAGCGGAACTCCCTGAGTTAACCACTGAATGTTTGCCCAAGTCTGAATCTCTTGTTTCACTTGATCTGACAAGAGAACGTCTACATCGAGCGAATGAATTTTCACACTCTAATTCTGAGTCAGGAAAATTTGAAGAGGACGCGTGCGTAACCGCCCCATCGGAATGAGATTCGCGGCGGCTCCGCACAGACCTATCAGTCTCATAAATTCTCTCGCCGTGACTTTGTCTGCGTGCAGACAATAGCGAGCGTAACAACTGACTAATTTCGCTCTGGTTAACGGCAGACGAACGAGATTGTTGTGCGTCTCGAAGCTCATTCCCAGATGAGTGAATGACTTGGACGGCACCAGATCCGACTTCTCCTCGTTTACTATAAAACCGAGACGTCGGAGCAATAGAAGAAGATTCTGAACATCGTTCTGAAGCGTTAACTCGTTGCCGTACCTCTGAAGAATGTCGTCCAGGTAGGCCGACGTTACCGCAGACGAAAGAGCTCGGAAGTAGATCATTACCGAGTTCATTACCCGAGTGAAAGCCCAGGGTGCTAGATTCAATCCGAAGCACATCGCCCGGAATTGATACACCACTCCTAGGACTGCGAAGCGTAGATACTTTCGGAATGTCGGATGTACCATGACGTGAAAGTACGCATCTTTGAGATCTATGCTCGTTGCATAATCGTTCACCCGAATACTCGCTCTGACCGATCGAATCGTCTCCATATAAAACTTCGGAGCGACGATCAGCTTGTTTATCCAGCTCAAATCTATGACTGGACGGAACGAGCCGTCTGGTTTCGGAACCAGAAACAGATGGCTGTAGAATCCCGGAGATTCCTGGTTTTCTACGACCTCTACCGCGTTCTTCATTAAAAGAGACTGCACCTCTGATAACAGAGCGTCTCTTTTCTGCGGATTTGACGGAAGATGAGTCCACTTTGGACTTCGAGTTAATGGAGGCTTTCGTTTGAAGGATATCTTTAGACCTTCCGAAGTCACTCCTCTCACCCAAGGGTCGTCCGTAATCGACGCCCATTCTTGTGAAAAGCTCGACAACCTTCCGCCAACCGGAACGCGATAGAGGTTTAAGCCATCACCTCCTGGACCTGCGAGGCCTGCGGTAGGAGAAACCACGTCTTCCACGACCCGCACCTCGCCCCGTCGACCTCGGGGCGTCTGACCGATTGTCCCGGCCTGAAGGACGTCCCGAACGAGAGTCGCTATCCTGACGGTCTCTCGAATAAGACCAAGAGGACGCACCGGAACCTCTATAGGAACCTCTCTTGGGCGCATTAGACCCAGAAGTGCCTGTCTTATTCGTGTCTGCTGTATCCGACTTCTTAGGAGCAGATTTGAACAACAGAGAATCCTTAGCTTTCTTTGTAATTTTATCATAAATAGCGGAGAGCTTGCCGTCAAAGAGAAGTTCTCCTGAGACCGAAGCGACTCTAAGAGAGTTCTTCACCTTAGAATCCACTAATGTGGATGTAGCTAGGGCTGCGTCACGTCTAACCAACTCCAGATTTGCCACTGAAAGGGCGGAGTTACACGTGGAATAAGCTACTGCCCTTGAAAGAAGTCTTAAAGAGGATTGTATATCCTGAAACTCTTTCCCCTGAAGGCGCAGTTATAACGCCTTAGTAAGGTGATCTGCGTAAGATAAGGCATCTAAATTGGCTCTGTTAGACGCAATAGCTGTTTCCAACACCGCGGTTGGAATAGAAGCTGACGACGGTAATGATAGCTCTAAGTCTTCCGCCTCGTCGTCCATACGCAGAGGAACTCTCGGTATACCCTGTCCTGCCGTATCGAATTTATTCCTTGCATTAATGAAAGGCAGGTTGAGAGTATTAGCGGACAAGAAACCTGCTTTCCCCGTCCTGGAAGCAAGTTTAAATATAGCGTCGTTCAATAATTCAAATGTTCTTGCAACATTATTGGACTGCGACGGAAACTCGGGAGCAATGTCCCTGAACCGCTCAAAAAATTCAGAGTCCAATGACGCTATAATTCTCTTGTCCGGAAGCGCAGCAGTCTGGCCCGACGGAACAACTTGAGGGAGAAAGTGCCGGATGAAGTCCACGGCAGCTTTATGTTGTTCCGAAAGGGATAGCTCCAAGTCATCCGTATCCCTTTCACCATCCGGTCGGACCTCATGATGTTCCCGGTCGTCCGCCCCCGATGCTTCGGCGGAGCGTACCGACCCAGCGCCGTCGGATAATTCTCGATCCGACACCGTTTCTGTCGGTTGCTGGGATGCTGCGATAAGCTGTGCTATCTGCACAAGAATGTCCGGCGTCGAGATCTGCGGAGGCGCAGTCTTTCGCTGCTTCGCCGAGGGCAGCTCCGCATCAGATGGCTCCCGCATACTTTTCCTATGCGAACGTCCGGAGTCCATCGGTCTCGAATCCCTGGCTGCCAGATGGTGTGACCTGGTCGCCGAAGAATCCTTGATCGGCGAAGCTGGTAATATATCGGCGGTCACGCAGCCAAGGTGCGGTCGTGTGCGCTGACGAGAAGAGGAAGCCTTAACAGTCTCTGCGGACTGCTTATACAACGGAGCGTCCCGAGCGACGGACGTATGCTCCGCTAAAGACACATTTTGTACCACAACATCTGGTCCCAGATGTTGTTGTACGAGAGAGGGGCCTCTCTCGCTCGCGACCCGGCTGGACCTGGACGAGCTAGGAACCGGACTCAAAGGCTTCCTCCGTTCTCGCTTACTATCCGCCGTCACTGGGTGTGCATCTATTATGTTTATAGTGCTTGCATCACCCAACATTTCCTTTTGGACCGCATCGGACGAACCCGGCAGCCGAACCATTCGGTGAATGGACGCTACACCGGACGAGCTAGCGGACGACATTTGTCTAATCTCCATGAGCACTTTTGCCGCTAGCTCTGAATTCATTTGTGACGACGGACGCACACTTGAAGAAGATAACATGGAAACATCACCCTGTTCTGGTTCCTCTGAAATAGAAACTGAGAGAGTAGAGTGACCTTGCAGAGAAAGAGCCGGAATCTCCAGAAACAACATATCGTGACACACGTTTCCAATGTTTCTCATCCCAATGTTCACATATAGGACAGGGATTAATGCAAGAACACTGACTACAATTAATACAATGATCATGAAAGTCAGAGGAAGATTTCTTCCTATTACAATTTGAACAACGTCCCTTCATTGTGAAAGAACAACAATAAGTCCTAGTTACTCGCAAAAACCCCTGACACAAAGATACATAATAACATGATCCATTAATAAATGAAAAAACAATTGCAAAACAAAATAATTTTGAAAAAATATTTTTTCAGCAAAGCCCAAGTTGCTGAAAAGTAACGTTGAGCCCCGATGGATCCGATGGCAAAGTGTGGTCAAAAATTTTAAATTTATATTAAATAATTAATGAGACACTTTCGGATAATACAAATGTATCTTATAGTGAGATAAACTACAGCAAAGGCAATCAGCCCCCCTCAAAAAAGGCTGTTGCCAATGAAAACAAACAGTGTAAAAACACCAGAAAACATGACTCCAGGCACTGAAAAAACTGGCCCGGAATCAGTCATCAATTACACTCTATCTGATGCAAAACAGAGACTCCCAGGGGAGAATCTGTAGAACATCAGATGGAAGATGCAGAACACAAACGTTATACACCCATGGGTGAAAACGTAACTATGGGGAAAATAACAGAAAACATTCTGTAACCAAGCAACTCTCTCAGGAAATTTTAGAAATGAAATTTCTCAAAAATATGCCAAAAGCATGGGAGAATTGCAAGGGGGGACTTTAGAAGGCTAGGGGAGAGGAAACACTGAATAAGCAGTGCAACAATTAGCAAGAATGACAACAAGAGGCCCATGCCTCGAAAATAGGCAACTTAACATAATTTCATCAAAAAATTTTAAGTACAGCCCTGATTATTTTTTGTCACTTCTTTTTCCTCTCCTCCTTCTATCCTCCTTAGAATCACATTTTCTCCAAGAATTACGTGTCTGGCATCCTTTAAACTGAGATTTACAAGCACAAAGATCAGTGAGATGTTGACTGATGAAGGGCCAAACAGAGAGAATGATAATTGGCGCCAATTTCGGGACGTCTGCGTCACTCCGCATGCGCAGTAGAGGCGTAGTATGGAGGTCCTTTAGGACATGATTTCTTTTTGTTTTGGATGCAAATTTTGGGGATTGGGGGGCAAAATTTGTGTTTGGCCCTGGTTTTGTTAGAGTTAGCACCAGCTAAGTCTGGGTCATTGGTACAGTATAAAAATATTGATGAAATGAAATCTCCTCTTATCGCCTAATATTTCATATTTCACATGTTTTCAAGAAAAACCCAACATTCAAGGACTTTCTAGAATACTGACAAGTGATTTCTAAATTTCAGGACTTACAAGGAATTTACAGATTCAAGGGAACCCTGTAGCTCTAACTAAAACACATACTTTCCACCTTGAGCTTTTCCATTTTTAACATCATCTAGAAACATATTGGATAACTCAACCAGGCATGAACCAGGTAATGTATCAGCCTGAAAAAAAAAATAAAAGGCCCTACAAAGTTGATGTTCTGTTTCTCGAGCCATTTTTTGTAAAACTGCATGCGAGCAAACAGGGTTTTTTTTTATTTTTGAATTTTGTAATTATTTCTTAGCCAGCAAAAGTTCATGCTCTTGATTTGTTTTATGTTTTAGGCCTCATAATCTACAGAACAGCATGTGTGATGGTGTATTTCGTCCCTTGAGTGCAACAAGGCTTTGCAATGCTAAAGCATTGCAAAGCCTTCTTGCACTCATGGGACAAATTTATCAATTATATTAACTTGAGTAAAATATCAGACAAGAACCATTTAATTTTTATTTTTTAAGTTTACATTGGTTGTAAATAGAGAGCATGTGGTACTAAAAAAGGACCATTCGGGGGGCCTGACAAACAGATTTTTAACTTCTTTAGGCCTAAAACAAAAACCAGAGAATTTGTAAGTATAAGAATAAGCAGAAATTCTCACCTTCACCTGTTATACTGTAGAAGATAAGATAGTCATATTTCTCATTCAAATAGCATGCATGCTTGCTCTGTGGCTAGAGTACTGAACTTTAAACTGACAGGTCGATGGATTGCCCACACGGGGACAAGGTGGTACTGTGTACTACTTCATAGTGCACAGCGATGGTGCACTTGCCTTCAACAAATGCTGAATCTGCTTGTGCAGTCAGAAAGTTGGACAATCAACAACAATTTAGAGTCCTTTCAAGACAATCTTTTATTGAAAAACAGAACACCATATATTGAGAAGAGTAATATATAGGGATATTATTTATTTTTTTTTTTTAATTTGTGGTTGAATTAATTTTTAGAACCAAATTTTCCAACAGTTGTGACTGAAATATACTGCTTTGACATTCTGCTAAGTCTGAATATCAAAATTATACCCAAAATGGCAGTTTATTAGCAGATGTTTTATTTGTGGTTGCAGTGGACATTTCCACCCATCTCCCCCGAAGTTTTGGAGACAACATCAAAGTCCCTCACTCCCATTTCCTTCGCATCTGTATTGTTTATTGTAAAACAACAGAAGTATGCTGCAGAAGGCATTTCTTTATATTTGAAACCATGAAGTTCAGGTAATGAAAAAAAAAGCTGCATACAAGTAAAGAAATCATGTCTGTAAATGCAATTATTAAAGTTGTATTGATTATGAAATGCCAAGTGCTGCTAAACCGCCACGCTCCCCGATTTGGGAGAGGGAACATAGGTGGGTTTTTTCTCCCACATAAAATCACTCTAAATCTGGCTGAACCCATCTTGGAGCAAAAAACTGATCGCGGGCAGGGGGAGGGAGTGGGGGGCATAGAAGTCAATTTTTTGTGGCATACAATCACTCTAAATCCTTCAAAATGCATTTTTGAGCAAAGAAAAAAAATGCCTAATTGACCAGGGGGAGGGGGGAATCATAGGAGTAAAACAATTTTGCAGTTTGGACCCCCCCCCCCCCCCCCCCAATAAAAATTGTCTAATTGGCACCTGAGGGCAAGGGCGGTTATAGGAGTCCAATTTTTTTCCCCATGTCATCATTCTAAATCCTTCAAAATGCATTTTTGGAGCAAAGAAAAAGATTGCCTAATTGGCACCGGAGGGGAGGGGGGGGGGGGGTTATTATATTGGCGTCAATATAATGGGGGGTTATTATATAGGCGTCAAATATTTTTTCTGCATGTAGTCACTCCAAATCATTCAAAATGCATTTTGGTGCAAAAAAAAGTGCCTAACTGGTGGTCATCGACATTGAGGTAGACACTGTTCCCAAGGAGTTATATACCAAAAAATATCGCTGGTCATCGGACTTGACGTAGAAATTGTTGCTATAGAGACATGTACCAAAAAGAATTGAAATCTGTTAACTATTGTTCAAGTTATGCAATAAACAAAGTTTGGACAGACAGACGGACAGAGCTCTATGCTATATCCCTTCCGGGAGGATAAAAAGTAAAAAAGTATGTGGAAGAAGCCTAATTTCGAATTTAAAGAAACTAAGTTCGAAAACTGTTTTGAAAAGGGTTAAATTAATGTCAATATTATTTGAAACCACTGTATACAGGTTCAGTAGACCTTGCCCCAAATGAAAAACAATGATGTTGTAAAACAGTGTTCGAAGAATGAAAGGTACAACCTTGCAAAGCAAAACTTTAGTTTGAAACTTTAAGCTGGGAATACTAAGAAAATTGACTGCAAAAAAAGGGTTAAATATTTCCTAAAACCATTAAAAGAAATCACTGATGTAAATGCAATCATTAAGTTGTATTGAGCATGCAAGAATTAAAGTACCGG
Source organism: Pictodentalium vernedei (assembly GCA_031216915.1). Taxonomy (NCBI): domain Eukaryota; kingdom Metazoa; phylum Mollusca; class Scaphopoda; order Dentaliida; family Dentaliidae; genus Pictodentalium; species Pictodentalium vernedei. The sequence goes on from CM062295.1 coordinate 616,544,189, forward strand.
TATCAAAGTATGTGCTAAAAGCCTAATTTCAAATACAAAGAAACTGAGGCTGAAAACATGTTTAAAAAGGGTTAAAATGATGCCAATATTAATTAAACTTACTGTAGAAAGCTTCAGTAGACAGTAGACATTGTCCCAAATGAGAAACGGTGACATTCCACGAAACTGTTTGAAGAATTAAAGGAGTAACTTTGTAAACAAAAAAAACTTTAACCCAAAACTTTAACCTGGAAGTTCCAAGTTAAATTATCTGCAAAAAGGGTTAAATATTTCCCAAAATAACATGAACATAATGAGAATGATACAAACAATAGTAATTAATATTAATTAAAAAGAAAAAAAAAACTTTAACCTCCAGTAAAAACTTTAACCATAAACTTTAACCAAAACTCTAAATGTTAACAGATAGACAGATGGAATGGATGGATGGATGGAAGTCATGACTAAAGCCCTGACTAAACAGTCAGTCTAAAAAGACCCAAAACACACACATTTCTGACTGTAGACAGTCCGAGTTTCCACTGAAAACTAAAAAACTAACATCAACGTCTATAAACAGTTTTTTATTGAATATCAAATAATAAACAGCTCGCTGTTTCAAAGGATTCTCCAATCAATGTTATAACAAGTTCAGTATAGTCACTATTCATAGGCTCTTCCATACAGGTTGCAATGACTACTTCCTCATTTTGAGGCCATATTTCATCCAAACTTCACTTGCAAGGAAACAGATTATCGTTCCTTTGAAAAACTGATTCTCAATCTCAATTACCAATCCAGATTAATCCAGATTGTTCACGGAAACGCACCCTAAGTCTATTGCATTAAGTACACTAAACTGTATTTACACTATTTACTAGAATAAACACAACTTTCACAAAAGAACAATATCATGATTGTATCGTTAATCACAATCTTCTTTCCCCAAAACTGCGATTATCTGTTTGGCTAATATTGCCCAGCACTACAGCGATTTCTATGCCATTTAATTTATTACTAATCAACGGGCATCAGTAATGTGCATAAGTGGAGAAAAATACTCAACTGCAGAGGTATTGCTTCGTAAATCTTGATGGCAGAAAGTGGGGTGCTGACCAGACGATTTTGACTTTTGGGTGTCAACCAATTGACTCCAGAATCCCAGGGTCGTTTCAACACCACTATAGAACATGTACGGACTCAAGATCACAACACACATTTTAAATCAAAGTTATTACTAAAAAGAGACACAAAGTATATGAGTGGAGCATATTTCTGCTTAATACAGCCCAGTCGATTGTATTCATACACTAAACTGTATTAACACTATTTACCAGAATAAACACAACCTTCACAAGAGAATAACATCGTGATTATATCGTTAATCACAATCTTCTTTCCCAAAACCTATGATTATTTTAGCAAACATCACTCAGCACCACATCCAACATCTACTCCTAAGTCATTTTCTGGGAAATTGTGTGAAATCTAGTTTGGACTGTGGAAAAACTAGCATTCCATAACATTGAAATGTATGTGTCAAGACTCCTAAAATTCTAGACCCAAAATCTCAAATGCAGGGATTTTGCAGTCCAGAAAGTAAAATTTTCTCCCTCTGGGCTGAACTATGGTCAGCCCAGGGGGTTTGTGTTTGTCCAGATGTGCCCAAATTAGACCAATCTAAAGCTCTTGTAAAGGGCGTTGCATTTAGAAGAAAAATTCAATTAACATGGTTATTCAATTAAAAGATATTCAATTAAGTGGACTTCTCTGTAGCACTTGCCAGATAGGGCAATGTTGTTACGTATGAAGACAAATAAGTGATAAAAATTGATGTCAAACCTCCAGCATCAATAGTCCTACAAGACTAGCTGCAGTCTTTGGATTCATTTCATTTTTCTGGAGTAGTGTTAGGCAATGTCTGTAAACAAAAAGGCGCCTATGCACTCCATCTTTGGAAGAAACTGCTGAACCTGCAAGTATGTGCATAATGAAAATAAAATGACAAGGTTAGTCACAAAATTTAATTGTGGGCGTAGATCAATCAATAAATATAATTGTCTATAACAACAGGTTTCTATTTATTTGTGTTTTTGGCCACTTCCAGTGTGTATGGCTTCATTTAATTATTTATTGGTGTTTAAGGTCACATATTTTCCACAAAATTTCTAATCATTACTGCAACATGGATATAAAGACACGTTCAGCCAATCATTTTTGGGAGTCTGGACAGTTGTTCACTGATACTCAGTGGTTCTCTCATTAAAACCCAATAAATAAATAAATAAATAAATATATAAATAAATAAATAAAAAACCATTCATTCATACCCTTGTTGCCCATTTCAGTGGACTTTTACCCCAGGCATTGGTGACCGGTTACTATTTTATCAATAAAACTGAGCTAGTTTACCACAGTAAACAAACACTGCATCACTTACTGGAGTTTCCACATGGTGTATGGCTGAATTATGACCATAGCAAGACATGTAAAGTCAAACCAATCGTTTATACCTCCAGTCATGGAAATCTGACATCGGCATTTTTTTTGCATGCCTACTGCTCATGCAATTTTAATTCCATGTAAGCAAAATTTTGCATGCCTGGTTTGGCATTTTCTACATTGCCAGTATGTAGTTAGCTCCAATCACCCCCTTTGCGAAGGGTAAAACAGAAGTGGCATTAAGCCTACCTTTGATTGTGAACTCTCAAAAAAGTAAATTTACTATGTCTGATCACTCCAGAGTGTCTCAGACTGTTAATAATCATTCCTGTTGGGTCATCAATAAATGGCTGTGTCTTCCAAAATCATGTTATTAATTGTTATATTATCTATAATAATAGTGTTCAACCGATGATCGGAATCGGCCACCATGATAGGCCGAATGTGGGTAATCGGAGGACGACAGCAACAGCTCTGGAACATCAGTTCAACAGATTGTTCCCAAGCATTTTGTGATGATTCATAAACCGCATTTTATTATCTTTTGCAATTGTTCAATTGTTAATGTAAAATGATGTCAATGATACCATTCAATAAAGCTGAAAAACCACCACAATGTGTATTCTTAATCTCTCAAGACACCTCTTTAGGGAATATACAAGTTAAACGACATGTAACGCTTTCAAATGAGTGTAATTGCAGCAATCGCTAGTTAATACAGGAAATGTGAAGGTTGCATTCCTTTGACTGAGGTCGCAGTAAATTACCAGTTGCATGCACTTGGGTGGTAAACGTGCTTCTGAGAGCCATGTTTACCGCCCAAGTGTGCACGACTGGTAATTTTACTTGACCTGAGTCAATGGAGTTTAACACTGTGAAATATGTTCAATTTAATGTAGTTCTTTCGAGTCTCACCTTATCTAGTAGTGAACGAACAGTAAACCCGTAAAATAAGTCCAATTTAATGTAGTTCTTTCGAGCCTCGACTTGTCTAGTGGTGCACAGTATTACAATCGGAATCGGCATTGGAATCGGCCGATTGTGAGCTCAAATAACCTGTAATCAGTCAGCAGCCATTTTTGGTAATCGGTTGAACACTATATAATATTATTTCAGTTTCGCATTCAGCAGAATCTGTTCTCAAGGGGAGAATTGTTTGAATTTTTACAACCCCCCTCTCTATGAGCAAAAAGTTGTCTGGAATCCACTAAGCTCAATAAGTCCAGACTAAGATAGAAGAATTTGTAAAAAACAAATGCACATTAAACAGCAGTTTATTGGCATTGACTGGCTTGCATGCATTCCACAGAGAACACACACCATTTACTAAGCATTAATAAGATGCTTGTGAAGCAAAACAATGAAAAATACTTAGGAATTCGAAGAAGTGGCTCCCTGAAGAGTGATTTTTTGCCACCCTGGGTTTTCCAAAAGGTCAAGCCTGTACTTATATTGCCTACTTTAACCCATAAGCGTCTGATTCCGACTTTAATAACCTTTTTCTTCAACAAAACAGGAGCCCCAACACAGGTCTTTAAAAATCTGAAATTTGCACAACTTAAAAATGGGTTGTGCAGAACACTTTTCCACAACCTATTTTTGTTAGCATAACCCTTTACCCTGTTGTATGCTACTGTTCTCTGATGTATCTAGAGCTTCCATTAAATGCTTGTGCTCCAATAAAACTGGAGAATGCTTTGATTTTTGACCAAATGAAACTAATTCAAGGACTATGTTTGCATATTATTTGACATTGCTTCTGCTCCACAACAAAACGAGTCACACCTTAGTCGATTTTTAGGTATTTAATAATATTTGATACAGGCCTAAGATTGCTTCCAGTAATTTAACTATTAAGACTACTAAAATAAAATATTTTTATTTAAATTATAAGCTTGGAAATGTGTTTGGTTAAAAAATTCAAGCGCACCCTTTGGAACAACACTATTTACAAAAATTTTCACTATAAATAAATGCGGAGGACATGCCAACTTTGGAGGCCAATAATCCCTGTTCAAGGCTAACTACCCAAACTTGTGTTCTGTTGTGGTAATTGCTATTGCAAATTGGTTTCTGCTTGAATCTTTTTTGTTTCTACAATCCAATCTGTCCCATAGGCCATTGGAATGTATTTTTTTTATAACCAGTTAGGACCCATGCCCCACTATCACAACCCCAACATATTTTCTCTTTTTTTTTTTTTTTGGGGGGGTATCAAAAGTGAAACAAGTAGAGGGTTTCAGGTGAAAAGACATGTTTTCACAATCTAAGGTGATCACATTGGACATTTTGGCCAATGGCATTCTACGATTTGAAACTTGGGAAACCTCTACCAGGAGATTTCCTATATTTGAAGAATTGTTTAAAAGTGATTGGTGATTTCTATGAATATGCGGTCACCATGGTCTGTTTCAAGAAAACCATCTGGCTGTGTGAATTCAGATGTGATATTATATAGTTTATTGGGGGAGGGGGGGGGAGTGCAGTGGCTCAGTGGTTAGAGTATCAGACTTCAAACCGAGAGGTCCTCAGTTCGATCCTAACCAGCGGATGCTGCGTTGTGTCCTGGACAAGGCGCTTAATCATTAAAGATAACATCGGGGCACAGTGGTGCTGTGTACTAAGGTATGATGCACATGCCTTCCACCAGCATTAAATCTGCATGTGTGGAGTTAGTACGTTGGGGAGTCTCAGCTTGGTTCCAGGTGGTTCTCCAGCTTACTCCACCCATAAAACTGCCTGTTCTGGGGTGACCCTGGCTGTCGAAAGTGATAGTAATGGTCAGCATTTTCTACAAACAGTGTCATCACTATTATTAGGCAGGTAAGAGCAGGGGCCAACTTTAGTATGTCCCCACCACCTCTCCACTCTCACCATGCCAAGCTTAGCCTACAAAAAACAGTGAACAGTCATTTTGTTCTTGTGCCCTTAGCCTGCAAAGAAATAAGAAGATTTTTTGTAACAGTTAGCCAATTTGACTAGATCTTCCAATATCTTTATTTGATTGGCCAAACTTGAAAGTTTGATTTAATTGTCCACGCAACTTCATCTGACATGAGAGATTTTTTGCTCACTCCAATTCGGTGAACTAAAGTGTGTTCAAGGCCATTACAACTGGCCCTCAAAGAGTGGAAACACAATGGCTGCACACCTTAGAACCCTAACGAAAGGAATTTCAAAGAGGAAAGTTACACTGTTCAGCAGTCGGCTTCCTGTTTGTTATAACATTTTGTATTGGTCTTTATGGTCACATATTTGTGCACAATGGCTAATCATGACCTCAACATGGAAATAAAGTCAAGTTTAGTCAGTCATTTACACCCATTTTGGAGGAAGTCCCCCCAAAGCATTGGTGAATGGGTCCTATTTTACTAGTAGAATAGAGCTTGTTTACCACAGTAAAGAAGCACTGCTTCATTTCCCAGGGTTCCCATGGACAGGGGTCACTTCCAACAGTTTCCACAGATGTGGGGACTTGGTGATAGGCTTCCCATCTTGGCAAATATGAACCAATCTAGAGTTGCCTCCTTGATACATTACAAGACACATTAATTTTGTTTACAGCAAAATCAATCCCTGTTATTCGTCGAATGCAACAATTAGTAAAATTGGTGTTACCAGGCAAAAGGGAGTAGTTTTTGTATGGGAAGGAATTGATGATAGCAATAAGTATGGATTAGGTCGATGCAGAGAAGAGAATTGCTCTGCAAATTCATTGCAAAATAAAATTCAGAGTCAAAAGCAGAGATCCTTCATATTGGCCGAGATATCAACCCTCAGTAATTCACATTGCCTTCGACTTTTGGTCTCGGGCTAATATCTCAGCCGTTATGAAACTAACCAAGTAATAACCTCTAAATATCTATTAACCCTTTCCCTAATATGAAAAGCAGACGACACTTGCAAAAAAAATTCTTGAATAACTAATTTTTTTCATTTTTTGTCTCAAAAACATAGGTTATGACCCCTCGTTGGAACGAGCTCGACGAGCTCGTTCCAACGAGGGGTCATAACCTATGTTTTTGAGACAAAAAATGAAAAAATAATGAAAATTAATTGGCAATTTTTGAGAATAGCGCTGGCCGGTTTTGGCCGTTACGTTGGGTAAAGGGTTAATAATAACAAGAGGCCCCACGTGGCCTTAATCGCTCACCTGACAAAGTGACTCTAAGAAGTATTTTAGGTCACCTTCACCATGTCATGCCTCATCAACATTAACTGGTTGAGTGATAGATTTTGTTTGAAGTTCAACATTTGTTACCTAAAATTAGTTTTATTTAAAATCATTGGTGTGTGGCCAATCTCCAATGATTTTTAATAAAGCAAATTTATCTCTGCAGACAAACTGGTTTAGCATGAAGCACAAACAAGGAATGTGAAGAGATAGCCTTGGACATCTCTCCCCAACTGTGGATATCTTCCATGTGCTACATGTATATATTTGCATGCAAGAAAACAAAAATTTTCACAAATTTTATTTTTTTTTATCATCATTGGAACAAGCTCAAACAGCTTATTCCAATAGGGGTATGGGAAGATCAGGTATATTTTTGAGACAGAAATGTGAATATATAAATAATGTTGTTTTTTTGTGAATGATGCTGGAGAATTTTGCGTAAAGATATGGTAAATGGTTTGTTCTAGATACAGAATGATGCAAAAGTATTTAAATTTGATTAGGCAAGTTGTTCCTATAATGCATTTAAAAATTGAAGTAACTTTTTTTGCTGACGAACTTTTAGATGTGTGTGTCTGTGTTTGTGTGTGTGTGTGTGTGTGTGTTTGTGTGTGTGTGTGGGGGGGGGGGGGGGGTTAAGAGTGTTCTTGCAAACAAAATTCCTGAATAAATGGAAAATTTTATTTTTTGTGTGAAAGACATAGTGCGTGAATGTTGATTGGAACAAGCTTAGAGAGCTCATTTTAATGTGAAGTCATAAAGCTGTGTTTTACGTACGAAATTCTGGAATAACTAAAAAAATTGCTTTTTTGACTCAAAAAGCATGGTGTGCGACCTCTCATTGGAATGAGCTCAAAAAGCTCATTCCAATGGGGTATTTACAAGCGATAAGTACATGTATGTTTAAGAGACAAAAATTAAAATTTGAATAGCGATTTTTGCGAAGAATGCTGACAAGTTTTGGCAGTTATGCTGGTAAAAAGGTAAGATATGCAAAGTGGTTGTTTTTTAGAGGCGACATTTAATTAAGGGGAATTAACCCTTGATTACTGAGGTAACTTCTAAAAGTACTGAAATTTCATGAAGCAATGTGAATAACAGACAACAGTTGCCTAAAAATTTCATGAATAACTAAAATTTTTATTCCTTTGTCTCGAAAACATGGCATATGACCTTTGTTGGAATGAGCTGAATGCGTGTGTTCCAATGAGGGGTCATAAAATTTGAACGAAGATTTGTGTGAATAATGCATTAGTACTGCTAGATTTGGGTAAACAGTTCACCCTGGATACCACCCCTTCTATAGTAGATCTTTTCTGCCAATTTTGTCTAAGATTCTATCAACTTTACAAATAAATACGTTCATGAATCACAATCAGATCCACCCTACAATGTTGCATACCAAATATCAAAAGATTCTGCCTGCTGGATCTGGAGAAGAAGATTTTTTAAGAAATATGCCTGAAATGCACTAAGTTAAAATTTGGGCTCCTATACGGAGCCCAAATATAAACCCAGGGGGCAGATTTGAACAAACTTGAATCAGATCCACCCCACAATGTTGCTTACCAAATATGAAAAGATTCTGAAGCTGGATCTGGAGAAGAAGATTTTTTAAGAAATTTGCCTGAAATGCACTAAATTCAAATTCGAGCTTCTATAGTGAGCCCAAATATGAAACTAGGAAGCCGATTTGAACAAACTTGAATCAGATCCACCCCACAATGTTGCATACCAAATATCAAAAGATTCTGCCTGCTGGATCTGGAGAAGAAGATTTTTTAATAAATTTGCCCGAAATGCACTAAGTGCGAATTCGGGCTTCTATATTAAGCCCAAATATGAATCCAGGGGGCCAATTTGAACAAACTTGAATCAGATCCAAACCGCAATGTTGCATACCAAATATCAAAAGATTCTGCCTGCTGGATCTGGAGAAGAAGATTTTTGAAGAAATTTGCCTGAAATGCACTAAGTGCGAATTCGGGCTTCTATATTAAGCCCAAATATGAATCCAGGGGGCCGATTTGAACAAACTTGAATCAGATCCACCCCGCAATGTTGCATACCAAATATCAAAAGATTCTGCCTGCTGGATCTGGAGAAGAAGATTTTTGAAGAAATTTGTCTGAAATGCACTAAGTTTGAATTCGAGCTTCTATAGTGAGCCCAAATATGAATCCAGGGGGCCGATTTGAACAAACTTGAATCAGATCCACCCCGCAATGTTGCATACCAAATATCAAAAGATTCTGCCTGCTGGATCTGGAGAAGATGATTTTTTAAGAAATTTGCCTGAAATGCACTAAGTTCGAATTCGAGCTTCTATAGTGAGCCCAAATATGAATCTAGGAAGCCGATTTGAACAAACTTGAATCAGATCCACCCCACAATGTTGCATACCAAATATCAAAAGATTCTGCCTGCTGGATCTGGAGAAGAAGATTTTTTAATAAATTTGCCCGAAATGCACTAAGTCCGAATTCAGGCTTCTATATTAAGCCCAAATATGAATCCAGGGGGCCGATTTGAACAAACTTGAATCAGATCCACCCCGCAATGTTGCATACCAAATATCAAAAGATTCTGCCTGCTGGATCTGGAGAAGAAGATTTTTTAAGAAATTTGCCTGAAATGCACCAAGTTCGAATTCGAGCTTCTATAGTAAGCTCAAATATGAATCTAGGGAGCCGATTTAAACAAATTTGCATCAGATCCATCCCACAATGTTGCATACCAAATATCAAAAGATTCTGCCTGCTGGATCTGGAGAAGAAAATTTTTTAAGAAATTTGCCTGAAATGCACTAAATTCGAATTCGAGCTCCTATAGTGAGCCCAAATATGAATCTAGGGAGCCGATTTGAACAAACTTGAATCAGATCCACCCTTCAATGTTGCATACCAAATATCAAAAGATTCTGCCTGCTGGATCTGGAGAAGAAGATTTTCAAATAAATTTGCCTGAAATGCAGTAAGTTCAAATTTGGGCTCCTATACTGAGCCCAAATATAAACCCAGGGGGCCGATTTGAACAAACTTGAATCAGATCCACCCCACAATGTTGCATACCAAATATCAAAAGATTCTGCCTGCTGGATCTGGAGAAGAAGATTTTTTAAGAAATTTGCCTGAAATGCACTAAGTTCGAAATCGGGCTCCTATACTGAGCCCAAATATGAACCCAGGGGGCCGATTTGAACAAACTTGAATCAGATCCACCCTACAATGTTGCATACCAAATATCAAAAGATTCTGCCTGCTGAATCTGGAGAAGAAGATTTTTTAATGTTTTTCCCACTGCCTACAGTGTTAAAAAGTGCTGACTCAGCACTTTTTCAAAGTCCCGAAACTGTACCCTATGATAAAACCGATGGCAATTTTTTTTTACCAATCCTTTCTGTTGGTCCTAAGGAAGCTGCACACCAAATAAAAATTCTCAGTGCCGTGCAGTTTTGGAGATATGGGCGTTTTAAATTTTTTCTATTTTTAGCTCCTGCGGTTCCCACGGGGCTGCGGGAAAATTTTTTTTTGCATAAATCAAGTACTCATGACCCAATAAGCCCTCACATAAAATTTGGTTCAAATCAGCCTCTCGGTTTGGAAAATAGAAATTTTGGGCGGGGCAAAAAATTTTGCCCCTCTCATAACAACGCCAAGTATAGCCCCACAAACTTCTCTTGAACAAATCTGAGTCTACACCTCAAAAGGAAGCTGCACACCAAATATCAAGTCTCTGCTACTGCTGGTTCATGAGAAGAAGATTTACAAAGATTTTGGTGCCCCTTGGGGGCGTGGCACCACCCAGGAGGAGGGGCAACTTCATTTGAACAAATCTGAATTGGCATTAGGTAATAAACATTTAGCCAACATTTGAATAAAATTGGGCTAGTGGTTTAGGAGGAGAAGTCGATAATGTAAAGTTAACGCCGGACGACGACGACGACGGACGACGACGGCCGACGACGGACGGAAAGTGATTAGTAAAGCTCCCCTTGAGCTTCGCTCAGGTGAGCTAACAAGGGAAGAAAGAGAGAAATTTTGGAGACTTTTCACAGGAAATAAAAATGACTTTTTGAACGACAGGTGCACCCAATCTGAACAGGAGGAAAGGTGAACAGAATCATTCGAAAAGCTACAATTCCATAACACTCACAAGTAAGTATAACACACACATGTAAATATTCACACCACTGTATGATTCACTATGATCTACTACAGAAATCTAAGTGTAGTTAAGAGGAAACACTCACATTCAACCCAACGGTAGGTGCACTCAATAGTAGAGACAGATTAAGAGAAACATTCTTCAGAAACAAACTGAACAAGGTGCTTCTAAGTCGAAAAAGCGGAAAAACAAAATGGACAAAACCAGTTACTTGTGAATATCCTTTCTCCCATGGTGGTCTATCAGCATATCAAAGAACATTTAAATCCAAACATCAACTGACTGAGATACGAAGGTCCAAAATAATTAAGAACGGATGAATGAACCCCATTTTTATAAGCCCCGCAAACTTTGTTTTGGCAGGGAATAACTATACTATAGGATACAATTCTACACCTCTGGACTATCCATGAAGGTATAAATGCACATTACTAAAGCAAGCAGAAAATCTCTTGAAAGACCAGCCATGTTATATGAGCATCCTTTGGATGAAAAAGAGTCTAAAATTTAAGCTTGAAAAATTGAAATTTGATTTAAGAACACATGAAAATGACTGTTTAAAACAATTTGTAAACATTTTGAAGTCGGGAGGTTTGTTATGGTTAGCTTTCTCAGTATGTAAAACATATTCATTCACATAAAGACTTACCCCAAAATGCAAAATCTAGCAATATGCCTGCCTACAATAAAGTATGAAAAACCCAAAAGAGAACGTTTGGCTTTCATGATGTGGTCTGGCATGGGCAATTTTTAGCTCTTGTAGATTTTTCAAAAACAGGGTTGATTTGCTATTGTATTCATTTGTTCATTGTCTTAGAACCATGATCTAATTTATAATGATCATAAACCTTGTGTTATTTGATTATGACTCTGAAAGATTGAGGTGTAAAACTCCATTGAAAAGGGCTTTCCAAAAGTGTATTATGTCACAGAGTATTATCAGACTGCTGAAAGAAACAAAAGAAATGGATGAATTATTTAAATTGCAGTATTCTAGAATGTTTATATTAAGGCCCGGAGAATGTTCAAGAGTCGATTCAGTTTCAAATAGTTTACTGATTCAATTCAAAACCATCTTATTAAAAAAAAATTTAATCTCTGAGAGTTTGTAATTTCAGATATTTCTTTAACCCTTTACCTAACATAATGGCCAAAACCAGCCAGCGCTATTCTCAAAAATCTCCAATTAATTTTCATTATTTTTTTCATTTTTTGTCTCAAAAACATAGGTTATGACCCCTCGTTGGAACGAGCTCGTTCCAACGAGGGGTCATAACCTATGTTTTTGAGACAAAAAATGAAAAAAATTAGTTATTCAAGAATTATTTTTGCAAGTGTCATCTGCTTTTCAGGTTAGGTAAAAGGTTAAGATAACAACTCATCCTGCCATTTTCTGAGGAACAAGATCACTGTGGAGGAACTACTCCTTGTCTTTGTGTGCTCACCTGAGCGATGTTTACATGTTCTACGAAAAAAATATTCCGGTGCTCGGTCCAAATTTGCACAAAAACACAGCAGTAGTCGGAACCACAGCTTGTATGTGCATGAATAGTGAAAAACGACACCATCATGGATGTCACAAACATGTTTTCGAATATATATAATATCAAGAAGTCGTTTTAACTCACGATTTTCCAATAATGACAACAAATTAGACAAATTTAGATGTGAATACTGAAAATCCATCGCTTTGATGGCATTTTTTCCCAATTAAAAACTGCAACTGTGCACTGCAACAGTAAATAAAAAAACCTTGTTCAATTTTCCAAAATTTCGAACAAGAAAAATGAATTTTTGTTTTGAGAAAGCGAGGGAATTGGGGAAACCAGGGAAAGATATTCCAGTGCTCTGTCGACTGATTCAGGTGCTCTACAGCATGCATCTTTGCAATTCCAGTGCTCTCCCAAGGAAAAAAACCCCCTGATATTTGAACGAAATGAGCAACTGTGCAGTGCAACCCTCATTTAATTTATTAGTTTTTAGAATGCAATTTGTTAGTGACATTGCTGAAGGCCTGCAATTCTGTTGTCAAGCAAATACATTTCTTTGAAAGGCATATCTTGATTTATAGAGCAGGAATCAAATTTAAACTGGCCTTTGGCTAAAGGTGTCAGAATGTTCTTGAATGTTTGAATGATGGATGAAGAACGAGTCTGAGTTGAATGGTTTGTAGAAGCCATTTTGTTGATGGCCACAGGCTGAAAACAGGAGGGTTTCTGTAAGCGATTCAATGAAAGTAGTAGGCTAGGTGATTTTGAACCCCCATTTGCATGTTCTCATTGCATGTTCTCATCGTGGTGTGCATGTGCGGAACTGACATCATGGGAAGTCATGTATTATGGGTAGGGTGTGCGAGTGGCCATCTTGTCGCGTCATTATAGCGATATGTGGTCTCAAGTGCATACATGATTCTGAGGTGTTTAATTCTCCCCAAATCTCTGGAGATTTCTTTTCCGAACCATGCAGGCCGACATTTTATTTTAGGGAAATGCCTTTGCACTCGTTCAACATGGCAGGTGTAGTTTTTGCTGTAACAGTACTCTCTCGTGCTTGGAGGGCATTTCTGGTGCCAAGTTTCCCCCATTTTCCATTGAATTATCCAATACTACTCTAAAATTGCCAAAAATTGCCCCTTTAGGATTGTAAAGCCATAGTTTCTTCCCCGTGTGTGGCTCTGCAACAAACTAGTAGCCCTTCTCGCTAACTGGCTATCAGATAAGGCCATGTGCGAGGCTTCATTTGTCAAAAAACATTACAGGAGCGACCATAACCGCAGGTTTCTGGCATCTCAAATGTATATTTCTATGTCCTTTCCCACAAATATCAGTAAAAGTAATGAAGTGCATCAGCACATGGACAAATACAACCTGAAGCAATAGCCACTCTACCACTGCACCTATGTTGCATTACGCACCTACTTGGAAGGGCTATAGCTCGCATAAACTTCCCTCAAATCACAACCAAGGAGAGAGCATGTTCAAAGGTGACATCATGGATATGGTGTGTTGGAGGTACAACTTAAATGCTAATTTTTTTTTTCTGAGTTATGGCGTAGATTTGGATCAGTTTCCAGCTTGAATTCACTTAAGGTAAGAAACAAAATGACGTTCTAATCAATATGTATCAAAGAAATCATATTCACGACTAGCTGTAAATCTGTAAATTACTATTTTCTTGAGTTTGGTGTCAAATCAAGTCATGGTTGATATAGTATACATGACTAGATTTCATGACAAACTCATCAAAATGTGAAGGAGGTGTGTGTGTGTGTGTGTGTGAATGTGTGTGTGTGGGGGGGGGGGGGGAGGGTGCGGTCGTTTTCAACTTATTTTGTGAACTGCCCCAGCAATATTCATTTTTCCAACATTTCGTATGTTACGAATTTTGGATTATCACGAATTTATTTCGCGAGGATCAAGGTACTTAATGGATATACCTCAGTAATTTTAATCTATGCCTAGGTATGGGCATGACCATAGTGGTGGTGCAAAAATTGAGTAGCAACAAGGCAAAGTCCAGTGGGTGTATGGTTAACAAGACGAGGGTAATTTGAAATTACTTATCTATTCTGTACAAGTTTTCGCACTTGTTTTGTTGCATAAACTATCTGATAATACAGAAAAACACATGCCCATATTGGTATAGAACAGATCAATAATTCCAAATAAATAACACATACAGACAAATAAGTAGAAATTTAAGATTTTGCAATTATTTTGAACGGATTTCACTGAATGCATTTTGACAAATAAGTAGAAATGTAACAGATTTTGCAATTATTTTGAATGGATTTCACTGAAAATATCAGCTTCAATGCTACAATCATTCAATTCTGTCACTACATGTAAACAATCACTCCATATCACGGGCCCAGCAAGAATCGGCACTTTACTTGGGAAGCCAACGTGTACTGGGCTTGCAAACCTCAAAATGGTCTGCCGAGAGGCCCTCTATCTGGTCAATAATGTGTTTTGATAATTTTCGAAGCTTTTGTGGGTGATATAATACAATGGCATATCTCGAGTGAGAGAACCGAGTTTTTCAGAGAGCATTGAGTACTCGAGAGAGAATCAGGTCCACTCGAGAGGGCACCGAAATAAAATCACAAAATGCCCTATTTTGTGCATTTCTGCTGGTTGTTTTTTGTGTTTCGACACATCTTTCTACTACTTGATAGTAACAATGAGATCGAAATCAGAAAGAAACAAAATACTTACGCAATATTTAGTTTTCTTCACTTTCTTCCCAGGAAAATTGAAAATTTCCTGTGAGAGAACCGAAACTGTTTACAAAATTACCACCAGGACTCGGGAGAGCACACAAAGTCGAGGAGCAGTTCCTCCACAGTGAATATTGACTGTATCCAGCCTAACTAGATAACACAAATTTAGTAGGAAAATTCCTAAAAATGTCATTTGAAGTGATAGTGGTGATTGCGATACAACTAATTTGCAAAATATATCGTAGCTTGAGTGGAACAACTCCTAACTGCAATCCTTCGGCAATGCAGAAGGGCCTTGTTCCACTCAAAGGATGATATTTGTCTTTTTCTTCATCCACTTTGGTGGTACCTGGTCAATTCTCATTTGAATCTAGTCCCATTGTTAAAATAACTGCGGGGAGAGTTGTCACCACTAGAATATCAAGAACATAAAATGTCCAAACTCTTTTTGGTAGTGATACATTCAAAGCGATAGCTTCAAGTAATTTGAATGTCATGGCATAAGAACCACGTCCTATGCAGTTCTAATTAATGAAAGTACGTTGCACATCGCATCTATGCAGTAGTCCCTGAAGAAATTTCCTACATACCCCTGTTTACCATATGTCATGATGAATACATTGCTCAACGGTTCAGAAACAAGTCATAGGTAAATCAACTTGTACTTGCAGTTCGATGGTACAAAATAAGATACCCAATATGCATACTGATACAACTCCTGAGTGCCTAATAATCATACATGCATGATTAGTATTTTTCAAACCAAATTCCCGCCTGTTTGATCTTTATTTGACCCTGTATGATTATTAATTGTTAGTGGTCGAATGTATGGAGCAGACACTTATCTCTAGAAGGTCACCAAAACATACTAGTAAGGTACAAGCAAACACAGGATGCAATTGAAATCTTAACTGGTAGAGAGCTGAGAGAGTATATTTGGGCTTTATTCTGAAGTACTGTTACCAAAACCTAACGACCCAATACTCAGTGAATGTGTTCCATACTATCACAGAAATGGAATTAATTAGGTTTTGTCTTGGTACAATTTATGGGAGAGTGCCTGTAGGCACTCTCCCATAAATTGCAAAAAGTCACAGAGATGTGAAAATTATGATGACCGAAAGTAATCTAGCACTTTACCACTTGAAAAGCACCAGACTTCTGCATGATAAAAATGGCTCTGAGCAAAGCAGCTGGCTCAAATCTTGGAATTTTCCACCCTGCACTATTATTCAACCCTATACTGTTATTAATTTTCAGCAATTTTCCACCCTGTACTATTATTTCCCCCACTACTATTATTAAGCACTCAAGAGTAGGTACACATGGTAGATAGATAGAACTAATAAAAGGGCACTAGTAAGACAGCAGTAGTATCGTATCAGTTGGTAAGTGGATTTGATTTGAATTGAGATCCGATTCATTTTTCAAACCTTTTCGATTCAAGAAAAAAATGATGATACTCCAAGCCCGAGTTCATCATATCAGCACTAGCACTGGTATATGTCTCGTTTTTCAAACCTTTACCATTCAAGCAAAAAGTGCTGATCCTCCTAGTCCTAGATCATCATATCAGCATCAGCACTAACATTGGTATGTCTCTGTATCACTTTATCATTCTCTTACGTTCAAAAGATGACAGGGTTACAGATTTTTTAATAAAATTTATACTTGACCAGTTAAGGTTGAAATGTGTGTGTGTGTTTTTTAAATAAATGATACATGTATTAGAGAATCGTCTCAGTATTAAAACTTTTCAGCATACTAGAGATGGGCATCATGGGAAGAACTGGAATTTTGAGTTTGGTATCGGTTTCGGTATATTTATGGGGGTATACCACGGTATTGGTAATTGGTTCGGTATTCGCTATCAGATTTGATTGAGATTTGCTGATAGTACCAAAGGGCAGTTCATCCCAGGAAAATACAGAATTTGTTGTTCTTGTATCATTCTACATCGCCACAAATGCCACTGCTAATGAGCTCAACATTGGCATTCTTTTGCCAACACATATCATATCTACAGTAATTTTTGTGACTTCTTCCCAACACACCTTAACCTTTAAAGGCCTATATCCGGTGTTTGCAATCTCAGAGCATGTCCCTTAACATGCCATAATTAGGAGGTCCTGCTGACAGTAGACAAATTACCTGGGCAGTGATTTCTAGTCAAGTCTTGCATTAAAGGGCAGCCAAGACTTGTCTAGAAACCACTGCTAAACATCTGGACATGTGTACAGGTTGTAGTCTAGTGGGAATTCAGGACAACTGCAAAATCCCATAAGGGTTAACAAAACTGAAGAGAAAATCAGTTACTTCTTGCATGAAAATGAACACTTCAACTGCTATCAGGCCTCAACAATGTCTTACAATAGCAAATGTGGGGAAATTTGAAAATACAGATGGTTTTGGTATTCAGTGATTGGGTCGGATCAGTTTTTCACTAGCATAATGGAGGGTTTCCGCAAGGGGAAAATTTGTGGGTCCGGTAGTTTGAAGAAAGTGAAACTCAAGACGCTGAAGACGTCTGCCGCATGTGCCTTGGCACTTGCGTATAGAGGGGGGGGTCTCTCTCCCCAGGAAAATTTTGATTTTTAGGTGCTCTCTGGGGCATTCTGGTTGCTAAAATGCTGAATAACTGAAGAGGAAAATATGTATTTTTTCCTCCTACAATTCTCAAAATTCCCACAGGGCACACAATACTACATCTGGTCGGAGGTTTCATAAAAATACAAACCCAAAACAACACAAAATCCACGAATCCTGACACTGACTGCGACGCTTGACCTGCGTGTGCTTGAGCTTTCTTTACAACCGCTCGCTGTAATATTCGTAAAGAACCATGATGCGGACGTGTGATGTCATGCATGTGCAATTACATCATTTATCGCTCGAAATAAAAGCCAGTGATTTCGGACCAAACACGACAATTTGAGTCCGAACTTTTATAGGCGACGTTTAGGATTTGAACTTTGTTTCCCCCTCTCGTCTGGGGGTTATAAAGTATCAGGTTGTCGCCAGTAATAGTAGGCATAGTATACAACATAGTTATGCCCATATTACGTGGAAACAAAGGGATCCTGAGTGTCGTTACGATACAGCATTGTACTTGACATTTTAACCACCAGCTTTTCTGACTGATCATAGTATGATTGGTGGGGGGAATGAGTCTGGTCGACGGACCCGCAGACGGTCTAGCGAAAACCCTGCATAATGATTTCTGTAGCGGGTCAGTTTTTCGGAATATTGCCCATCTGTACAGCTTACTCAGCAAAACCAACAGAAAACCTTATTGGATACCTTGAAAGATTGCACTTATGAGTGCAAATGGATCAGATTTCCCTCTCAGCATACATCTCTCTATAATTTCCTTCATCTGAAAGATAAAACTATGCAATCAGAATTGTGAATGGCATTAGTTTACTCTTTTTTCAGAGTAATGTCGGAGGCCAGGCAAAGAAATCTATGCACACAGTCATATTATTTTCCTAATGTTTTCAGAAGTTCACTTCAGTCGAGATACAACATACTATGACAGACTGCAATAAGGGGAGAGTTTGAAGAAGTGGACTGAACAACCTGAGTTGGGAGTTTTCTTGTATTACATGACAAACTTCAACAAAGGTCATCGATTCCTGTTACCCCATTTTCTACCTGTGTTGTGTTCTGTATAAATACCTCCATTCAACTTGAATTAAGTGAATGAGTTCGAAGAAAAATATCATGTTTGGCGACCTGTTTATATTTTTCCACTTTGCACCGAAACATTTCATTCACGTCAAATGCCACTGAGATGCAAAATACCTAGCCAGATGCATTCTTGCCTATGTTCTTACAAACTGGCCAGATTCCACATGTGGTGTACCTAGCACATTTCTCGATGCATGTATTGTATCGGGTAATGCTGAATACATGTAGCAATCGTGGACTAATAAACCAAAAATAAGTTTACTAAACCAAGTAGGTACCAGTTAAAATAAGTTGATTGGGCCTTCTAGTCATTGTGGGTGCAAAAATAGGTTTTTTTATACAGGACTGGTATTTGAAATACAGGGGAAAGTAGGGAAAGTTAAAAAATTTATAGTAATTTATATATTTTTTATACTTACCAATGACCCAGACATAGCTGGTGCTAACTCTTAAAATATAGGGCCAAACACAAATTTTGCCCCCCAATCCCCAAAATTTGCATCTAAAACTAAAGAAAACATGTCCTGAAAGGCCCTCCACACTTCGCCCCTACTGCGCATGCGCAGTGTCAAGGACGTTCCGAAATTGGCGCCATTAATCATTCTAATAACCAGTGCCTGGTAAGCGCTATGTACTCAGCGGGGAGGCAAGAGTTCCCAACTCCTGGGAGGGCCATCCCCGTCTGGGTCATTGGTAAGTATAAAAAATATATAAATTACTATAAATTTTTTAACATTTTTATACTGTACCAATGACCCAGACATAGCTGAATAGTAAAAAGGCTGGAGGGCCAAGGACATAGAGCAAAATGGAATACGCTCAATAAAATAAAATAGAGTCATCCCCTGTAGGGAAAAGAAGTAATAGGCCTTACATGTATCTTTCTTATTTATGATAAATTAGAAAGATACAACACCTTCCAAAAATTGAGCTTCATACATCCATGTACTCTATTAATATCCAATAATCCTTATACTAATAATTTTTAAAGTAAGCCAATAATAAAGTAAGTCTAGAGAATAGAGACTCTTATACTTCTAAAAGTGTGTGAGAATTGCATAATCATGTCCGTTGACATATGCAATATTCAAAGGCTATACTTTAAAAACTAAGACTTGAATGAATTTTATAAACTTAAACTTCTCACTAAACAACCATCCCAATAACAGCTCAGAATTACTAACTCCGGAGGAGGTATCCCCTTGTTTTCATAGTAAAAACAGGTGACCCAAGGGAACACCCTCCCCCCCCCCCCCCTTTTTCTTGCCCTGGGTCAAATAGCCCAGAGCGAAGAGGGCAGCCGAACGGAGACACTGCCGAAACAGACAGCCTACCTAGCTATAGTAGCAACTGTTAAGAGAATGACATTCTGAGCAGTAGATAATAGACCTAACAATAGAGGCCTCCAGAAATGGACTCGATATTTCTGAGATAAAATTCATGAATGGATGGCTGAGCGCAATGAGCAGCCTTCAAAAATCTATAATAGCAACACTATTAATGTAAGCCCAAGAAGTAGAAGAACTCTTACTTCATGAGCCGAAATCTTAAGCACAACTGCTAAGCTAATGATATACCATAAGCAGTACGCTAGTTAATAGAATCCATTAACAATAAAATGGAGCGTAACGTCCTTCTACTAGACATCAAAGACAGAAGAAGCTTACGCCCTTGTAATAAACAGATATCTGTTTATAAATACATAAACTGTACCCGGAAAGAGTAAAGGCCTATGCCCATACGAAGACGGAAGGACCTTAAAATAATAGGTTCCGGATAATAGGAGCCTAACTCTTATGCAACAATCCAACCTAAATAGTAACGGAAGTATTGATTCCGAAACTATGAAAGTGAAAATCATCCATCGATAGTGCATGAAACTCACTGACTCTACAGTAAAAGAGAAACCAACAGAATTACTGTCTAAAAGGTCAGAATTTGAAAACTACTGTTTCCAGAGGCTCAAATGATTACTTAGCTAAATAAGAACCGAAGTTAAAATCCGTATAGGAATTTAATCTAAAGATTCTAAGTCTATTTATCAAAAAGTTACTAACTGACTTAGATAAAGAGACAAAAGACTCAATTGTAAACTATAGTAGAGTGCATAGGTATGAGGTAACATAAACCTATAACCTAAATAACACAGGCTGCAGTAGATCTTGTGAAACAAGTATACTAAAAAATAGCAATGAGTAGTATGGAGGGATCAACCATATGAACATAATGATCCCTACACCACGACGGAAGAGCCTCCACTTTAGTCGCATAGAATAGCGAAGAAGAGGATCTCCTATAGTAAGAAATCGCGTCCAAAGCTCGTCCAGTACAGTGCATACAATGCAATACGGACCACACAACAGAATACATGAAGGTTGCGACCTTGCTGGTTGTGATAAAGATGACACGATTTACCCAGTGAAAAAAGATCCTCACATAGAGGAAGATTTCACGTTAAGATCCACAGTAGACAAGAGAGTAAATTACTCATGATCTCTGTGAAGATAGAGATGCTATCAACAGAAATGTATAGTGGTTGTTTATCTTAGCAATACCTGCTAAAACAACAGCGCCGGAGGATACGCGTATCCTATCATTCCGTCCTATAGATCAATAGAGAGTTAACAGTATTAGCTCAGAGATCTGGACAAGCCAACACATACGTCTGCAATTGATTAGCAAGCTGTGTCATAAATAAAACATCATTGGGCGCTCCCATAGATAGCAAATCTGATTAAATACTTGTTTGTTGAGAGTCCATTCTGACAGCAACAAGCGACCCGTAAGAGAACGGGAGTGCGATAAAACAATCAGACGACCCAGAATATGACGGACCAAAACTGAACTTGGTGTACTATAACCAACAGACGGATTCTTTCCATTAAATTGAATAACGGAAACGAAAGAGTGCCTCCCTGGTTCCGGAGATACGCCACTACTGTCGAATTAAAGGACAGGAATTTGGGCATGCGTTTCTGAATAATGTTCATGCAATGACATAAAGCAAGCCTAAAAAACATTATTCCGCGGAAGTTAAACTGATAGCTAAAAGACTGCGGAACCCAAAGACCCTGGCACTTCGAATCCGTAGGGATCAGTATATATCCCAATCTGTTTGACTGGCAACCGTCATAACAGCCACACTCGGGTCCGGCAACTGCGGCGGCACTCTCTGAGTCAACCACCGAATGTTTGCCCCAGTCTGAATCTCTTGTAACACTAGATAGACAAGAGAATGTATAATTCAAGCAATTCATGGATTGCCGGAAAGTTGCCGTCGAAGAGAAGCTCCTCCGAGAACGAAGCGACTCTGAGAGAGTTCTTAACCTACTATCCACGCGTGGATGTAGCTAGGGCTGCATCACGTCTAACCAACTCCAATCAGCCACTGAAGGGCGGAGTTATACGTGAACAAACTACTGCCCTCAAAAGAAATTACATTGAGAATAATATCCCGTAAATCTTTTCTTGAAGACGTAATGATAACGCCTCAGTAAGGCGGATTACGTATAATAAAGCGTCTAAGTTAAGTCTACTATACATAATGTCGTTCCCAACATTGAAATTGGAAAAGACATAAACGGCGAAAAAGAATATATGCAGTCTTTAATCACCGTCTAGACGCATATGAACTCTCGGTATGCCCTGCTCTGCCAAAATAAACTATATGTAAAAAAGATAAAATGGCAGAAATGAGCCACGCGGACAAGAAACTAAACTATCATGCTTAGTAGCAGGCTTGTATATATATATAAATATATAGCGTCGAAAAATAAAACACATGTTGTAATGACAATATTGGACTGCGTCGGTAAGTCAGGGACAAAGCCCCTGTACCGATCGAAAAATCCGAGTCCAATGACGCTATAAGTCTCTTATCCAAGATCGCAGCAATGAAGTCCGAAAAATAATCACTGGAAGAAATGCCAGAAGATAAGAAAGGCATCTTCCGATACTACTAAAGGGAAAACTCGAAATCTTTCGAATCCCTTTCGCCATCCTGTCGGACCCTATAAAGCGTTCGGTCGTCCGTAGCTTGATGCAACCGCGGACCGCACCGACCCAGCGCCGTCGGATAATTCCTGATTCGACCGAGAAACCGTCAATTGATGGGATGCTGCGAAACAACTGTGCTAACTCGGATAGCACGTCCGTCACTGAGGCCTGAGGAGCAGCGGTCTTACGATGCATTGCCGCAGGAAGCTCCGAGATCGTTACCCCGTGCATACTTCCAATATGCGAGCGAACGGAGTGTATAGGCCTCGTGTCCCTTGGCTACCGGATGGCGCGACCTATTCGCTGTGGAATCACTGAATGCCGAAACTGATCGGATACTCGAGGTCACGTAGCCAATGTGCGGTCGTGTGCCCTGCTGTGAGGATGAGGAAGCATTAAAGACAGTCTCTCGGACTGTCAATATAACGGAGCGTCCCGAGCAACGGACATATGCTCCGAATGTAAAATATCTGAACCACAACATGCGGTCCCCTATGTTGTTGGCTTCCTCCGATCTGTCCTCAATCTGCCGTCACTGGGTGAGTACTAAAGTAATTAAAGTGCTCGCATCACCCAAATCTCCTTCCTAGACCGCAACGGACGAACCCGGCAGCCGAACCATTCGATGAATGTACGCTACACCGGGTGAGCTAGCGAATGTCACTCCGTAAGCGATAGACATATTCCATGAGCACATATTGCCGCTAACTCTTCATTAACTATGACGACAGAGGCACACTTTTGAAAGACATCTCCATAACTCTTCGAACAAGAAACCAGAAATGCTTGGATAGCAAGCATAAAATAATAATATATATAGCGTCGTTCAATAATTCGATAGTTTGCGTGACATTATTGGACTATGTCGGAACTGAGGGACGATGTCCCTGAACCGAACCAAAAATTTCTAAGTCCACCGACGCTATCAGTTTCTTATCCGGCATCGCAGCATATGTTGTTCCGAAAGGGAAAGCTTGAAATCCACCGAATCCCTTTCGGTATCCCGTCGGACCGGATGAAAATTTTCGGACGTCCGTACCCGCTTCCGCGGAGCGTACCGACCCAGCATCGTCGGATAAAATATATGCGACAGATTCAGTTGATGCTGGGATGCTGCGATAAACTGTGCTATTAAGGAAAGCACGTCCGTTCCCGAGGCCTGTGCCGTAGCGGACTTACGATGCATTGCCGCTGGAAGCTCCGTGTACGTTGACTCCCGCACACTTCCTATGCGAACGTCCGGAGTCTGCAGTCCTCGAGTCCCCGGCTACCGACCCAGCGCTGTCGGATAATTCTCGATCCGACACCATTTCTGTCGGCTGCTGGGATGCTGCGATAAGCTGTGCTATGTGCACAAGAATGTCCGGCGTCGAGACCTGCGGAGGCGCAGACTATCGCTGCTTCGCCGAGGGTAGCTCCGCATCAGATGGCTCCCGCATACTTCCTATGCGAACGTCCGGAGTCCATCGGTCTCGAATCCCTGGCTGTCGGATGGTGTGACCTGGTCGCCGAAGAATCCTTGATCGGCGAAGCTGGTAATATATCGGCGGTCACGCAGCCAAGGTGCGGTCGTGTGCGCTGACGAGAAGAGGAAGCCTTAGCAGTCTCAGCGGACTGCCTATACAACGGAGCGTCCCGAGCGACGGACGTATGCTCCGCTAACGACACATTTGTACCACAACATCTGGGGCCAGATGTTGTTGAACGAGAGAGGGGCCTCTCTCGCTTGCCGTCCGGATGGACCGGAACGAGCTATGAACCGGACTAAAAGGCTTCCTCCGTTCTCCCTCCGATCCGCCGTCACTGGGTGTGCATTAAGTTAATTTTATAGTGCTCGCATCACCCCAAAATTCCTTCTAGACCGCAACGGACGAACCCGGCTGCCGAACCATTCGGTGAATGGACGCTACACCGGGCGAGCTAGCAGACGTCAAAGGCCGTCGAACCTACTAGGGTCCTCTTAGGCAATTGGCGTATTACATGAGCACTTTTCCGCTAGCCCTTCATTAATTGTGACGACGGAGGCACACTGTTGGAAGACATCACAGATACATCACCCTAATCTTGATCGTCTGAAATAGAAATTGATAAAGTAGAGTGACCCTGCGGGGAAAGGACCGGAGTGTCCAAATCCCCAACAACATACCGTGACATACGCTTCCCATATTGTCATCGAAATCATACGATACAGAACAGGAGTTAATGCGAGTACACTGACCACATATAGAATGATAATAAGGTCAGAGGAAGACTTCCTCTTAAAACAATTGATCAATATCCTTTCAATGTGAAAAGAAAACAAGTCCTGGTACTCGCACTAACCCCTGGCAATCAAAATACATAATAATAATATGATCCATTAATATAGAAAAAATAATTGAAATCAAAATATTTTGAAAAAATATTTTTTCAGAACAGCCCAAGTTTCTGAAAAGTAACGTTGAGCCCCAATGGATCCCAAGCCTAAGTGTGGACAAAAATTTTAAAAATATTTTAAACAATTTATTCAACACTTACGAACAATAATAATGTATCTATTTATGATTAAAATAACATAAAGATATTATTATTTAGAAATCCCCCCCTCACACAGAGGGCTGTTGTAAATGTAAACAATGAGTGTAAAAACACTAAAATAAGACTCCAGGCACCCAGGCCCGAAATCAGTTACCAAAAATACACCATCTGATGCAAAACAGAGACTTCCAGGGAAGAAACTGCAGAACATCAGATGGTAGATGCAGAACACAACGCCTAACCACCCGTAGGTGAAGACGTAAACATGGGGAAAGAACAGAATTCATTCTGTTATTCAGCTAAAACTCCCAAGAAATTTTAGTAATAATAATTACAGAAACTATGCCAAAAGCATGGGAGAATAGCAAGGGGGAACTTAAAGGACAGGGAGAGAGGAAAAACACTTGAAAAAACAGTGTAACTAAATAATCAGAATGACAACAAAATGGCTGCTGCCTTGAAAATAGGTAACTTAACATAATTTCATTAAAAAATTTTAAGTTACAGCCCTGATAATATTCTGTCACACATTCTTTTCCTCTCCTCCTTTTCTATCCTCCTTAGAATCACCATTTCACTAATATTTATGTGTCTGGCATCATTTAAACTGAGATTTAAAAGCACAAAGATCAGTCAGATGTTAACTGATGAAGGGCCAAACTTAGAATAATTAATGGCGCCAATTTCGGAACGTCCTTGACACTGCGCATGCGCAGTAGGGGCGAAGTGTGGAGGGCCTTTCAGGACATGTTTTCTTTAGTTTTAGATGCAAATTTTGGGGATTGGGGGGCAAAATTTGTGTTTGGCCCTATATTTTAAGAGTTAGCACCAGCTATGTCTGGGTCATTGGTACAGTATAAAAATATAGGAAAAATAATTGGGCAAATATACAGATCATTGGACCCTCTTTATTGGATATTTCTTCACCAAGCCTGGAAATAAGCAGACTGTTCTGCAAAGTGAGGTTCCCAGAGGATGAATTTGGGAATGCTACTCTGCACATCAGGATGGAATTACTAAATTTACCCTCTGTGAACGTCAATCTGTATCAGAGTCCTGGGTCTTAACCCTTTACCCAACGTAACGGCCAAAACCGGCCAACGCTATTCACAAAAATCGGCAATTAATTTTCATTATTTTTTTTCATTTTTTGTCTCAAAAACATGGGTTATGACCCCTCTTTGGAACGACCTCATTCCAAAGAGGGGTCACAACCTCTGTTTTTGAGACAAAAAATTAGTTATTCAAGAATTTTGTTTGCAAGTGTCGTCTGCTTTTCAGGTTAGGTAAAGGGTTAACAGAAAGAGGTACCCAAAGAATCAATTGGGGAATTCTTTCCACTGTATGGGAAAGCATCAGCAAATTCACCCTCAGGAGACCACATTCTGCAAATGACAGATTGCTTATTTCCAGACCTGCTCTTCATCAGTCCTTCGATTTTGAGGCTCAAAATCATGCTTGCAAGCCATGGTGAATAAAAAAAAAGTGTGTGATTAAGAGCAAGTCTCCATCCAAGAAACACATAAAAGTTCAAACATGGAGCTTCATTGTTCAAGGTTTCCATCAAAAGTGTCATTATGAACTTAGAACTCTCAAAATTGCAGGTGCACTGTGCCAATGCTGGTTAAACTCTGTGCCAAGTTTTAAAAAAACAACAGGAAAAAGAAAGAATACAATTTCAGACAAATTTGTGTTCAGGGATGACAAATTCTAAATCAAAACGGCCAATAACTCATTAACGACAAGTTTAATAAATCTCAGAATCACAGGTTCTCATGTGCTAAGTTTACAAAAATAATGACTCATTAATGATGGAGAAATGCTCCGGACAAGATTGTGTTCACAGATGACCGGCAAGCTGATTCCAGTACATCAATAGTTGTGAAGGCACAATTTTTTTTTTTAAAAAAGCCTCCCCCTTCACTATAATGATGGGAAACAAAAAAGATGAGAAAAAAAATCACCCAGCCACATCAATCCTTACTGGGGTTCTTTTGGGTGTCTACGGGGGCCGAATATGGGACCCTTTCCCAATGGAACTTTGCCATGATTTTTCCCAATTCAAACTAAAAATTTCCCAATTTCGGTCCTCATTCAAATGAAAATTTAATTCCTCTTTAATTCTTGAAGGTTTAATTTTGTCTTTCATCACTTTTTACTCCAACAAAAATAGATGCACAAAAAGGCAGTTTGGCAAGTTACATCCGAGGAATCTTGTCAGTTGTTTCTAGGCAAGTCTTGGCTGCCAACATAGGCAGCCAAGACTTGCCTAGACACAACTGCACAGCTACACAATGTAGACTATCACATAAATATCTTCATCATTTAATGGTATAAGAACAATTTATTTAATAGAGATTACAGATAATGATCATTATTTCATGCGACTGTTTGTTATAAAATGTACTACATGCACTATACATGTAGTAGCTTCTGTATTAAATGTTCTCAGTTCAATATGAAGGTAACATTTCTTATTCTTTGTGTGTTTCTTCTCCCAAACAAATTCCCTATTAGAGCTTTCATGATGCAAAATTTCCAAATTGCATGGGCCCCGGACTCTTTCCCAAAGAGGGCAGAAGAATCCCTGCCTTATTGTTTATTCCAATAATTTCCTTGGTGATAAAAGTGAGAACACTCAAACTTACCTCTTTTTCTTTTAACTGTCCCAAAAGCTGTGTCAGCTGTGCTGACCTGTCATTTTCAGCCAATTCTACTATTTTTTTCTCCATTCTTTCTAAGCAGTCGGTTAGCGAATCATATTTATCTGTTTATCAATACCTAAAAGGAACAAATTGTTCCCTATAAGAATGAGTAAAGTAACAATTGGGTATAGGCCTCACAAGATAGTTTTACTCAGATGCATATATTCATGTATCATGTCTGAATGACCAGAAAATGGATTATTCAAATTATTTCTTCATAAAAGAAAATAAAGAAGTTAAAGTTTAACTCCTTGCATGCTGCAGGCGGATATTCCTGCACAGGAAAGGATTTCTCTTGCCACTGACACAAGTATAATACTGGCACGTTTAATCAAATTACCTCCCCATAAATTATATGAATTTTTTCACCAATAATTCCTTGTGTTGAATTTGAATGATTTTTTTCCTCAAATCTAGTCATGGCTGCTTCACAGCAGCCATGACTAGATCTCATGAAAAATATCTTGAAAATACTCAGCGGGTTAAGAGTGAACCCAAGGCCTCTTTGGTGCCAAATTCCGGCTCAATTCCCAATGTAACATAGAGAGAAAAATTCCCAACTGAACTGACTCTGCTCTCTGCTTTGCCAGTCCTACCATCCACCAGTAATGCAATCCAATCACGATCAGCATGGAGTCCAAGTTCTAAACATATTACATCCATACTGAACTACCACGGTTTACGTTTTCACAAAATACAGAGTAATATTAAAGTTGAAAGGGTTAAAATGATCAGAGGTCTGAGTGGTAGGAACTTGATTTGAACAAACTTGAATCTTACCCTAAGGAAATATTTTGACTGGTGAATATGAAGAAGATTTTCAAAGAATATTCCCCACAGGGACACCAAATATGAATGTAGGGACTTTATTTGAACAAATTTGAATCCAACCCCATCCCACCCTCCAAGGTTGCTGTGTACCAAATATAAAAAGATTAAGACTGGTGGACCTAAAGAAGCTTTTAAAGAACATTTATTATATTAAACTCTGTTAAAACTCAGGTTCCCCAAAAGGAGCCTGAATAGGAACCCAGAGACATCAATTTAACAACCTAGAGTCCAACCTCCTTCTGAATAAGAAGAGTTTTAAAGCTTTTCCTCATACTGCACTAAATTAAAATTTGAGTCCACATAAGGAGCTCAAATATGAATTTGACTTGATCAGGGCCATATCCAGGGATAATTTGGGGACACCTGTCCATGTATACAGCAGGCATATCGGGAAGCCAGGAAAGTCAGAATTACCATAATGCCTCCATGTACTTTCCGTGTACCTGTTCTCTGCATTTTTTTTTTATC
Organism: Pictodentalium vernedei; assembly: GCA_031216915.1. Lineage (NCBI taxonomy): Eukaryota > Metazoa > Mollusca > Scaphopoda > Dentaliida > Dentaliidae > Pictodentalium > Pictodentalium vernedei. Next base: position 616,573,383 of record CM062295.1, read on the forward strand.
GGAGTGCAATTGACTTGGGCATATTTTCAGTCCTCCACAGCATCCTGGTTTGGCATTCAAGTGATTAGCTTCGTGTTGGTTTTAGTTATGTATAATTTTTGCTGAATTTCTACTGTTTTTCGGACTATTGTATGGAGATTATACATGCATACAATGAGTTTGGGTGCCCAAACTTGTATATCGGTAACAAAAGTGTCTTGGATATGGCCCTGTTGATTTTAATAAACTTGAATCTGACCCCTATGAGGATGCTGAATACCGAATATCAAAGGATTTAGACTGGTGGATCAGAAGAAGAGTTTTTAAAAAATTTTCTCATATTGCACTAAGTCAAATTTAGGGTTTCCATAAGGAGCCCAAATATGAACCCATTGGAACTTGCTTTGAACAAACTTGAACCTGATCCTCCTGAGAATGCTAAGTATTAAATTTCAAAAGGTTCTGATCGGTGGTTCAGGACTGGCATTTTCAAAGCGGGCTGCCTACCTACTGCCCACGCAAAATTTTCCAAGGCAGGTTTTTTTAGCCCACCTAGTCCCACACACCTCCCATTCCCTGATTTTACAAGGTGGACGAGAAGTCTGATTCGCAGGTCATAAAAACAAAATCGGGTGAATTATTGCAACATTCCACTCAACAAATTGGCTGAAATTGGGAAATGGATAATGTTTGTGGGTTTTTTGTGTGTGCTTTTATTCAATGGCATAAATTCAATGAGGTAAGTATTATGTATTTAGTTCAACCGAAATATCTCGTGCAACAACTTGTTTATCAGTAAGTCACTTTGTGTAAGCTCCCGTCAATAATCTCTGAACCACGCCTTCATTGGTCTTCTCAATTATTATACAATAGATACGTATTGTGATATTTATTTACTTAGTGGAATTTTTTTTGGTGGGAAGATATTCCCATATATCATATATAAGTTCATTTATTTATTTTTTTATATTTCTCACACAGAAATAATTTAACCCTTTGAACACCAGGGACCGCTTTTCCAGCCCAGTAACATGATGCTTTATAATTTCATTAAGTAGGTTGACTTTTGAGTGAAGGTGTGGTGTAGACCAATCAATATTTTCAACATGCAGCCCTAAGGCTGCACGTTGAAAATATTAATTGGTCTACCCCCAAATAAAGAAAATATTAATTGGTCTACCCCCAAATAAAGAATATGGACTCTTCCCATTGCTGCCATTGAACTGACAGGCAGGGTTTCTGCTAGACCGGCTGCGGGTCCGTTGACCAGACCCATTCCCCCTGCCGATCATACTATGATCAGTCAGAAAAGCTGGTGGTTAAAATGTTTGAGTACAATGCTGTATTGTAACAACACTCAGGATCCTTTGTTTCCATGTAATATAGGCATAATTATGTTGTAGACTATGCCTACTATTACTGGCGACAACCTGATACTTTATAACCCCCAGACGAGAGGGGGAAACAAAGTTCAAATCCTAAACGTCGCCTATAAAATTTCGGACTCAAATTGTCGTGTTTGGTCCGAAATCACTGGCTTTTATTTCGAGCGATAAATGATGTAATTGCACGTGCATGACGTCACACGTCCACATCATGGTTCTTTTCCAATATTTCATTCTCTCTGCATTTTCAATTATTTACGTTGGCACGTATCGGGTTGTATAAAAAAAATTGAGGTCAAGCGCCGCAGTCACTGTCGGGATTCATGGATTTTGTGTTGTTTTGGGCTTGTATTTTTATGAAACCTCCGACCAGATGTTGTATTGTGTGTTCCGTGGGAAATTAGAGAAAGTTAGGAGGAAAAGTTAAAAAATTTATAGTAATTTATATATTTTTTATACTTACGAATGACCCAGACTTAGCTGGTGCTAATCTCCTTAATTCAGGGCCAAACACAAATTTTGCCCCCTCCAATCCCCAAAATTTGCATCAAAAACCGAAAAATACATGTCCTATATGGTCCTCCATACATTTACTCCTCTGCGCATGCGCAGTGTCAAGGAGGTCCCGAAATTGGCGCCAATTATCATTCTTACAACCATTGCCTGGTAAGCGTTATGTACTCAGCGGGGAGGTAGGAGTTCCCAACTCCTGGGAGGGCCATCCCCATCTGGGTCATTGGTAAGTATAAAAAATATATAAATTACTATAAATTTTTTAACATTTTTATACTGTACCAATGGCCCAGACTTAGCTGAATAGTAAATAGGCTGGAGGGCCTAGGACATAAAGGAAAATCCAATAAGCTCAATTATGTATAATAGAATATCCTCTCCAGGAGAAAAGAAGAGATAGTCTTTACATGTATCTTTCCTATTTATAATAAAGAAGAAAGACACAATACGGATCAGAAATTGAGCATAATAATCAATGATCGCTATTAACATCCAGTATAACCCTTTATACTAATATTTTTAAAGGTAAGCCAATAAATAAAGGAAGTCCAGAGAAATGAGACTCTTTATATTCATTAAAAGTGTCCGAGGATTGTATATTAACGCTCATTTGACACATGACATATACAAATGCTTCACACCGAGCTACACTTTAAAAATATTACATGGATGATTAAACATTATCTTTACACTTTAAAACCATCCCGGTACCGACTCGGAATTACTGACTCTGGGGGAGGTATTCCCTTGCTTTTCACTATAAAGCAGGTGACCTAAGGGAACACCCCCCCCCCTCCCCTTGCCCTGGGTCAAATACCCCAGAGCGAAGAGGGCAGCAGGACAGAGTCACTGCCGGAACAGAAAGCCTGCATAACTACAGTTGCAACTGTTTAGTGGACGATTCTGAGCAACTGATAACGGACCTAAACAATGGAGGTCTCTAGAAATGGACTCAATATTTCTGAGATAAAAATTAGTTAATGTGGAAGGTTGAGACCAATATGCAGCCTTCATCAGATCAGTAATAGCAATACAATTAGCATAGGCCCAAGAAGTAGAAAGAGCTCTTACTTCATGAGCTGAGATCTTGAGTGCCGACTGCTGAGAAGATAATTTTTCATAAGCAGTAAGAACAGTTAACTGAATCCATCTAGCAATAGAATGAACCATAATATCCTTTCTATTAGGCATCAAAGACAGAAAGAAACGCTTACGTCCCTTTCTGATGAACTCAGATCTACGTTTGTAAATACGTATTGCTCTAACAGGACACAGAAGAGGCCTACGCCCATCAGATGATGGAAGGGCCTTAATAATAATAGATTCAGGATACTTATTAGGAGCCTGATTCTTAGATAAAAATCCAACATTGGTGGCAAAGGTAATAGTATTACCGACACTACGGTAGTGAGAATCCTCCACAGATAGTGCATGAAGCTCACTAACTCTTCTAGCAGAAGAGAAAGCTAAGAGAAAAGCTGTCTTATATGTTAAGAATTTGAAGTCAACTGTGTCAAGAGGCTCAAAAGGCACTTCTTTTAGCTTAAGAAGAACCCAGGCCAAATTCCACTTCGGAATTAATCTAAGGGTTCTAGGTCTATTTATCGAAAAATTTCTAACTAACTTAGATAAAGAGACATTAGTTCCAATCATCAAGCTATCATGATGTGCATAGGTATCGGATAGCATAGACCTATAACCCTTAATGGTGATAGGCTGCATATTAATCTCGTCAAATAAGTAAACTAGAAAGTTTGCTATGTCTGGAATGGAGGGATCATAAATATCTACGGAATGATCCTCACACCACTGACAAAAGACCCTCCACTTAGCAGCATAGTTTAGCGAAGAGGAGGTCCTCCTACAGTTAGAAATCGTTCCACTGCTAGTCCCGTAAAATGTTTTCCGTGCAAGAAGGACCGTACAATGGAAATACGTGAAGGTTTAGACCTTGTGGATTGTGATGGAGGATGCGCAATTTTCCTTGCGAAAGAAGATCTTCCCTTTGAGGAAGCTTCCTCGGCATGTCCCACAACAGACACCTGAGTAGATTTATCCACGGTCTCTGTGGAGACAGAGATGCTACCAACAGAATCTTGCATTGCGATTGTTTTATCTTGAGCAATATCTGCTGAATCAACGGCACTGGAGGATATGCATATCCTATCATTCCATCCCAAGAGATCGAGAGAGCGTCTACTGCAACGCTCGAGGATCCGGACAAGGTGACACATACGTCTGCAACTGATTGTTGAGATGTGTCGCAAATAAATCTATCATTGGCCATTCCCATTGGTAGCAAATCTGATTGAATACTTGCTTGTTGAGAGTCCATTCTGACGGCAACAGGCGACCCCTCCGTGAAAGGGAGTCTGCTAAGACGTTCAGACGACCCGGAATATGACGGACGGAGAGAAGAATCTGATGTTCTAGTACAAACAGAAGAATTCTTTCCGTTAGATTGAGGAACGGAATGGAATGAGTGCCACCCTGGTTCCGAATAAACGCAAATACTGTCGTATTGTCGGACATAATTTGCACGTGTGCATTCTGAATAACGTCTATCCAGTGACGTAGAGCAAGCCAAATCGACATCATCTCTTTGATGTTGATGTGCTTGCTTAGAAACTGCGGATCCCAAAGACCCTGGCATTTCAAATCCGATGGGCTCAGTGTCGCACCCCAGCCTGTTTGACTGGCATCCGTCATAATCGTAAAACTCGGATCTGGAAACTGCAGTGGAACTCCCTGAGTTAACCACTGTATGTCTGCCCAAGTCTGAATCTCGTTTCACTTGGCTTGACAAGAGGATGTCCGTCTCGAGCGAATGAATCTTCACTCTCCAATTCTGAGTCAGATAGACCTGGAGAGGACGAGTGCGTAGCCGCCCCATCGGAATGAGATCTGCGGCAGCTCCGCACAGACCTATTAGTCTCATGAATTCCCTCGCTGACACTTTGTCTGAGTGAAGACAATAGCGAGCGTAACAACTGACTAATTTCGCTCTGGTTAACGGCAGATGAACGAGATTGTTGTGCGTCTCGAAGCTCATTCCCAGGTGGGTGAATGACTTGGACGGCACCAGATCCGACTTCTCTTCGTTTACTATGAAACCGAGACGTCGGAGCAATAGAAGCAGATTGTGCATGTCGTTCTGAAGCGTTAACTCATTGCCGTATCTCTGAAGAATATCGTCCAGGTAAGCCGACGTTACCGCAGACGAATGAGCTCGGAAATGAGTCATTACCGAGTTCATTACTCGAGTGAATGCCCAGGGCGCTAGATTCAGACCAAAGCACATCGCTCGGAACTGATAAACAACACCTTGGACAGCGAAGCGAAGATACTTTCTGAACGCCAGATGTACCATGACGTGAAAGTACGCATCCATGAGGTCTATGCTCGCAGCATAGTCGTTCACTCAAATGCTCGCTCTGACCGATCGAATGGTCTCCATATAAAACTTTGGAGCCACGATCAGCTTGTTTATCCAGCTTAAGTCGATCACTGGATGGGACGAGCCATTTGGCTTCGGAACCAGAAAAAGATGGCTGTAGAAACCTGGAGATTCTTGGTTTTCTACGACCTCTATCGCGTTCTTCGTTAAAAGAGACTGGACTTCTGATCGAAGTGCCGTTCTTTTCTGACAATTTGACGGAAGCTGAATCCATCTTGGACTTCGAGTTAATGGAGGTTTGCCTTTGAAGGACAGTTTTAGTCCTTCCAAAATAAACCCTCGAACCCAAGGGTCCTCCGTAATTGATTCCCAATTGCTTGAGAAACTTGACAGTCTTCCGCCCACCGGAACGCGACAGAGGTCTAGACCATCACCTCCTGGATCCGCGAGGCTTGCGGTAGGAGAAACCACGTCCTCCACGACCCGCACCTCGCCCCGTCGGCCTAGGGGCGTCTGACCGGTTATTTCGGCCAGCGTAATGGCCCCTAATCGAGTCGCTACTCTGCTGGTCTCTAGAGTAAGACCTATAGGACGCATAGGAACCTCTATAGGAACTTCCCCTGGACGAACTCGTCCTGGAAGTGCCTGGCCTACTCCTGTCTGCTGGTTCCGATTTCTTGGAAGCAGACTTAAACAGCAGAGAGTCCGAAGCTTTCTTTGTTAATTTATCATATATATCAGAAAGCTTGCCACTGAAGAGAAACTCTCCAGAGACCGGAGCGACTCTAAGAGAGTTTTTCACCTTACTGTCCACGTGTGTGGAAGTAGCCAGGTCCGTGTCACGTCTAGCTAACTCCAGATTTGCCACTGAAAGGGCGGAGTTATAAGTGGAAAAAGCTATGGCCCTGGAGAGAACTCTTAAAGACGTTTGTACGTCTTGAAATTCTGGTCCTTCAAAGCATAATGCCAATGCTCTAGTAAGGTGATCTGCGTAGGAAAGAGCGTCTAAACTAGCTCTGTTAGATGATATCGTCGCTTCCATCGTAGACGACGGAAGTGACATAGACGATGGCATGGATATATCAAGGTCTTCAGCCTGGTCGTCCAAACGCAGAGGAACTCTCTGGATGCCCTGACCTGCCGTATCAAACTTGTTCCTTTGATTAATAAACGGCAGCTGTAGAGCAGAAGCCGGTTGGAAGGCTGACCTGCCCGTCTTGTTGGCAAGTTTATCAATAGCGTCATTCAATAATTCAAAAATCCGAGAGACATTCTTGGATTGTGACAGAAATTCCGGGACAATGTCCCTAAATCATTTGGCTTCGGAACCAGAAAAAGATGGCTGTAGAAACCTGGAGATTCTTGGTTTTCTACGACCTCTATCGCGTTCTTCGTTAAAAGAGACTGGACTTCTGATCGAAGTGCCGTTCTTTTCTGACAATTTGACGGAAGCTGAGTCCATCTTGGACTTCGAGTTAATGGAGGTTTGCCTTTGAAGGACAGTTTTAGTCCTTCCAAAATAAACCCTCGAACCCAAGGGTCCTCCGTAATTGATTCCCAATTGCTTGAGAAACTTGACAGTCTTCCGCCCACCGGAACGCGACAGAGGTCTAGACCATCACCTCCTGGATCCGCGAGGCTTGCGGTAGGAGAAACCACGTCCTCCACGACCCGCACCTCGCCCCGTCGGCCTAGGGGCGTCTGACCGGTTATTTCGGTCAGCGTAATGGCCCCTAATCGAGTCGCTACTCTGCTGGTCTCTAGAGTAAGACCTATAGGACGCATAGGAACCTCTATAGGAACTTCCCCTGGACGAACTCGTCCTGGAAGTGCCTGGCCTACTCCTGTCTGCTGGTTCCGATTTCTTGGAAGCAGACTTAAACAGCAGAGAGTCCGAAGCTTTCTTTGTTAATTTATCATATATATCAGAAAGCTTGCCACTGAAGAGAAACTCTCCAGAGACCGGAGCGACTCTAAGAGAGTTTTTCACCTTACTGTCCACGCGTGTGGAAGTAGCCAGGCCCGTGTCACGTCTAGCTAACTCCAGATTTGCCACTGAAAGGGCGGAGTTATAAGTGGAAAAAGCTATGGCCCTGGAGAGAACTCTTAAAGACGTTTGTACGTCTTGAAATTCTGGTCCTTCAAAGCATAATGCCAATGCTCTAGTAAGGTGATCTGCATAGGAAAGAGCGTCTAAACTAGCTCTGTTAGACGATATCATCGTTTCCATCGTAGACGACGGAAGTGACATAGACGATGGCATGGATATATCAAGGTCTTCAGCCTGGTCGTCCAAACGCAGAGGAACTCTCTGGATGCCCTGACCTGCCGTATCAAACTTGTTCCTTTGATTAATAAACGGCAGCTGTAGAGCAGAAGCCGGTAGGAAGGCTGACCTGCCCGTCTTGTTGGCAAGTTTATCAATAGCGTCATTCAATAATTCAAAAATCCGAGAGACATTCTTGGATTGTGACAGAAATTCCGGGACAATGTCCCTAAACCGATTAAAAAAATCGGTGTCCAGTGGCGCTATCACCCTCCTATCCGGCTGCGCAGCATTTTGGTCCGGCGGAACAACTTCTGGAAGGTAATGCCGGATGAATTCTACGGCTATTTTATGTTGTTCGAAAGGGAAATATCTAATTCATCAGAATCCCTTTCGCCATCCTGCCGGACCTCATGTAAATCTCGGTCGTCCGCACCCGGTCCAGTGGCGAAACCTACCAACCCAGCATCTTCTGACATTTCATGTTCCGACAGAGGCTCTGCCGGTTGCTGGGATGCTGCGATTAACTTTGCTTATCTGTGATAGCACATCCGTTACGGAGGCCTGGGGAGCGACGGTCTTACTGGATTCAGCCGCCAGAAGGTCCCTGGACATTGCATCCTGCATACATCTTTTATGCGAACGTCCGCATGAAGAAGGCCTCGTATCCCTGGCTACCGGATGGCGTGACTTGGTCGCCATGGAATCCCTGGTCGGCGAAGCTGACTGTAATTCACTGGTCGCGTAGCCAAGGTGCGGTCGAGTGTGCTGCTGAGAGGATACGGAAGCCCTATAGGTAGCCTCGCCGGACTGACTATAAACCAGAGCGTCCCGAGCGGCGGATGTATGCTCCGACTGCGAAACAATATGGACTACAACATCTGGTCCCAGATGCTGCTGTATGAGAGAGGGAACTCTCTCGCTTGCAGCCTGTGCCGAGCTGGACAAGCTAAACACCGTACTGTCAGGCTTCCTCCGATCCATCCTCCTTTCCGTCGTCACTGGGTGTGCACGTGGATGTTTTATAGTGCTCGCAACACCCGACTCTCTCTGCTGCACCGCAACAGATGAACCCGGGTGCTGCCCCATTCGGTGAATGGACGCAACCCCGGTCGAGCTAGCGGATGTCAACCCCTTCAGGTTCCTTTCAGGTAATTGATGAATCTCCATGAGCACTTTTGCCGCTAGCTCTTCGCTTGTATGTGACGACGGAGGCACACTTCTGGACGACATCACGGAAACATCACCCTGTTCTTGTTCCTCTGAAAAAGAGAGTGGACTACTAGAGTGACTCTGAGGAGAAAGAACCGGAATGGACCTTTCTCCAGGAACAACATACCGTGACACACGTTTCCAACGTTTTTCGTCCCATTTGAAACACACAGAACAAAGATCAGTGCGAGTACATAGAGAACAATTAATACAGAGATCATGAGAATCATAGGAAGATTTCCTCCAATTACAATTTGAACAATAATCATTCGTTGTGAAATGTAAACAATCAAAGTACTCGCACTAATCCTTGAAAATAAAGATACATAATACAACAATCCATTATATTCATTAATAAATAATGATTTGAAAAGAAAAAAAAAAATTTTCAAAAAAAATTTTTTTCAGAAGAGCCTAAGTTCCCAAAGGGAACCCTGAGCCCAATGGATCCCAAAAAAGCCTAAGTGTGGACAAAAATTTAAATTCATTTTGAAAAAATTAATGAGACACTTACGGACAATAATAATATATCTTACTATGAATAAGAGATGCAGAAAACAAATAATCACTATCAGCAGTAACTGTTGTCAACCTAAGCAAAAGTGTCAACAAACCGGAAACATGACTCCAGGAACTGAAACAAACATGGCCCGAAATCAGTCACCAATTAAAACACTATCTGATGCAAAACAGAGGCTTCCAGAGAAGAAACTGTAGAACATCAGATGGTAGATGCAGACCAAAACGCCTAAACACCCCTAGGGTGAGGACGTAAACATGGGGAAAAAAACAGAAATAAATCTGTTACCAAGCCAAAACTCCCAAGAAATTTTAGTAATAAACATTACAAAAAATAAGCCAAAACATGGGAGAATATCTAGGGGGGAATAAGGAAGGTAGAGAGGAAACACTGATCAAACAATGGTACTTCATAGCAAGAATGACAACATCAGGGCTATGCCTTGAAAAAAGGCAACTAGAAATAATTTCATAAAATAATTATAAGTTACAGCCCTGAACATTTTCTTGCACTAAATTTGTTCCTCTCCTCCTTATGTATCCTCTTTATTTCCACCATGTCTCTCATGAAAAAGTGTCTGGCATCATGAAAACTGAGATATGGAAGCACAAATAACAGAGAAGTGTGACTGTTTTGAGGGCCAAACAAAGAATGATAATTGGCACCAATTTCGGGACCTCCTTGACACTGCGCATGCGCAGAGGAGTAAATGTATGGAGGACCATATAGGACATGTATTTTTCGGTTTTTGATGCAAATTTTGGGAATTGGGGGGGGGGGGGGGGGGGGGGGCAAAATTTGTGTTTGGCCCTGAATTTAGGAGATTAGCACCAGCTAAGTCTGGGTCATTGGTACAGTATAAAAATATACATATTTTCCACTTCAATTATTCAGCATTTTAGCGACCAGAATGCCCCCAAGGAGCACCTAAAAATCAGAATTTTCCTGCGGGGAGAACCCCAGGTCCCCCCTCTATATGCATGTGATTCGGCATCTGAGTTTAACTTTCTTCAAACGACCGGACCCACAAAACCCTGGATATGGTAGGTACCACTAGGACTCAAAGGGTTAATAAAACTAGGAATTTTGAGCAGATGTTTTCACTTTGAACATGTGGGAGACGTGTTATCTCCCTTGATGTGTATTACACTGTACTGACAAACTTCTGTTTCCAGTTCAGACACAGTCACAACTTGGCATAATGTTGTAGTTATGTTGTGTCAACTTGTGTGTTTGTAGGGTTCAGTCCTGGTAATTCATCCTTGTTTCCTCGGTAAGAAAAATTGCTGTGGAAAACTTGTGCTTCTACGGCAATTGCTGTGAAGCCTGCGCGATTGTGTAAAAATCGTCAGGGGCAGGACATAGTCTCGGTTGCCATGTATATGTAGTATGCGGTGAAGTGAAAACTTTAAGGTAACATAAACATGTGAAAGTAGTTCGAGATACTTGTGTATATAATCCCAATCAAGGCGCAGAATCTTTCATTCAATTAGGTCATCCTAATATCATGAACCATGTGAATGCCGAGAAAATCTTGGAAGTAAGCAGGTGGCTTGCTCAATATGTATAGTATGAGTGAAAGATGCAGCATAATCACAAACTAAGTATCCCACTGCTTCTTTGTTGATAACACCAGAATCTGTAAGAGCTTTCCAGAAACTGATGTCAGATTCTGGTGTTATCACTATAGAAGTAGAACATATAGTTTCTAGTGGTTATGCTGCAACTTGTACTGTAAACTGTAACATTAGCAATACAGCGTATATTGCAACCGATATGGTTTGATTCCTTGTGTAACCTGGAACTTGTGCAATTTCTGCAACCACAAGGCTTTCTGAAGAAGCCATCCTTGGCAGTATTTTTGCTGTGGATATTTTTCGTTTCCTCGGCACTGCTGAATGCTGAGGGTGAATTACCAGGGCTGAGGGTTGTGGCTAAGGCTTATAACAGGTAAACATGTTACATGATAAAATATTTGTAATGGACATGTGCTCCTATTTCAGCATTTCTCAGGGTATTTTTTGTTTTTAAAAATTTGATTAGCAGTTTCCATCTTGGTTTCAAAAAGTGATGATAAATAGTGAATATAAGGCCAATATGAAAGAATAATGGTTAGCATTTGTACATTTTTGACTAGCATTTTACGATGTGAATCCAGTCATCAAATACCCTGTTTCCATGTGAGCTGAAATTTACGCAGGCTTTTGCCCTCCTAGCCAAATTGATGAGGGCGATTTTTAACCCTCCTGCATTTTCTAGATTTACAGCACTGGCACACACAATCACCCATCTGACATCACCCAGACAGCAGCAGATGTTTTCCTAAGCGAACTAAAGGCAATGGTTAAGATTGATTCCAAACCTGTCACATCAATATACCAAGAGGAGCTTGCAAGTAGGTTTTCATTCCGCCTTTTATATATATTTCGACTTAATTCAATTCAAACTCTTTTTCTGAAAAAAATATTATTTATGATTTTAAAGATATTTAATGATTTTTTTTTTTTTCAGAACTCCGAACTGACGAAACTCATTCTGCAGTCCTGGAGAAAATTCAAACTTTCTACAGCATCAAGACAGCTCTCTACAGGTTCCCGTGCCAAAACTTTGCCCAAGTTACCGAAACAATGATCCACTCTGAGTCTCCCAGAATCGTACACAAAGCCATCGACAGGAGAAAACTTCATATTTGGCGATGATGGCGACACCAACCGCATTATCATCTTCTCATCTGACTCCAATCATCACCATCTGGCTTCAGCTGACACTATCTTCTGCGACGGCACATTTGAAATATGTCCTGCCATATTCTACCAACTGTACACTATTCATGCTTTTGTCGCTGGAGATATACACCCACTCACCTACGCATTCTTGCCCAACAAGACACAACATGCGTACCAATGATTTTTCAACTTTCTCTAGCAGAAATCAGCAGAACGGGGAATAACCATCAATCCACCAACCGTATTGACAGATTATGAAATAGCTGCACAGAATGCAATTGAGGCAACTTTTCCATCTGCCAGACTGAAGGGATGTTTCTTCCATTATGGCCAAGCAGTGTGGAAGAAAGCTCAGAGCTGCCATCTCAAAAATGTTGACGACGATACAAAGAAACTGATCAAACGGGCCATTGCCCTGCCACTGGTTCCAGTGTCTAAAATTAGCGACATATGGTTTGCAGCATTAGAAGAAGCTCCTGTCAATGATAATGTCACCAAATTTTGTGATTACATGACAGAGTACTGGGTCGAGGGTGCTCATGGCAGAGAAATGTGGAACCATTTCAACACAGTTGGCCCAAGAACCACCAACCATGTAGAGGGCTGGCAGTGCCTGGCATGGCAAACTACAGCAATTAAGCTGCAATTTACAGCAACATCTCATCCAAACATGTTCTGCATGATACCATTCTTATAAGTTGTGACATATAATATTTCTATAACCTTGTACTATCTAAATATTTGAAGAGAAAAAAAAAAATGATTAAAATTTGACGTTGTTGCGTTATCTGTTATAGACTCCAATATTTTTAAATTGATCTTTATTTGCTCATATCTTATAAAATGTTGTTTAAATTACTCGTTTTACCTTATTAAATATAATGAAAAACAAATAATTTAAAAAAAATATTTTGTAAAATTCGAGCAAATAAATAGTAGATTTATATCCCTTAACGGAGAAAACCTATCAATGCCCTCTCCACATTGAGAATTTTTTGTAGTCTGCATGTGGAGGACACACGCCCAGCCCCTCCCCTCCCCGTAAACTTCCAGTTTAAATATCAATAGCATGACTAGTAATGTTAATTTTAAGATTCTGTATATGACATGTTATTATGACACCATCATTGCTGCTTTTGACATCATTTTTTGATCAATTAAAATGTTTTTATTGAAGTTAAGTTGGTGTGTCGTTTTGTGTTGTTTTGAGTAAAGCATAAACAGACTTTTGAATTTTCCGCAGTTGTGTCTATAAGTAGACAACCAATGAATGCACGACGTGGCATTCATTGTTCGGTTACTGGATAACAGCTGGCGTGGATAGCCGACAGTCGACTTTCTCGATTCGGTCAAAAAGTGAAAAAAATGCAAATAAAAGTCAAATTTTGTCAATATTGGGCTCAAAATCTCAATGGTTCTGGGAATTACACGACATTTTGTTGTTTATAATTGTACGATGAGGTGTTCGCTGTTTTAGAGATTGTTGAAAATTTTGATCTGGGAAGTGTCATACCTTTATTTTTTTTTAGTATTGATAATATAATATATATTTTATTAAAATTGATAAAATCTGATAGTATGTCGAGTGTCTGTGGTTATACTCTGACTGACTGACATTAGCCTTAGTAAAAAATTATATCTGGCCGAGATAACTGGTCTGGACTACAGTATAGTTCAGCGATCCGAACGTAGTAGCTACCCCCTCTACGTTCCGATTCTTCCCATTCAATCCTATAGAAAAAGTTCCCATCAAGTTTTTATGGGAACGCAACTCGAAATTAGGAATATATATCAAGCTTTCGCCCTTATTACCAGCTGCAATCGATAGTACACGTATTTCCTTACATTTGGGCAGAGTTTAGTGATCCAAACTGTTTTATCCTTTGATTACCGGCATTTGAAGACTCGCGAGGTGTCAACGGAAATTTCGAAATCGGCCATGTTTTTGTATAAATATAAAACAGTAAAAACAATAACCCAGTAATGGCGGCGAAACAAATAAGACCTTTTCATAAACAAGGAATCGGAAATTCGATCGCATTTGTGCAGAGGGGTTTGATAATCTGCTCTGTGCAAATGTGACCGAGTTTGATGACCTCCTCTGCGCAAATGAGATTGAGATTCCGATCCCGCATCGGTGAAAAGGACTATTCGTTTTGGCACCATTATCGGGTTATTGTTTTTACTGTTTTATATTTATACAAAAACAAGGACGATTTCGAAAATTTCCGTTGACACCTTGCGAGTCTTCAAATGACGGTAATTAAAGGAGAAAACATAGTTTGGATCAATAAACTCTGCCCAAATGTAAGGAAATACGTGTACTATTGATTGCAGCCGGTAATAGGGGCGAATGTTTGATATATATTACTAATTTCGAGTTTTGAGTTCCCATAAAAACTTGATGGGAACTTTTTCTATAGGATTGAATGGGAAGAATCTGAACGTAGAGAGGGGTAGCCACTACGTTCGGATCGCTGAAACTAGACTACAGTACAGTTTTACCTTTGTAGAATGTTGTGTATGTAGTAATATTTTTCCTAAAGATTACTCTTAAAAGAAGAATTGGTAAATGGAATGATGTTGCTGATATAGTAAACCGGAACGCAGAGGATGGGGGCCTTCCGATAGCAAAGCAGTTACTGCGCTATTTTGCGGTAATTCATGACCACGCCAAAGGGCCGCGCATTCCTCAAATCATCATAAGCGAACATCTTCAGTCCAAGAAACTAAAGGAGTTACTTCTCGTGAGTTTAGGAGATGAAGCCTTTCTTTCATTTAAGAAGATACAGTTCAAAATAATTAAGTAAAATTGTTCACATCATTCAAGAGAGCTTTGGGGAAAAAATTCAATTTGGCGGGTTTTTTAATGTTTACGGAAGTATTTCACAACAACCAATCAATTTTCATTTTATGCGCTTCCCAAAAATGGAACCAATCACGGTCATCGTAATAAATGAGGAACTGGTTTGTTTACAAATGGACACGTGTGGGATAAATGACAACAGTGAAGTGAAACAAAAATGTTTGAATGACTTGATGGAGAACCAATCTGTCTACAAAGTGACGGGATATAAAATATAAAAGAAAAAGGGTTTATTTACCATTAATCAATATGTCAACACTCAATATTAAAGGTAAAAAGAGGTGTGGAGATAGCACTGACAATGGCAGTGGCACAGAGAATTTCCCAAACCCAAAGAAAACTAAAACTCAACTTGAAAACGAAACCAAAGAAACTAACAACAGTAGCACAAATTCTTCAGATATTCTTAGTGGAATAAAAGCTTATATATTGAATGCTGGTATAGAGAGAGCACGGTTACAAATATTCAAATCAAACCTGGTGAAGTATGGAGGCAGTATGTGTGATGAAATTGATTCTGAAACTAACCACATAATTGTGGATGATAAACATGACCCAGAGAAAGTTTGCAGACTTTTGAAATTAGATCAGTCTTTTGATGATGACAAGAAGATTGTCAGAACTAGCTGGCTGAGTCAATGTTTTCGACATAAAAGGCTAATTGACATTGCTGAATACTGTGTTGATGTGTCAAAAGTGTTTGAACAATCTGACAATGATTTGCTCCAAAATGCTGATGTTTCTTTGAAACCTGAAGATGACATGCTCAAGTGTGAGTCAGACATTGCTGAAACAAAGTCAGAGTTTCCTAAAGTTGGCCATATGTGGAGAGCAATTCAGAAACCACAAAATCCTGCAAAAAATGAAAGTGATAGTGACTATGAACCCAGTAGTGAAGAAGAGTCCAATTATGCAGATTTATCAGATGTGCATGACATCAGAGGAAAAAAATTACCTGTAGGCTACTATACCTATTATACTTTTAACACCCTTTTAGTAGGCATTTTCATCAGACTTAATTAGGGGTAAAAAGACTGGAAAAGCAGCAATGCAAAGTCAAAGAAAATTGCTTTGCATAAATACCTAGTTCAGCTATCCAAATGTTGTGGTTGCCCCTCAACAGTGGGTCACCTACAAGGCCCACAATGCTTAAATAGCTGAACTATATGCATTCCCCAAAATGGAAGAATAGCATCATGCCATATTCTTGAAGCTGAAATGTGTGGGGGGTCGTTTCTGATATGGTATGCCCAAGATATATTCCATGGACATAGGGAAGGAGCCTTTTTCATGAGTGAGAACCCACTAGGGTCAACAAAACTTGTCATGTTCGAGCAAACTATGTCACAGTTCTAGGGATTCCAAAAGATCTGTCTTGCCTGACAAATTTGATGCCTCTGATGAAATGGGGTTTTTGGAATTGAGAGTTTAAAGCAGTCCTGGCAACCTGCAGTACATGTATATTATGCCCTGTTTTGTGCCTATATGTACATGTATATATATGCATGTAATATGTTCCAGACTTGGATTCAATGTTGAATGGATTGGATTACCAGCCAATAATACGTCAGGGAAAACATGAGTTGTTCATGTGGGAATTTTATAACCCATTTCACATTGGGAATGAGGCAAAGATTTGGTCTGAAAAAGGCTGTAGATTATACTCTGATGCCATGCTAGAGAATTTTACCGGTGTTCAAACTTATATTTGAATATTTACTTTGTAATCTGAATTTAGAGACTTTAGAGACTATCTTATGATCTACAAGTGGATGGTCACTCAATTCAGATCACTAGACGTTAAAGAATTTTACTTCATATGCAGGCATGCTTTGCCACAAATATATATATCTTATACATGTAAAAGGCATCAATCAATTAGTTTACGAAATTTAGTGTCACTGTACAGGTTGTTTTTGTTATAATCATGAGGTATGTAGCCAGGATTCTATACTAGGGGGTGCCCTAGCCAATTTTATTTTATTTTTGGGGGGAGGGAGAGGGGGGTGGAGTGATTTGTTGTATTTCTCAGGTGAAATGGCCTTGATCAACCCTGTGCTCCCAAATACCTCCCTCTATTCATGCCATCACTTTTCACTGAATATCGAGAAACAAACTGTTTGATGTCATCCCATACTCCATTCTTCCCAATCTTTCTGATAAGCTTACTACATGTACATGTAACTCTCTCTTTTGTGTCGCCCAGTACCCACATAGGGTTAATTCTCTCACCCCACTTCCCCATTATACTCCCAGTGAATCTTATTCTTTTAGACTTATATTGTGGACATTCTAAAAGAAAAGTATTCTAGAGTCTTCTTAATTGAAGATAACTTCCAAGCACAAAACCATTTACCATACCATCCATGCAAAATTTACCTGTTAATTGCACTTAGGTAAAATAGCAAACTCCTGTTAATTGAATAAAAAGTTTGTGATAAATCAAGAATGTACCCTGACATTCAATGAATTCCCCTTTTTAATAAACCTATTTGGCCCCAGTGCATCTATTACAAGCATTTTATCTATTATATCTTGTTTGACAGAGCTCCATGAGCTCTGTCAGACAAGATATAATAGAGTAAATAATCAGATGCCTGTTAATTGAATGCTCATTTTAAATGCATAATTTTCATTGGCAAAGTGGCTATTCAATTAACATAGCTCCACTGTACTATACTGCAATTTTACTTTTGCTATGAAATGCCATGATGTGATACGCTGTAGGAAAGGGCTCACTGAGAACTTTCCAACAGTTTATTACATCACAGCATTCCATCAGTTCAGTGAAAGAAACTCATGAAATAAACTATACTATTATTAGGTATTATAAGTTTCTTATCTCAGCCTGTTCAAAATAACTTGTATTTTTGGTCAAGTTGTGTTAACAATTAACCCTTTACCCAACGAAGCGACCGCATCCGCCCGCGTAATATGCAAATTTAGCAGTTGAAAAAATATAATAATAAATTTTGATATCGTCTGCATTGGGTAAAGGGTTAAGACCTATGGTTTGGCTGAGAATCCCCAAGCATAACTTCGGGATTCTCAGCCACATATCCCACTGGCATATAAAACAGACCAGAGGTCTAGGTGGTGGGAGTATGGAAAGGGGTGTGCCATTCCCATTGGTTGGGAGCCAGAGAAATTTTTTAAAAATATGCCCCCATATGGCGCTATCTGGAGACAATGATCTAAGGGGATAACTGGCAAAAAGGATCTGTAAAAAGTTTTATAACATGTTCTTTAATTTTTGATTTCTATTTGTACAGGCTGGCCATAATAGAATGTTTTTGTTGAAAATGTAGGCTTTACCAGAATTGATGGTTAGAGGAGGCCAGCCATCTTGAAAATCACAGGAAATTGACTACTTTCCTTCTGGAAAAAGGTTTCAGAGGGAAACTGCCCAAAAGAATGACAGTCATTTTACTAGGATTGGAACCTGGTTCTATAGACTTTTCTGTAATACCATCCATGGAAGCTGTTAACCACGAGAGGTCTTTATTCAACATTTGCAAACCTTGTGATCTAAGAACAAGTTCTTGAGCACAGAAGAGAGAACCGTGGACAAAATTTGAATTGTCTTAGCAGTTTGAGATGGACGGTATTAGAATTTTGAGTTCAGTGTCATTTTTCGGTATTTTTAGAGGAGTATACCACTGTATCAGTTCAGTATTTGATATATGACTTGACTGAAATTTGCTGATAGCATCAAAGGGGAATTCACATCAGGAAAATACAGAATAACATACAGTACGTGGAGAGTGGATTGTAACTAAATCACCCGCAGAGTGGAGTTATCACCCAAGCTATAACTTTCAAATCTTGTACATATCGACAAAAACCTCAAGTAGTGTTTCAGCCAATGGACCTCCGGGTTTAACCCGGAGGTCCAGTGGCTGAAACTTTGCTGGTGCTGGTTATGCTTTGCAACACATTTGCAATTATTGTTCGGGTGGAATCTCCACTCTGCGGGTGATTTAGTGATAATACACCCTCCACGTACTGTATTCTTGAATCATTCTACCACAGTGCCATAAATGCCACTGCCAATGAGCTCAACATTGGCATTCTTTTGCAAATACAAATCACATCTACAGTAGTTCTGTGACTTGTTCCAAACACACCTTAACCTTTAAAGGCCTATTTCAGGCTTTTGCAATCTCAGAGCATGTGCCCTCTGAAACATACCATCATTTACATGTAGGAGGTCCTGCTGACAATTCAAATCACCTTGACAGTGATTTCTAGTAATGTCTGTGAAGGCAGCCAAGGCTTGACTAGAAATCATAGGTAAGCAACAAGACACATACAGGTTGTAGTCTAGTGGCAATTCAGAACAGTTGCCCAGGCCCAAGAAAATCAGTCACTTCTTTCATGAAAATGAACACTAATCAACTGTTATCAAGCTTCAAATAATGAACAAAGGAAAATTTTAAAATACAGATGGTTTTTGAGATTCATTGATTGGTTCGGTTTGATTTTTCGGTACCCCCATGATATTGGTATTGGTTGAGTTTTGTTTTTATATGTTGCCCATTTCTATTGGCAGGGGTTCCCTGTTAAGACGTGGCTGTCTCAAGAGGCAGCCAAGACTTGAGTAGAAATCACTGCTAAGCTGCTAGACTCAGGAGGTGTGGTATTAGAACTCTGAAAAATTACTCAGACTGTTGAGTAAAAGAGACTTGTATATTTCCACCACTTCTGTTGTTCGAACATGGATTTAGAATACCCTATTTATCACTCCTCTTATTTTCAGTTCAGGTGGACTATGGAGGGTGAGGGCAATTGCTTACATCAAAACGACAGACTTTGTTAGAGATAATGAAATATTAGTAACATCTGACAAGGACTGACCACAAATAGAGATGGACAATATACCAAAAAACAGGACCAATACCAGTATCATGGGGATAACTGATCCGACCCTATCATTGAATACCCAAACTGTCTGAATTCTCAAATTTTCCTACATTTGCTACTAGGCCTTGCTAAGGCTTGATAGCAGCTGAGGAGTACATTTTCAAGAAAGAAATGACTGGTTTTCTTTTCATTTTTTTTTGTTTTGTTAACCTTTAACCCTTTGAACACAAGCAGCCACTTTTCTGGCTCATGCACATGATAATTGTAATTTCATTAAGTAGGATGGCTGCTAAGTGAATGTGCAGGGATGACCAATCAATATTGTCAGTGTGCAGCCCCAAGGCTGCACGTTGAAAATACTGATTGGTCTATCCTCAAATAATGAATATGGACTCTTCTAATTGCTGCATTTGAACTGACATGGAAGATACCCAGACCTTTAGATCAATCTAATTTGGGCACAATGGCAAATATAGATGTGGCCTGCATGGTTGGAGAGAAAGCACCGGTATTTTCTTCTTCTTGCCGTCTGTTTTAGGGCAAAGTCTTAAATTGATAGTTTACAACCCCTTGTTATAGGTCTTCACCATTATCACTGGTTCCCACCACCCTTTAACGTAAGTTTACTCGACTAACTCGAGAAGGCTTCTTAGTTACAAAGTGTGAAGCCAAAGGCCTATTTGAATGTAAGCTAAATTACACACAGCATTTACTGAGAACTGTCACAAACATGAATACAATTGATCTCAAACTTTCAGTTCATGATCATATATAATCCGCCACAGAAAAGCAATCACCATCGACAATTCGCAGTGGCGTAGATAAAGAACAGATTCTTTCTATTTGTTTGGGTTTTTGTTGTTGTTACACTGTCGGAAAATTTTCGGTCTGTCAGAAAATTTTGGGCTTGCCCCAGGCCTGGCATTCTGAAAAATGCAGGAGGGCAAAAAATCGCTCTCCTCAATCAGCTTAGGAGAGCAATTAGCTTTACACAGCTTTTTTAAGTATCCAGTTCAACGAACTCATTGAAACTGAAACCAACAGACTACATTAGTGATTTTATTAACTTTACTAAGGTAAAGCGAAATCACTTAGACATCTAGATGTCTCACTCAACAACCGAACACACACTTGACAAGACCTGTGTGTGTACCCAGACCTGTTGTCCAAGAAAGTCATACGCCTACCACTACCACCTTCAACCCCCTAAGGGGGGTTGAAGGTGGTAGTGGTAGGCGTATGACTTTCTTGGACAACAGGTCTGCTTGACTCTACAGTCACATCCTGGTGCAAGTGCTTCAAGTGACAGGATAGTAGCAATGGTAGTATATTATAGTGTCAATATTCCTTGAATAATTACCCCTCAAACTGTGATGTCAGTTGTTGAACTTGAAACTGACAGAATAAAAAATATTGCTGTGACCCATTTTGCTTCAAATGATTGCAACTGTGTTTGTGTATGGTTGCAGCCATTACCTTTTACCACTAAACCACTTTCAAAATGAAATTACGTGATGTTATGTGACTTCGAAGTTAAATTACATTTTTGCTTTACAACAAAAATTTAATGTGAGCATAATACATGTAATCTCAATCATCCCAGACCAAAATATTTAGGAGGGCAATTTTTCGCTCTCCTTAATTCTTTCAGGAGGGCTGTAAGGAGAGCTAAAAAATCGCTCTCCTGAAATTGCCAAGCCTGTTGCCCCTCCGCAAGCGAAAAGCTATCTATGCCACTGACAATTCGTCCCTTGAGTTCCAATGTGTTCTATGTGCCAGTAGGCACATGGAACACATTGGAACTCAGGGGACGAATTTTCGATTGCTTTGCTGTGGTGAACACTGTGAGTTTTTTTTTAAAAGTTATTTATGTGTTGTATTGTTTTATTCGAAGGTAAGCTCTAAGCTATATTACACGCATCAGGGAAACCTGGCCAAACTTTTTGTTGCCAAAACACTGCAAAACTTTGGAAAAAGTTTCGAACACCTCATAATATGGGTGCAGTTATCTTATTTGGGCACAGTGTTTACCGTTGTTAATTGAGAGGAATTTAAAGGCCTGAAGATACCACCAGGGTTCAAGGGGTTAAGGGCCTGGACAGTTGTCCTGAATTCTCACTAGACCACAACCTGTACATGTCCAGTTGTTTAGCAGTGATTTCTAATCACTACTCAGGTGATTTGTGTATTGTCTACAGAACCTCCTAATGATGTCATGTTTGGGCTAATGTTCTGAAATCACAAAAGCCTGAAATTGACTTTTGAAGGTTATGGTGTGTTTGGAACAAGTCACAAAATTACTGTAGACATGATCATGATTTGTGTGACAGAAGAATGCACATATTGAGCTTACAGGCAGTGGCATACATGTATGTGGCACTGTAATAGAATGATACAAGAACAATGTATTCTGAATTTTTCTGGTGTGAATTCCCCTTTGGTTCTATCAGCAAATCTCTGTCATGTCAGATACCGGTCCGAATACCGAACTGTTACTGTGGAATACCCCAGTAAAAATGCCTATACTGATACCAAACTCAAAATTTGAATCCTGTCCATCTCTAACCACAATCTGCCAAGCCTGGATATAATTTTGTGGGGGTGCCGGACAAAATGACAAGGTACAAACTGACTCTTGTCGGGCATTTAGAGACCCTGTCAGACATTTTTTTAGCATTAGTCGCAAATAGTAATTTTCAGTCTTTCAAAGCAGTTTGATGAGAAATGCAGGATATCTAACAGCTGCATGTTTATTGTATTTAACCCTTTACTTAACGTAACGGCCAAAACTGGCCAGCACTATTCTAAAAAATCGCCAATTAATTTTAATTATATTTTCATTTTTTGTCTCAAAAACATAGGTTATGATCCCTCTCTGGAATGAGCTCATTGAGCTCATACCAATGAGGGGTCATAACCTATGTTTTTGAGATAAAAAATGAAAAAAAAAAAAGTTATTCAAGAATTTTTTTTGCAAGCGTCGTCTGCTTTTCATATTAGGTAAAGGGTTAAGATATGCATGTAACAGTAGATAAACAGCCTGTGAGTAAAATAATCGGTTAATTTATTTTGGTCTGACATTTGTAAACAAACAACTATTTACCGGGATGACTCTTTACCAAAATGAAGGTATAAAATCTTACCAGCAAAGAATAGGTGCCATCCACTGAAATTAGCTCTGGGTTTGACATTCTAATTATAATTAAGAAAATATAACACATACCTTGAAGGGTTTATACCATATCATTGATAAGTCAGTGTGACGACAGTACTTCAATTGAAAACACTGCATTCAGGTTGCTTTTGACAATTGTGAATACGGAAATTCAAATCAAGGGGAAGCACTGTATGTTCGACACATTGCAGGAGTAATCCCCTGGGAAAGTGTCCATCTACAAAATCCTTGTTTTATGTTTTTGTTTTGTATTGAATTTTTTTGCGTGGTATAAAGAATTCGTAAATGATTGTTGTATATTATGATGACAGGAAATAAAGTGTTATGGATTTGTACTTTCAACGAACAAAAATAGAGGTGAGCGATAATTTACCCACCATTCCCACGCGTCACTGCCCACTTAACTATGAAAATTAGCCTCGGACAGATTGACGGGCGCAAGCAACTTGCCATCTGACAAACGCATAGCTGAGTCGGTCTTTGTCTGTGTCCTACCTCTTATACCCAGGCTTGCAAACTGCAGAACTCTGCACCTGTTAAGTGTTTTAGTAGCAATTCAGTCTTCCAGTATAATGTCATGTTTTTTGATATTCAACCATTGAAGAACAAGATGTTTTGATACCGTACTTTAATGTGCTTTTTATATGTTATTGTTGCAGGTTGGCAATTGGATCTGTGCACAGTCTTCAAAAAATCCAAAACCTAACTTTAATACGAGAGTTACTGACAAACTAGAGGTAATTGAATTTTATGTTAGCTGGATTTACTGTGGTCATTTGAAACCTTTATATTTTCAAGCCCAAATGTACATTTTTATGTTTCTCCCTTGACAAATTAAAGAATTTAACCCTTTACCCAACAAATCGCCCACATCCGCCCACGTAACATGCAGATTCAGCAGCTGAAAAAATATTATTTTTCAAAAACTTTCAACAAATCCATATCATGTGACCCCTCTTTGGAACGAGTTCATCGAGCTCGTTCCAAAGAGGGGTCACATGATATGGTTTTGTTGAAATTTTTGAAAAAAATTAAAAAATGATATTTAAAATAATAAATTTTAAAATCGTCTGCGTTGGGTAAAAGGTTAATGGTGGGTAGAAGGATAGGATTTTTTTTTTTTCATCATTTTGTGATGACACACTCTATGTAATGGGCCATAAAACATTTGCAAAAAACATTAATTTCTTTAATAACTTTAATTTTAATTTTTTGGCTTCAAATCATAGCTTATGACTCGTCATTGGAATGAGTACTATGTGCCCATTCCAATATGGGGTCATAAGCTATGTTTTGGAAGAAAAAATTGAATTAATAATAAAATTTCAATGGTGATTTTTGTTGAAAGAGCTGGATGGATATGACCATTGTTTTAGGGAAATGGTTAAGCTGTTACCAAACGAATTGCCCATATCTGCCCTCCCACATAATTTGCAAATTGAGCAGTTGAAAAAAAAAAATTCTGTATTTTGTGCTCTCCCACTGAGGAGGTCAAATGATATGGTTTTGTTGGATTTTTTTTTTAAATTTAAAAAAAATAGTAATTAAAATATTAAATTTTGATATTCTCTGCATTGGTAAAGGTTTAATTAATACTACAAAGGAAGAAAAAAAAACAAAAATATTCCCCAAATAATCACAATTAAAACATTTGATTACCTATAGGCAGTAGTCTGTCTCAGAATTGTGCACATTAGGGAAATTGTGTTCATTTTATGTTGAAAATGTTTTCAACAGTAATTTTCGATGAGGAATCTGATGGTGTGGTCATAAAATTGAAAAAAGGTGCCCAAATTAGGGTTTTAGGGGTGTGAACCCCAAATTTGGGGTTTGTGTATATTATGGCTTATAATTCTCATATAAATGGCAATTCTCAAAACATTTGATGTGGTTTATGTATTATTGGGGTCTTCTGCATAGTTTGGTTACCATAACATCACGGTTTGATCATTAAGGGCCTCGGTTGAACCCCAAATAGGGGTTATGGACCATATGGTCCACACAATATGGTTGTATCTATAGTATTAGCTTTAAATTTATTTAGTTTGATTGTTTATTGCAATATCATGCAACTTAAATTGCTATGGGTATTACTACATATATTTAACCATATTTCAGTCTTGTCAGTCAATGTCAGGGGTTCCTAGGGTTATGGGGGTAGGGCTTGAATCTTACACTTATTACTTATGAAAAATACCATCTTACACTAGGCCCTTATCTGTATATTTGAACGCCATATTTCGACAGAATATGATGTAAGCCACTGCTATTAGGGGAATAAATAGTTTGAATGATATTTGGAACCTATAAGTTTAGTTATCTGTGTTGGAGCACGAAATCTGAAGAAAAAACTCAATCTCAACTGCTTTTTTGCCACAAACAAGCAATGAAATGGCTTTCAATTCACATAAACTTGTGTTACATTTTAGTGCTGAGACCACTCATGAGAACTTGCTACACAAATATGGAATAAACTTCATTAACAGTGGTTTAGAGGCAGTAAAATGAGAGAGAATTGTCAAAAAATCTGAAGAAAAAACCCAATTTCGACCAGTTTTTTGTCGTCGGCGATCATAGAAGGGTCTTTATTTCTCATAAAGTTGTGTAATAATCGAGTGGTGTGAATCGAATACAAACATACAGAGAAAACTTGATTGATATCAATATAGAGGCAGTAAAACAAGAGCAAATTGTGAATTTCAAGAAAAAACTCAATTTCGACTTGATTTTTGTTGGCAACAAACATAAAATGAGCTTTATTCCTTGTAAACTTCTGCTATATTCAAGTAGTGAGTTCACTCATGAGGATACACCTGAAACATAAATTTATAGGAAAACGTGTTTACTATCAAATAAAGTGTATATTTATGTATATAGTATTATATATACTCATTCCTCACTTGATCCTTCATCTGAGCTACTAGAAGGAAAGCAATCATCAGAACTCTGTTCACTGGAATTGTCATCTGAAAAACTAAGTTTATCGCCATCCACATCATCACAATTAGATGAGCACTCAGTTACAGGTAACTCTGATGGAAGTGGTGGCAATGAAACCAAATCGTAACCATTGCCCCATCAACTGAACTCCAGCTAAATTCCAGTGGATTCAGAGCAATAAAATCTCCATCCAAACAATTTATCATCATATGTGTGATATAGTGACACCTTTTGATTATAAATTTTAAGGAATTTACACCACTAGGGAGACTCGTAAGAGCAAAAGGACTGGTGTCTCTTTGTACGACTTTTCTTTACAAATATCATTGCATAACGTGAGTCGCCTGGCGTAATCGCAGACCTGGGCCTATTATAGACAACATGTAGGATAAGTGGCTAACATTGTCCTCATCAAGAAGAGGGGAACCCAGACTGTGTAATAGTTTCAGTAAACTTGGTTTCTTCAGTACTTTTTTAAAAACTGTGGCCTTTGATCTACCATAAAACGGCTGTGTATAGTCACTGCCAGTTATAGAATGGAATGCAGGTAGCAACTGACAGATGTCTCCCCCTAATCTATTAGCCAGACTATGAACACTATGATAAGTTATCCTACTTTTTGATGACACTGTTCCTTGTTTGAAGTAAAGAGATCACTCACACTGGTGCGCCACGAAGAGTAGCATGACAAACACATCAGTATCATCAGCAAAAACACAAACACCAGGATGCTTCTTGGCTGCAGACACCACATGCAGAGTGAGATGGGGAACTGCTTCCTTATAGGATGATTTTAGATCTTTGATCTCACAAGGAAGTTGTGTTCTGTAACGCTTGACAGAAAAACACAGACTTCCCTTACACACATGGACATCTTTCTCGATTTGACAATCAGTACACAAGAAGTAGTCAGCCAGCAAGCCAGTCATTTGAAGTTTATTATTTTGCTTCAATAAGATTTCACTCCAGTCCTTAGGCTTCAGAAGTTTTTGACTTAAATCAGAGAAATTACGTTCTCTTCCTGTGTCTGGCCTGCCTTTGGAAACACCCACACTGCCTGAGTAATCGTCAATAAAAGGCTGCCCGGTACACGTACCCCGAAAAAAGTGTGCAGTTTGAGGTATTTGAAAAAATAGAATATTTCAAAGTCGAAAAAGGGACATAACTCAGGCAAAAAATGCCGGACTAAACCCCAATTTGAACTTGATCTGTATTTTATGTTGAGACATATACATACCAAATTTTCTTTGGTACAGTCAACAACAACTAAAGTTATTGGGAAACCCCCCAAAAAATGAATTTTTGATGTCGAAAAAGGGGAATAACTGTGGCAAAAATTGTTGGACTACACTCCAATTCGACCGTGACCTGTATTGTATGTTGATAAACCTTCATACCAAGTTTCATTTGGTTTGGCCAACTATAACTAAAGTTATCATCAGGAAATCAAGAAAAATTATTTTTCAAAGTTGAAAAAGGGGCATCACTGCTGGCAAAAATTGTCAAACCGCACCCCAATTCGACCTTGACCTGTATTTTATTTTGATACACCTACCAACCAAAGTTCATTTGGTTTTACCACCTATAACTAAAGTTATCATTGGGAAGCCAAGAAAAATGAATTTTTAAAGTTGAAAAAGGGGCATCACTCTGGCAAAAATTGTCGGATCACACCGCTTTGAACTTGTCCTATATTTTATGTGGATACACCTACATACCAACTTTTATTTGATTTGGCCAACTGTAACTAAAGTTATCATTGGGAAACCAATGTGGGATGGATGGATGGACAAACGGGTGCACAGATGGATTCACAGACTGACACCGGATATTTTAATAGCCTCCCGAAAAATGTTTTGTGGGGGATAAATATCACGTGAATAATTTTGCCAGGTTAAATGACTCAAATAGGATGCAACACATTCAGCCCAGCCAGAGAATGTATCTGACTATAGACCTGTTAGGCGACGCAAAGTAGATCTTCTGTTTCTCGGGCCATTATTTGTAAAATTGCATGCGGGCAAGTGATTTTTTATTTTATTTTTTATTTCAGTAATTACTTCTTTGGCACCAAAAGTTCATGTTCTTGGTTTATGTTTTAGGCCTCATAATCTACAGAATAGCATGGGTGATGGTGTATTTCATCCCTTGAGTGCAAGAAGGCTTTGCAATGCAAAAGCATTGCAAAGCCTTCTTGCACTCAAGGGACAAATTCATCAATTTTTTTAACTTGGTAAAATATCAGACATGAACCATTAAATTTCTTTTCAACCTACTCACAATTGTTTACAATTGGCTGTAACATAAGTGCAAGCCCTACTTCGGAACTAACTCAAGCTTTTAGAATCTTTTCCAAACGAGTTGGAAAAGTACTAGAGTGCAAAAGCACGAAAAAGATCGAAAAAAGGGTCGAGCGAGACAAGCGCTCGAAATTACAGGTACTCTCTCTGCACACCTCTTGCGTTTACCGAGCGCATGCGCAACAACCGTGACGTCAATTCCTTTATTTTCCGCCATTGTACATGGTCGGAAATTTTTGTGACTCGTGCTAATTATGCTATGTATTCTTCGTGAACAACTTATTCTTCATATTTAGTGTGCTACTGGATTGTATCCTTTATCAAGCTATCAAATTATTATTATAATTTAATGTTAATTTGTATTTTTATTGCTGTTCTCTTCACACTTTATCTTGTCTTTCCCCCACGTGTGAACACGACCTTAGTACTGTTTTCCGTCGGCGGGAAGCTTGATTATTGTATTGATATCATGCCTAAGACTATTCCTTGTACCTCTTGTTTGCAGGTGAAACATGTGGACGATTCTCATACCACATGTGTCACTTGCAACAATTGCACTCAGGCCCAATCATGTGGTATCTGTGGGGTTTGGTCCTCTAAATTTTGGGCTTCTGTGAACAAGGTGGTTCTTTCCAGAGCTAGAACCCCTCGTTCTCGGGGTAAGGGTAGCCGTGCCGTAGCAGACATTTCTGCTGGTGCACGTGGTGACTCTGTCACACAGGATTCGGATCTGACTTCTGTGGCGAATTCCTCTGCAGCTGTTGGCGGTGTTAGTTCAGTGATACCTGACGAGGAGACCGTGGTCTCTTTGTCTTCTGATGTCACTATTGAGGTGTCTGTTTTCGTTGAGAGCTTTTCCGAGGTCAGCTCGGTAACCCTCTCTGATCTGCCTCCTACACCGTCGACCGTTGTTGAGGAGGTTGCTACTCCAGATCCTATTCTGTCTGATGGTGGCTCTTCCATCTCCTCTGGGGATGGTCTACAGTCTCGGGGGACCGAGGCTGTATCTGCTGGTGTGTCTGTGTGTTCTCAGCCTCCCCCAGCCTCACGGCGGGGCTGTGCGGGTTTGCTGTCTGCTCCGTCTCATCTGGCTAGGTTTGCTCCTGGTCGGTTGAGCCGGCCGGTCGCTTCAGCAGCGATTCCTCGTCCCTCGAGTGAATCGTTTATTGTTCCACCTTCGCCTGCTAGTGTGCCGACTAGCGGGATGGTGTTGGGACGTTGGCATCCAGGGCCTGCTGTTCGGCAGCGGTCAGTGACAGCCCCTGTTAGCTGTCACTCTCGGAACCTTCCTCCGGTGATTCCTCACTGTGTTCCGAGTCTGGGTGTCGATCGATGCTTGCCGTCGGTCTCGGAGGATAGGCAGTTGGGGCCGTCTGCTGCGCAGAGGCCAATGACAGGTTCCTGTCATTCTTGGGACAATCCTCCGGTGTCTTCTCCCCGTGTCCTAGTTCCAGCTACCGATCGACGTGCGCCGTCGGTCTCTTTATAGGATTTGCAGGCAGGGCCTTCTGTTTCGCAGAGGTCAGTGATGGCCCCTGGGCGTCACAATTGGGACTATCCTCCGGTGTCTTCTCACCGTGCTCCTATTCTGTCTGCCGATCGACGTGCGCCGTCGGTCTCTTCTGAGGATTTGGGTTCTTCTTCCAGAAGGGTCCATTGGGAGGACACTCCGTCGGGCGTTTCTGCTGCGACGGATTCTCAGGGTGACCTGCGCCAGGCCGTTTTGGCGCTCACCCGGTTGCTTTCTGGCAACCCTCAAGTTGGCCTCCCTGTGCCTCCTGAGGCACAACCTCCTTTGGTCGGTCGCCGAGATGTCTCGCCTGGCCCCTTGGATACTGCACAGTATTCACAGGAGGTTTCTGCTGGTCAGCCCGAGTTGGGCTACGTCTCCTCTGCTACGGAGGATGACGAGTATCTTGAAGGTGATGGGCCCCCCTCGTCAGTCTTGGGGCAGGCTTTGGATTTCGTCTTTGGCTTATTGCCGGACGTTCAACCTTCCGACCAGCCTTCTGTGACCGTCCGGCCGCGGTCCACTGTGGAGCGCCGTAACCCTGTTGAGCCTTCTAGCTCCGGCGGCTTTGCGTCCTCTGCAATCGGCTCAGGTGGTTGAGTCCTTCCAGGGCTTAGACGCCAAAATGCGTTCTAAGGCCCTCAAGGGTTCCTTCTTTTCTAGAGCTGATGCCTTTCTGCCTCCATCGCGGTTTCGTGTGTACGATTCCGTCTCTCCACCAGTCTTCCAAGGGATGACTACTGTGGATGAGGATTCTTCTTCCCTCGGGTTGACTAAGCCTAAGTCGGCAGTTCTCCCGATGTCGGTAGTTGAGTCTATGGTGGGCCTGTCCCGAGAGATGCTGGGTATGTTATCCCTCGCGGACCATGTCGTCGCTGCTCTGGCTGAATATTTTCCACCAGGGGAGTTTGATGACGCTCAGGCGCCTTTTCGCATTTTGTCACAGGCTCTTATGAACTTGACTCACGCTCACGCCTGTAACACGGCCAATTTGGAGCTGGCACGCCGGGATGCGGTTTTGGATTCTTTACCATCCCTTCCTTCTGAGCAACATGCTGTTTTGAGGTCTGCCTCTTTAGTGGGACCTCAGTTGTTCCATGGTTCCGTGGAAGCTGTTCGTGGCGAAGTTCTTCGTCATTCGAAGGACCAGCTTTTGCTGAGACAGCTTGACCCACCTGCTGCTGCGGGTGGGGGTCGTTCCAGGCCCGCCAAGCGTGCTGCTGCGTCTGCCTCATCGGCGACGTCGGCTACGCCTTCGGCTCCGTCTGCTCCTTCTGCTCATAAGAAGCGCCGACGTGGCCAGGCCCGCTGGCAGCCTCAGGCTGGAAAGTCACAGGACTCTGTCACTTCCCGAGGTGGTTTCTCCTCTCGGGGGCCTCGTCGAGGCCGCAAGTGAAGGTTCTCACCTCGATTCGCCTCCAGTCAGGGGAAGGCTGTCGCTGTTTTACGACCATTGGACAGAGATAACGTCAGACTCTTGGGTCCTCGACGTCATTCAATCCGGTCTGCGACTGTCCTTCCATCGGCACCCCAGTTTATCTCGGGTGCCCCTTCCGACTCAGGTCCCTTCAGATTCTCTGCGTCGGGACCTTCTGGTGCAGGAGATCGACAATCTCCTCTCCAAAGGGGCGATCGAGGTGGTCAGGAACACCCTTTCACCGGGGTTTTACTCGAGACTTTTCTTGGTGCCGAAGAAAAACGGCCAATATCGTCCTGTCATCGATCTGAGTACCCTGAACGAGTACATAATTGCTCCTCGTTTCAGTATGGAGACTTTCCGGTCGGTTCGACGTTCAGTTCATCAGGGCGATTTTGCGGCCAGTATCGACCTGAAGGATGCCTACTTCCATGTACCCATTCATCTGGCGTCACGGAAATACCTTCGGTTCTCGTTTCGGGATCGAGTTTTTCAATTCAGAGCTCTCCCGTTCGGTTTGAACCTGGCTCCTTGGGCCTTCACCCGACTGATGTCACATGTGCTTGCTTTCCATCGCACTCAGTCGGCAGTAACTTCGTCAGCCTACCTAGACGTCATCCTCCAACGGCACCACGATGCTGCTGTTCTGGAGTTCGATGTCCGGCAGTTTCTTTGCCTGCTAGCGTCGCTGGGTTTCAGAGTCAATCGCGAGAAGTCGGATCTTCTTCCTTCTCAGCGATTCCGTCATTTGGGGATGGATTTCGACACTCTTCACAATGTAGTGTCGGTCCCCCAGGCTTGGGCGACGATTCTTTCCGCCTTGACTCGGGACCTGCTTCAATCTTCCTCGGTCTCGGCCAGGACTTTCCTTCGGATGCTGGGCCTTTGCGGTTCGGTGACAGATCTCATTCCGCTCGGTCACTTGTTTGTCCGAACTCTCCAACACTTCCTGTTGGATCATTGGCGTCCGAATGTAGATCCGCTGGACCTGGAACTCACTATTCCTCGGTCTCTGCTTTGTCACCTCCGCACTTGGGCAGATATTCCCTGGCTGACACAGGGTGTTCCGTTGGATCTTCCTTTGGCCGATCGCATCCTTACTGCGGATGCCAGCGATCGGGGCTGGGGTGCGACGTTGGATCCTCTCGGTCTGTCTACTCACGGAGAGTGGGACAGCGAGCAGGTGGGCCTTCATATCAACCAGAAGGAGCTCCTTGCTCTTCTGTTGAGTTTTCGGCTTTGGATCCCTCATCTGTCGGACCATGTTGTCCTACTTCTTTCGGACAATTCGACAGTAGTGGCCTACATACGGAATCAGGGAGGCACACATTCGATTCCCATGTATCGGCTGTCTCGGGATCTTCTTCTGTTGGCGCGGGATGTGAACGCTCGGGTGTCCATTCGACACATTCCCGGGCGTCTCAACGTCCTAGCAGACTCCCTGTCCCGACGCGACAGTGTCCTTCCAACCGAATGGATGCTACATCGGTCGGTGTTTCAGGCGATTTGCGAGCAGTGGGGTCGTCCTCAGGTCGACCTTTTCGCTACTCGCTGGAATCATCAGGTAGAGACTTTTGTCTCCCCTTGTCCAGATCCTCTGGCTTTTGCAGTCGACGCTCTGTCTCTGGACTGGACAGGTTGGGTCGGCTATGCCTTATCTCCTGCGCCGATTCTTCCTCAAGTTTTAGCGAAGATTCGTGCTTGCAGTTGCAGGATCATTCTGATCACACCCCTGTCTCCACAGAGGGTGTGGATCAATCTGCTGCGGCCTCTATTGGCCGATCGACCGATTCGTCTACCTCTACGTCGCGATCTTCTTTCACAGGGTCGTCCCAGGAAGTATCACAACAACCTGGCGAGCCTGTCCCATCAAGCCTGTCTTTTATCAGGTCCAGTCTCCGACGTAGAGGTTTTTCGAGACGATCAGTGGAGTGCATTTCTGCATCGCGGCGACCTTCCACTGGAATGACTTATGCCGCCAAGTGGAAGGTTTTCTGCCGCTGGTGTTCAGATCACAGTGTGAATTACCGTGATCCGTCAATCGCTCAAATTGCGGATTTTCTGGTTTTTCTTTTTGACTCCAAGGGCCTCCAGCCTATTACGATTAAGGGCTATCGGTCTATGCTGTCTGATACTTTCTCTTATGTGGGAAAGCGGTGTATGGGTCGTAATCTTTTCCTCTCCAAACTTATTCGGCACTTTTCTTTGAAGAGGCCTCGAGTTTTGCGTCTTACACCCAAGTGGAACTTGGCATGGGTGTTGCACTGTTTGGAGGGGGCGCCATTCGAGCCTTTATCTGAGACCGACATGCGTTTTCTCACCTATAAGACGGCTTTTCTTCTAGCGTTTGCTTCTGCTCGTCGAGTCAGTGAGCTTCATGTGCTATCTGTTGATTCTGCCTTCTTCCGAAATGAGGCTAACAGTGTCACATTCACTACTGATTGCTCTTTTCTGGCTAAGAATCAACTCCCCGATTCGGTACCTCCTCCCATCTGCATTCGGGCTCTCCCTGCTGTAGATGGACGGAGGCCTCTTCTTTGTCCTGTTCGTGCGGTCAAGACTTACATTACTCGCACTCAGTTCATTAGGAGGGGTGGGAAGAGATTCTTTCTGTCTCTCATTCCTAAGAGGCAATCTATCTCTTCCCATTCTATTTCCAGGTGGATCTGTCTTGCAATCAAGCTGGCTTATTCTCGCTTGTCTGCATCGGATCTTGTCTCGAACTGGCTTAATGCTCACGAGGTTCGTGCCATTTCTACATCCTGGGCGTTCTCCAATTCTGTTTCGCTCCGTGATGTTATGAATGCGGCTTACTGGAGGAATGTTTCTACCTTCTCCTCCTTTTATCTCCGCCACCTTCAGCAGCAATCTGAGGACCTTTATTCTTTAGGCCCTCTCGTTGCTGCTCAGGCTGTTGTGCACCCTCGTTAAAATTGTTTTTGTCGAGGTTGCGCTTCGCTCAGCCTTGTTCTTTTCAGGTGCCTTCTCTCTATCTTCATTACAGGTTTTCGTTTTTGTTCTCTGCCATCCTTGCTTTCGCTCTGCTGCTCTTGTTGGTATTGGTTATGTGATTCACCTCCTCCTATTGTTTATTCAGCCAGTTGTAAACAATTGTGAGTAGGTTGAAAAGAAATTGAAATTTTTTAGTAAATTTTGTTTCTTACATACCTACCACAATTGTTTACCGGAGGCCCACCCTCCTTGGGGATATCTTTGATATTGATGCCTCCCCGCTAAATCACAAACTTCTCGTTGGCGGAAATACGGAATTGACGTCACGGTTGTTGCGCATGCGCTCGGTAAACGCAAGAGGTGTGCAGAGAGAGTACCTGTAATTTCGAGCGCTGGTCTCGCTCGACCCTTTTTTCGATCTTTTTCGTGCTTTTGCACTCTAGTACTTTTCCAACTCGTTTGGAAAAGATTCTAAAAGCTTGAGTTAGTTCCGAAGTAGGGCTTGCACTTATGTTACAGCCAATTGTAAACAATTGTGGTAGGTATGTAAGAAACAAAATTTACTAAAAAATTTTTATTTTTATTTTTTTTAAGTTTAAATTGGTTTTAAAAAGATAGCATGCGGCAGCCAAAAGGACCATGCGGGGGGCCTGAGAAACAGATTTTTTATTTTTTTTAGGCCTTTTTGGAATAATTCTCACAACATAAATGTGAAATTTCTCCTCATTTTCAGGCTTTTGTATCACCTTCAAAGGAGTTAGAGCTGTAGGTTAACCGAAACCGAACCGAGGTTTTTAGTTTTTTTAAAAAGCCGAAACCGAAACCGTCGACATCCTGTAATCTAAGGTTTTTCGTTTTTTATTAAATACTCTCTTGCCAGCTCTTGCTGCAGAAATTCACAGAATGTGGCCATCCCAGAGTAGTGAGAGTACCCAGACACTGCCAATGGCAGTGTCTGGGTACTCTCACTACTCTGGGAGGGCTACATTCTGTGAATTTCCGACATTTCAGTTTAGTTGTGTTTGCAGCTTTCCTCAAGTTGCGTGTAGGTGTCAGACCTTGAAAAATGGTCAAGAACAATAAAAGTTCTGTATATTTAGGTAATTATTATATTGGCCTTCCTGTATTATAGCTTATTTCAGGCATTCATTGAGTTTCACTCAATTTCACTACCATTCAGTTATGACTCTGGACATAAGAATGAGTTTTATTGAATTTTACTTGGCCTCATGAACCAAACCAAGGTTTTTCTCCACCTGAAAAACCAAAACCGAAACCGAACAAGAAATTTAAAAACCTGTAGCTCTAAAAGGAGTTCGCTTATATGTTTTCTAGTGTATCCTCAAAAGTGGCCTCATTTCATGAATATAACAGAAGTTTACAAGGAATAAAAATCATTTTATGTTTGTTGCCAACAAAATCTAGTCGAAATTTCATTCTTGAATTTCACGACAATTTGCTCTTGTTTTACTGCCTCTATATCAATATCAATCCAGTTATTTCTGTATGTTTGGATTCAATTCTCATGTGTGGCCTCACCACTTTAATATTGCACAAATGTACGAGGAATAAAGACCATCCTATGATCGTCGACAACAAAAAAATGGTCGAAATTTAGTTTTTTCTTCAAATTTTTCAACAATTTTCTCTCATTTTACTGCCTCTGAACCACTCTTAAAGTAGATTTTTTCCATATTTTTGTAGTGAGTTCTCATGAGTGGTCTCAGTACTAAAATGTAATACAAGTTTATATGAAATGAAAGCTATTTCATGCTTGTTTGTGGCGAAAAAGCAGTTGTTATTGAGTTTTTTCTTCAAATTTTGTGCTTCCGTGGGGAGCCCCAACATAGATAACTGAAATGATAGGTTCCAAATATCTATTCAGTCTATTTATTCCACCTAATAGCTTACATCATATTCTGTTGAAATATGTCATTCAAATATACAAATAAGGGCCTAGTATAAGATGATATTTTTCATTAGTAATAAGTGTAACATTCAAGCACCGCCCCCATAACCCTAGGAGCCCCCTACAAGACTGGAATATGGTTAAAAATATGCAGTAACACCCATAGCAATTGAAGTTACATGATATTGCAACAAACAATCAACCTTAATAAATTTAAAGCTAATACTATATATACATGTACAACCATATTGTGTGGACCATATGGTCCTTAACCCCTATTCGGAGTTCACCTGAGGCCCTCAATGATCAAACCGTGATGTTATTATAACCAAACTATGCAGAAGACCCCAATAATACGTAAAACACATCAAATG
This sequence comes from Pictodentalium vernedei, assembly GCA_031216915.1. Taxonomy (NCBI): domain Eukaryota; kingdom Metazoa; phylum Mollusca; class Scaphopoda; order Dentaliida; family Dentaliidae; genus Pictodentalium; species Pictodentalium vernedei. Next base: position 616,609,687 of record CM062295.1, read on the forward strand.
TTTTGAAAATTGTCATTTATATGAGAAGTATAAGCCATAATATACCAAAACCCTAAATTGGGGTTCATGCCCTTAAAACCCTAATTTGGGCACCTTTTTTCAATTTTCTGACAGCACCATCAGATTCCACATCGAAAATTACGCTAGAAACCATTTTCAACATAAAGTGAACACCATTTCCCCAATGTGCGCAATTCTGAGACCCAGGGACCGACCTGGGCATGCGCCAGTGCGTATTTGGTTCTGAAACATCAGGACCTGGCTCTTAAATCTCAGAAATAGGCTTCTCAGTTGGCGCGTAACTTCTCAGATCATATTTTGATATTCTTTCAATGGATAATCGAGAGAGACACTCTTACATGTATTATATGATTATCATTTATCATTGTTGTAGAGTGCTTTAGTTAATACTTCAAGTCTTAATTACCAAGCATTAATCTTCACTGTGGTTTCTGATCAAGTCTTGGCTGCCTAAATAGGCAGCCAAGACTTGATCAGAAACCATAGTGAAGATTAATGTTTGCTATAGTATACTAAATGAAAATGATGAGAGCTATTACATACTTGCAGTGTGTGTTACAAACAGCTGTGGGACTCCGTAAATTGAAAACTGGCACATGAATTGAAAAAATAGGCTCCAAGGCTAGAGCGTATTTTAAATAGTCCTGATCAGTCCCTGAGACCGACTACAGTGATTACATATAGGTAGTTTCAAGCCAGTTCGTAAGGAGAGTGAAACCAACCCCAATTTTATTATGGCCTTAGGAGCACAGTGGCTCAGTGGTTAGGGCACTGGACTTCAAACAGAAAGGTCCACAGTTTTATTCCAACCAGCGAAAACTGCATTGTGTCCTTGGGCTCTAAGTCATGGGGTATGTTTGAGATTTGCCGGTTTCAACATGCTTGTTTTTAAAAACTCTGGGGTGTGCTTGGAATACCTTTGGGGTGTGCCTTGCCTAAATATGAATTTGGAGTGGTTTCTGTCACATATAGATATGGTGTGTGGTGGAATTATGAGAGATGGTTAAGGTGTGTACCTCAGAAATTTGCATAGCAGGTACCATACCTTAACTGGTAGAGTGCTGGAAGCCCATATTTGGGCTTTATTCTGAAGTGCAGGTGCTGCAACTTAATGGCTTCATATTCTATGGATGTGCATCATATAATTTTTGAATTGAAATTATTTAGTCTGCGAGGATTTGCCTTGTTACAATTTATGGGAGAGTGCCACTGGGCACTCTCCCATAAATTGTAACAAGGCAAAGAGACGTGGACAAATTTGGATGACCAAAAATAATTTAGCACTCTACCAGTTAACCACACCCTAACCTTAACCTTTGGGTTTGTAAAAGTATAAGGGCTTATCAACTCAGTCTGTGCAATGTACAAGGTTAGTCTCTCTTTTCTTTCTGGTTATAAATAAGATTATCTCTTGAGAATAACCCTGTGCATGCACACAGCCTTGAGAAAAGTACAGTTTCATGTCGTGTTTGGTATGGCAATTATCATTTTTTTTTTGTAACCAGAAAGTGTGCACAGGGTTTGTCACACTTTCTGGTTAGAAAACATTTCATCGTTAACACTTTACCCAACGAATCGGCCGCATCCACCCGCATAATATGCAAATTCAGTAGTTGAAAAAATATTATTTTTCAAAAAATTTCAACAAAACCATATCATGTGACCCCTCATTGGAACGAGCTCGTCGAGCTCGTTCCAATGAGGGGTCACATGATAGGGTTTTGTTGAAATTTTTTGAAAAATTTGAAACAATGAAATTTAAAATAATAAATTTTGATATCATCTGCGTTGAGTAAAGGGTTAACTGAGTAACTAACATTGTGCACTGTACAGACTTAGTGTAAATCTCAACTACAGCAACTCTTTACCCAACGTAATGATCCAGCCAGTAATATTTTTAATTCCACCAATAAAGATTTTTTTAAGTGAATTCCAAAAATGAAAACATACTATATTTTCAATTAATAGCTCATTTTCTGCTGAGTATTAGTGCTGAAACGAATAGTCAGATATTTATTCTTGGACGGTAATATATGTATTCCAATATTAAACTGATATTTGAATATTTGTTTCCCCAACTTTTCCTTTGAGGGAGTTCACTCAGTTCAGTGGCTCAGTGGTTAGAGCATTGGACTTTAAACCAAAAGGTTGACGATTCAATCCCAGCCAGCAGTAAGTACGCTGTGTACTCGGGCAAGACACTCAATCCCAATAGTTTATGCGTGGGTATGGTGGCATTGCATACTAAGGCAATGTTAGGCATACCGAACGTTGATGGTACACTTAATTGCCTTCAACAGCTCTGCTGTTAACTCTAGTTAGTAAGTTGTTGGGGAGTCTGACAGTTGCTCGCCACTGCTGGGTGGTTGTGTTCTGGGTAATCCAGCTTCATCCACCGATAAGACAGTCCCACATGATGTGACCCTGGCTGTTGAAAGTGCCATTAACCCTTTCCCAATGAAGAAGATATCAGAATTTATTATTTTAATTACTGTTTTTTTCTAAATTTTTCAATATATTTCAACAAAACCATACCATGTGACCCCCTCATTGGAATGAGCTCATTGAGCTCATTCCAATGAGGGGTCACATGATATTTTTTTTTTTTTAAATTTAACAATATATATTTTTTCAACTGGTTAATTTGTTAATTACATGGAAGGGTACAGTCAGTTCATTAGGTAAAGGGTTAACTGGTTTACTAGTGTTGAAAGCCACACTCATTGCTCTGATAAAATGTACCACTTTACATTGTTTGTATTAGCTTGTTTGCTAGGCAGTGTTCAAAAAGGTGTTACAAAATTGTTCTGTTACATTTTAATGCCAACAGGCACTCTCCAATCAGCTGTAATAAAACAGATGTTTGTGAACACTGCATTAAAGTACAGTTCTCCTGGCTGGTAGAATGGTATATATTTTTTTTTAAATATTTGTGTTGCAAATCACATTTGAAAAATAATTTAGCATACTAGTTAAACCCCAATAAACAAACAAACTTTCCTATTAAACCCTTTACCTAACATGAAAAGCAGACGACACTTGCAAAAAAAATTCTTGAATAATTAATTTTTTTCATTTTTTGTCTCAAAAACATAGGTTATGAGCCCTCGTTGGAACGAGCTCAACGAGCTCGTTCCAACGAGGGGTCATAACCTATGTTTTTGAGACAAAAAATGAAGATATTTTGAAAATTAATTGGCGATTTTTGAGAATAGCGCTGGCCGGTTTTGGCCGTTACGTTGGGTAAAGGGTTAATGAACATCATTTACACTCTGGACACCTTGATGAAACAAAAGTAATAATATAGTCCTGATTTATGGGAATGTGATCTGACACATTTTGCAACAACACCTGGCTTTTGAAGAATTATTGCTACCTTCTTGATAAAAAAAAAAACAGGGAAAAGTTTGCCAAATAATACTGTCTCTGGAATTCTCACCATATATTAGTCTAGAATTGGATAGTAAGGCTGTAAGTCAATTTGTTAACCCTTTACCCAATGCAGATGATATCAAAAAAATTTTTCAGCTGCGGAATTTGCATATTACGTGGGTGGATACGGCCGATTCGTTGGGTAAAGGGTTAATGTGAAAAATCATGTCAGCCTTTTATTTATTTGGATTGGATGTGAGTATATGGTCAATTTGTAATCAAGTCAATTCATACCCAGTGAAAACTGATTACAAATTTACAAGAGAAAGGATACAGAGGTGAGAAGTGGCAAAATAACGAAAGAAGGCCAACTTGGAATGAGAATTTTTAAATATGTTTTACTATCTCAGTTTTCTCTCATTACGGATTGACCACGTATTTGCATGGTCGATTCATAACCATGTCAATAATATATTTATTTATTTATTGGTGTTTAAGGTCACATATTTCTGCACAATGGCTAACCATGACCATGACAGTTTTACGGGTGGAGGAAGCCGGAGTACCCGGAAAGAACCATCGAGCAACTGTCAGCTCCCCAACATACCAACTCCACACAAGCAGGGTTAGCATTGGTTGAAGACAGGTGCACCATCGACGTGCAGTACGCCTTAGTACACAGCGTCACTGTGCCCCCACGTGGGCAATGGGGGTGAAGTGTCTTGCCCAAGGACACAACGCGGTTGCCGTAGGTGGGATTCGAACCGAGGACCTCTCGGCTTGCAGTCGGCACCTCTACCAACTGAGCCACCGCACCCCCTACGTCAATAATAATTGAGTAATATGAATTGACCAGACATGACGACATGACAGTTGATATATTTAAGGATATGGGCTAACTTGGGTGTGAGTAATAACACAGACAGATTGTATCAAGAACTATTTTTATTTACACAAAAATAATACAAAATAACAAAACATAACAAGCACATCATAAAAGTTCTTCTACTGATTCACTGGAACTTTCTACGCAGGCTTGTTGAATGCAGATGAAAGGCATGCCTGACACTCACTTACAGCTTGTCTGTATTCTTCTTGCGATATTCCTGAAACAATTAACCAAATCTTATTAGACAAATATTACAGTTAAACATTAAGCTTTTAAATAAAAATAAATTTGATTTCACAAATATGGACATCATGACAAGTATCATAAAGTATATATCACAGTCAATTCTTTACCCAATGTAATGGCCAAAACCGGCCAGCGCTATTCTAAAAAATCGCCTATTAATTTTCATTATTTTTTCATTTTTTGTCTCAAAAACATAGATAGGTTATGATACCTCGTTGGAACGAGCTCATCGAGCTCATTCCAATGAGGGGTCATAACCTATGTTTTTGAGAAAAAATGAAAAAATTAGTTATTCAAGAATTTTTTTGCAGGTGTTGTCTGCTTTTCATGTTAGGTAAAGGGTTAAAGGGATAATCTTACAAAAATATACATGCTAAAACAACTAGTGTGATACTCCTAGTTCCTGATGTCTGTTCTATACACTCTACATGATTTTTGTTTAGAAATCTGTTAATCTGTTTAAAAAGGAGCATGGTGGCCCAGTAGGTAGAGGTACAGGCTGCAAGCCGAGAGGTCCTCGGTTCGAATCCCACCTGTGGCAACCACGTTGTGTCCTTGGGCAAGACACTTCATCTCCATTGCCTGTGTGGGGCATGGTGGCGTTGTGTACTAAGGCGTACTGCACGTCGATGGTGCACTTGTCTTCAACCAATGCTAACCCTGCCTGTGTGGTGTTAGTATGTTGGGGAGCTGACATTTGCTCGCCGTTGCTCGGTGGTTCTCTCCAGGTACTCCGGCTTCCTCCACCCATAAAACTGTCATGGTCATGATTAGCCATTGTGCATCAATACGTGACCTTAAGGGCCTATATAAGTAATGGAATTTTGTTTATTTTGAAATTCTCACTTCTCATGTTCCTTAAATTCAGATTAAATATACACAAATTATACATCAAAATGAAGGTTGGGATGTATAGAACACGTAAAAAATATGTAATCAACTCATAGAGTTGGCGGTAGGCACCACTGGTTCCTGGAAGTCTGCAACCATATTCGCACCAGAACTGATAATAAAATAATATTTCATCGGAACAACTTGTGGCCAAATGTGCTTCATATATCCAAGAACAAAGCTAGGCATTCAAAACAATTTCGAATACAGCGATAGGACTGCATTTTGGAAAAGGACAACACTGTCTGCATTTTTTTACTGAAGATGGTTTCCATGCTCGACAGACATGCGCAAATCACTCGTTACCACGAATTTCCATCGAAAAACAAAATCGTAATTCTAAGAAATTTCAACAGGTATCATGATACCTTGCATTGAATATGGCAACTGTGCAATCTCTATCTAATAACAGTATACTGTATGAAGGCGATCTTTTTCATTATTTGATTTTAGACGGCGTTGTTTTTACATGCTTTTTCTGTCCGATGACGTCGACTGGAAATCGAAAGTACACTCATACGTAAAAAGCAAAGGCTTTGGAATTTTCCCCAATGCAGCTATGTCGCCGTGTTTTGGAGAATTTTTATCCCCTAGCTTTGTTCTTGGATATGTAAAGCACATTTGGCCACAAGTTGTTTTCGTGAAATATTATTAAATTATCAGTTCTGGTGCGAATATGGCAGCAGACTTCCAGGAACCTGTGGTGCCTACAGTCGACTCTATGAGTTGACTACACATGTGTTTCGTGTTCTATACACCCCAACCTTCATTTTGATGTACATTTTGTGTATATTTAATTTGAATTGAAGGAATATCAGAGGTGAGAATTTTCAAAATAAACAAAATTTCATTACTTATATAGGCCCTTAAACACCAATAAATAAATAAATAATAAAAAAATCTGTTTAAAAATCAGTTTGGATGCAGAAAAGTCAAGTCTGTGTTTGTTTAACTGATCACTAATCATCTATGTGTATTTTGAAACATAATTGTGTTTGTATAAACACAAAGTAGTCATCAAAGATAATTTCACTTAATATATTTCGATATATTCATCTCTTTAATTTCACTTAATATATTTCTACTACTTTGTGTTAAGTGTATATATATATATACCCATACATTGTAACATATTGATACTGGTTTGCACTTGCAAAAAGATAGTGGATATTAGAGGATATGGAATGAGTGTTTTGATCACTCGATAATTATGAAACAAGCCTAAGAATTTTTTGTTTTGCCGAGCCTTAGGCTTGGCAAAATAGGAAATTTGTAGACCAGTTTCAGAAATATCTAGTGACCAAATCACAAATTTCATATTCTGTTTATCATATGACACCACAGTTACCAAAAAAACACATCTTTTAGATAGAAAAGGGTTAAAGAATGAAATTTCACCTTGAACGTCATGCGTCATAAATCAACATAACAAAAGTACAAGAAAGTCAAGATCAGTTTTGAAATAGCTTTAATTTAACCAATCAGAATGTGTTCTGTTTGAAATTGACCAACCAAATCAACTGAAGGTGTCATGTAATTAATATTTATTGAAAATATGAAATGGTAATAAACCGAGAAAATGGAGAAGTCATATGCTAAATTTGTATACATGTACAATATGAATATTTTGAATGAATATTCAAACCCTAAAATCTGTAATTTGTTTCAGCACTTCTAAGAACTTTTTATAAATCATCAAATCAAATCTAATCATGGCCACTGTTTACCCTTTACCCAATGCAGACGATATCAAAATTTATTATTTTAAATACCATTTTTTAAAATTTTTCCAAAAATTTCAACAAAACCATATCATGTGATCCCTGGTTGGAACGAGCTCATCGAGCTCGTTCCAATGAGGGGTCACATGATATGGTTTTGTTGAAATTTTTTTTAAAATAATATTTTTTCAACTGCTGAATTTGCATATTACGCTGGCAGATGCAGGCGATTCGTTGGGTAAAGGGGTTAAGCAGCTACGACCAGCTTTGTCTGCTTTGATAAAAACTTCAACAAAAAATTAACTGAAAAAAATCAAGTTGAAAAAGTGATTAAATTCACTGAAGAAAATAGTAGAGAAAACTGCCCATTACATTTATTTTAATGATAAGAGATTTGTACAGAAGCATCAAAGTGATATATTAAGTTTTTTAAAAAGTCAAAATTTTGAGATGACCAGTGAAAATTTTGATTAAAATCTCAAAATTTCAATTTTGGGATAAAGAATCAAAATTTGGACTTAAAATAGCAAACATTTTGAGATACAAAGTCAGAATTTTACCTTTTGAGATAAAAAGTTGAAATTTCAATATTTTAACTAAAATTTTTGACTTCAAATCTTGAGAATAAAAATCAAAACTTTGACTTCCAAAAAAATTATACATGCCACTGAGATATTCCCACCAGGCCAGAAATATTAAAAAACATTATGCCACACCTCAAGTCTGCATACAGTTTCTGCTCAGGTAGGCATAGTCAGGTAAATGAAATTAATGAACTAGAACAACAACAAAAATTTCACTCACGAGTTTCTTTTTTTTTTATAATTCATCCAATCCCTGTGAGTAGTTTGCATTTTCATTGTTAAAGATGTATTGAAAATGCAAAAAAAACGAGAGCAAGCACATTAAGGGAAACAACTCTATCATACAAACTGTAAATGTAAAGGGAGATGATCACCCAATACAAAAACAGAGAAGATTTAGCTTGTATTTATTTCCATTAAAATACATTTTTCATTCAATTCAGCAATTGCAAGAACATATAAATGAACCGTAATAACCATTATTTTATAATGCTTGGTATAAACACTTAATTATGACATAAATATTTGTTTGAAAAATAACATGTTTAAATAATCCGTACAAATGTGATCACATGCACACCGTAGCTGGTGCATATCGATTGTGTTGGTAGTTTATAAAGAGTTTTAAGCCAGTTGTCGAATGTGTTATAAAAAAGGAGAGACGGTTAGCACTCCCCTTGATAAGGACGGAAGGGACCTTCATGGTCTTATAACACACATAAGGCAATGTCCTCCTACTTCGAGGGCAAGCTTATTTTTTCTCATTCAGAATTTCATATCTTTGTGTCAATATTATTTTGTTGCCAAAGATTGATCGCCAGGGCCAGGGAGAGAAAATTCGTGCTCCAGGGTTAATACCGTGACCAGCCCCATTTTCAAGTTTTTGAAAGTGTCGGGATCCTGAATAACTGATGGATTGGAGATGCGAACTAACTTCCATTCCAAACATCTTGAAGTTGAAGTGAAAAATTCGTGAAGTGATAGCACCAAGTCTTGTGCATATGTTTATAGATAACAGATAGTCTATTATTAACTCATTGCCCTAATACCCAATCTAAGTTCTAACGGCCAAGACCGGACAGTGCTTTTCACAAAATTGCCATTCAGTTTAAATTTTGGGCCACAAAAACATAGCATATGAAACCCTCATTGAGCTTGTTCCAGTGAGGGGTCATAAACTAAGGTTATTTCATGCAAAAAAAAAACTAAGGTTATTTCATGCAAAAAAAAAAAAATATTGGCCTATTGTGGCTATACAATACATAATACAATAATTTTGTTAGCAAGCGTCCGTCTGCTTATAACAGATTGAAACTCTCCACCTGGCACACCCATTCCAACTTTACTGTTTGCATGGCAACTTGTATTCCAATGGCAATACAACAGTAACCTTATCTTGCTGTCTTGGGGTGGGGGGGGGGGGGGAGGGGTAGTCTTGGCACAAGGACTTTGGGAGACCCATACCTGATCCAAGAATCCTGGGCCAAACCTAAGGCCTCCAATGTTCTGGGACCTGGGGTTACTAGCCGGGCCCCACCCACTCCCCAGTCCTGTTCTTCATTCAATCTTTTTTTGAAAAATCCAAATAAATTTTGTGAACTTGCACTGGGTAGGTAGGCTGTGGGCATTCTCCCAAAACTCTTAAGATGTCCCTCAGAAATTGGAAAAGGTGAAAGTTGGACTGGAGATAAGACAATGCAGTGCTGCTCTACCATGACAAACTAATGGTTCTACCCAGAATTAATTTATCACGCGTCACGATTTACAACACTCAGCAGCAAGCCTATTGCTATACTTGTTGATTTGATCATGCCAGTTACAAGTAATACTGCACATGTTTAAATCTTCTATACTATATGTATGTACGTACGTACATACGCTATAGAAATGAATATGGGGCCACCCCAAGTGTCCAAAATGGGTCTACTAGGAGTATTTTTTTATGGCGGAGGTCATCGTCAGGTTTAAAAAAGTGTGTGGGGTGGGGGTGGGGGTGTAGGGGGGCACCAAAAGTTATGACCAAAATTTTTTTTTACCGATACATGTCTTCAAAGCCAAAGGGGTCTACTAGGGGTACATTTTTATCAGGAATCTAATGGTGAGGTTTAAAAAAGTATCGGGGTGGGGGTGTAGAGGGGCACCAAAAGTTATGACCAAACTTTTTCTCACCTATATAGGTCTTCAAAGGGGTCTACTAGGGGTAATTTTTCTACCAGGAATCTTATGGTGAGGTTTTAAAAAGTGCCGGGTGTGGGGTGGGGGTGTAGAGGGGCACCAACAGTTATGACCAAAATTTTTCTCACCAATATAGGTCTTCAAAGGGGTCTACTAGAGGTAATTTTAATACTCTCCTCAGCCCGAGCAACCCTGCTAGTTGTTAGATAAACTGACATTTCAGGAGAACTAAATGAAACTGGAAGTCAAAGGATAAACTTCACTCCTTATATAGCGCATCTAGAGTGATAATAAATTATAATGATTAATGTAGTAGTTGCAAAAAATATATTCTTGAATGACAAAAATATTTCATTTGCTGCCCTTGAAGCTTGACATGGTTTTTCCAATGAGAGTCATAACCCATATATTTTGGAGGCAAAGATTGAAGAAATTAAAAAAAAAGATTCCAAAGGGTTAACACGTCATTACCTAACGAATCTGTTGCATTATAACTCTTAATGCTCTGAGTATTTTCAAGATATTTTTCATCAAATCTATCATGGCTGCTGTGAAGAAATGAATGAAGAAAAATATCAAAAATTCATTCAATTTACTGGGGGACATTTTGATTAAATGTGCCCAAATTATAGTAAATTATACTTATTTCATTGGCAAGAGAAATCCTGTCCTGGAATATCTGCCATCAGCATGCAAGGAGTTGAGCAGTTCTAAAAAAAAACATTTTTCAACAAAACCATATCATCATGGCATGTGACCCCCTCATTGCTACCAGCTTGTCGAGCTCGTTCCAGTGAGGGATCACATGATATGATTTTGTTCTCATTTTTTTTACAAATTTAAAAAAAATAATTAAAATTACAAACTTTGAAGTTGTGTGTGTTGGGTAAAGGGTTAACTTTGGCTTAACCCTTTACCCAACGTAACGATCAAAACCAGCCAGCACTATTCACAAAAATTGGCAATTAATTTTTATTATTTTTTTCATTTTTTGTCTCAAAAAACCAAAAAATGAAAGAAATTAGTTATTCAAGAAATTTGTTTGCAAGTGTCGTCTGCTTTTCATGTTAGGTAAAGGGTTAACCCTCTACCTGTACCTAGTCATATGACAACCCTCAACATACTGATGTCCAGATACCAAAATTTCTAGTCGCTAATTTTTCCCATAATGCAACTAGCAATTTAATTGATTCTCTCTTGTTTGACAGTACCATATTACCTACACAGCATTTGGTAGGGTGTTCACAACCCCAGGTACCCTTGCAAAACTTTTATTGTATAACTAAATAATTTCATCTTTTAAGCTTAACCCTACACTTACCTACAATATATAGCAACCACTTTTTAAAAAATAGCTCTTCACATTTAATTATTTTTAAAAATTTTGCCGCTAAAACATGCTTTATGACCTCACCGTTCATAAACAAGCTCATTCAACCTCATTGCAATAAGGGTTCATTGGCTATATTTTTTAGGCAAAACATTAAAATTTTCAGTTATTCAATAAACATTTCCTTGGTACCCCTGTCATCTTCTAATCCTGTTAAGTGAAGGGTTAACCACTCAATGGAATTGGCTTAGTGAAGGTTCATAAGCTATACTTAGGATACAAAAATTGAACAAATAACTAATTTTAGTATTGATTTCTGTGTGAAAGTGGAACCCACTTAATAGGGTATTTTGTAATTGTATAACCATGTTAATTGCATATAATTTGCAACACCAAACCATTTACTCTACCTTCAGTATAAATTTGACCTGTTGATTGCATATAGGTTATAGAGTAAACTCCTGTTAACTGAATAAAAAATTTTGTAATCTATGCAAGAATTACCCTGCCAACCACAAAATTTCCCAGGTTTATAATTTATTTATTTATTGGTGTTTAAGGTCACATATTTCTGCACAGGTGGAGGAAGCCAGAGCATCTGGAGAGGACCACCAAACAATGGCAAGCAACTGTCAGCTCCCCAACATACTAACTCCACACAAGCAGGGTTAGCATTGGTTGAAGACAAGTTCACCACCAACAAGCCTTAGTATGCAATGCCACCATGTCCCCACATGGACAATGGGGTGGGGGGGGGGGGTGAAGTGTCTTGCCCAAGGAAGGACACAATGCAGTTGCCACAGGTGGGATTCAAACCCGAGGACCTCTCCGCTTGCAGCCTGCACCTCTACCAACTGAGCCACCACCACACCCCACCCCCCCCCCCCCCAGGTTTATAAAGTGGACTGTGTTGACCTCAGAAGTACACCTAATACAGACATTTAATCTTTTATATCTTGTTGGACAGAGCTCAATGAGCTCTGTCAAACAAGAAATAATAGAATAAATGCTTGGTTTATCTCTAGAATTTATGAAAATAACCAAATTCCTGTTAACTGAATTTTCCTGTTAATTGATTATTTTCAATTGGCAAAGTGGCTATTCTAACAAATTGGCCACCTCTGCCCAGGTAATTTACAAATTGAGTAGTGGAATTTTTTTTTTTTACAAGAAAACCATATCATGTGATCCCTAGTTGTAGAAAACTTTGTCAGAAATTCTTACTAAAATTTGAAAAATCTGTTATTGAAATAAGGTGTTTTGATATCAGATGCATTGGGAAAGGTAAAGGGTTTTTGAAAGGATAAAACTCCCCTGACATACGCACATATGGACAAAGCTGCCACCCACCCCTCCCCACCCAAAGAAATTAAATATATGGACAAAATCCCCCCACCCTACCACTGATATTTTACAATGAAGAAAGATTTACCAAAACAAACATATTGCTAAACCTCTTCAAACAGATGCTGAGCTGACATGGCCGACAGAAAAAGTATTTTCTTCCTTTCACTTTATTTACTTTGGTTATGCCCCTGGTTGACCCTCCCCCCACTCAATTTATCCTCAATGTGGGAAATGCATACAGAATTTGGTTTTTCACAGCCAATATGAGTGGCCGATACTTGTAATGCTGAGGTGAAAGAGAGTTGGCAATAGAACTGGTGTTTATTGTATGTTAACCCTTTACCTAACACGAAAAGCAGACGACACTTGTAAATAAAGTTCTTGAATAACTCATTTTTAGCTCAACTTTCGCGAAGTCAAGAGCTTATGCCATGGCCAGTCGTCTCTCTGTCCATCTGTCTGTCAACAATTCAATACGGCTCGGGCTAGAGGCCGTATTTATGAACCGATCTTAACGAAGCGAAACTTCTTGGGTACCTTTGTTATGACCGTGGGACGGGAACGAGTGTTTTTGGATCCGATCTGAAATTCAAGTTGGCCGGCAGCCATTTTGTACAAAATTAGGTGCAATCAGATTTTTGCGCAGAACTTCCATATGAAAGCGCTGATTTGAATAATTTTTTGTATGAATGTTTAGTACCATGGGATACATCACATATAATACAGGTTTTTTCTCGTGCGTAAATTATGCAAATTATACTAACTTTGATGTTTTTTGGTGTTACTTTCAGCACTGTAAGTACAAATGCCAATACGGCTCGGGCCAGAGGCCGTATTTATGAACCGATCTTTACAAAACTTCTTGGGTACCTTTGGTATCACCGTGGGACGAGAACAAGTGTTTTTGGGTCCAGTCCGAAATTCAAGATGGCCGATGGCAGCCATTTTGTACAAAATTAGGTGCAATAAGATTTTTGCACAGAACTTCCATATGAAAGCGCTGATTTGAATAATTTTTTGTGTGAATGTTTAGTACCATGGGATACATCACATATAATATGTTTTTTTTTCTCGTGCAGAAATTATGCAAATTTAGATGAACTTTGATTTTTTCAGTGCTACTTACACACAGTAACTGCACATATCAATACGGCTCGGGCTAGAGTCTGTATTTATGAACCGATCTTCACGAAACATCTTGGGTAGTTTGTTATCACCTTGGGACGAGAACGAGTGTTTCTGGGGGGGGGGGGGGGGGGCGGTCTAAAATTCAAGATGGCTGCCAGTGGCCATTTTGTACCGAAATTAGGTCTAATCAGTTTTTTGTACACAACTTCTATACGACTCAGGCTAGAGGCGCCATATTTATGAACCAATCTTTACGAAACTTCTTGGGTACCTTTGTTTGTTATCACCGTGGGATGAGAACGAGTGTTTTGGGGTGTGGTCTGAAATTCAAGATGGCCACCAGCAGCCATTTTGTACCAAAATTAGTGCAATCAGTCTTTTGTACAGAACTTCTGTATGAAAGTTCTGATTTGAATTAATTTTTGTATGAATGTTTAGTAACATGGAATACATCACATATAGAACAGGTTTTTTTCTCGTGCAGAAATTATGCAAATTAGATGAACTTTGATTTATTCAGTGCTACTTATACACTGTAAGTGCACATGTCAATACAGCTCGGGCTAGAGGCTGTATTTATCAACCGATCTTCACAAAACTTCTTGGGTACCTTTGTTATCACCTTGGGACGAGAACGAGTATTTTTGGGTGCGGTCCAAAATTCAAAATGGCTGTCAGTGGCCATTTTGTGTCGAAATTAGGTCCAATCAGTTTTTTGTCACAACTTCTATACAGCTCGTATTTATGAACTGATCTTCACGAAACTTCTTGGGTACCTTTGTTTTCACCTTGGGACAGGAACGAGTGTGTTTTGGGATGCCTTTGTTATCACTGTGCTGTGAGAACAAATATTTTGGGGTTCAGTCAGACCCACTCTGGGACTCCATGATTTCTTTTCTAGTTTAGCATCTGACTGTCACCCACCTTTGCAATACTTTACCTATACATTTGTTACAGGCTATGGTCAGTATTTATGTACAGACCGTTACAATACTTTATATGTACCTTTGTTATCAGGTCATTACCTGGATGTTTGTCATTGCTGTGTCACATACTATACCTGTACATGTCTTAACAAGTTGAGCTACAGTGTCATTGACACTTTCATTTTCATTTTTTTTGTATCAAAAACATTGGTTATGACCCCTCATTGGAACAAGGTCGGCGAGCTCATTCCAACGAGGGGTCATAACCTATATTTTTTAGACAAAAATGAAAAATAATGAAAATTAATTAGCGATTTTTGAGAATCACGCTGGCCGGTTTTGGTCGTTACGTTGGGTAAAGGGTTAATCATATCACCGTTCCTCCACTAATTTAACTCTTGGTCTATTATTTGTTTAGCTCACCTGACGTAAGTGATCACTTTCTGTCTGTCATCCATCATCCGTCCATCAGCCATCCGTCTGGCATGAACTTTACATTATCAACTTCTCCTCATAAACCATTGGACCGAATTCAACCAAATTTGATATGCATGTTCCTTATCATATGTCAATTCAAGTTGTTCAAATAAAGTTGCCACACCCTCAGGGGGCACCACAAGGGGAATTACTCTGATAGCACCCATAAATTGTTTTCTAAAATTAAAAAAATCTTCTCCAGAACCACCAATTAGAATCTTTCGACATTTGATATATAACATCTCTAGGGGTGTCAGATTCAAGTTTGTTGAAACTGGGTCCCTGGGTTAATATTTGGGAGCTTAGTTCAATATGAGAGAATTTTTTTTAAATTCTTCTTCAGATTCACCAGTCAGAATCCTTTCATATTTGGTATACAACATCTCTAGGTGGGTCAGATTGAAGTTTGTTCAAATCAGGTCCCTGGGTTAATATTTGTGCTCCCCATGAGAGTCCAAATTTTAACTTAGTGCAATATGAGGAATTTTTTTTTTAAATCCTCTTCAGATTCATCTGTCCAAATGCTTTCATATCTGGTATACCGCATCTCCTTGGGGGGGGGGGGGGGGGGGCAGATTCAAGTTTGTTCAAATTGGGTCTCTGGGATAATAATTGGGGTCTCTATTGATGTCCAAAGTGTAACTTAGTGCAATATGAGGAAATTTCTTTAAAAATCTTCTTCTTCAGATACACCAGTCAGAATCCTTTCATATTTGGTATACAAGATCTCTAAGGGATTAGATTCAAGTTTGTTTGAATTGTGTCCCTGGGTTTATATTTGGGCTCCCTGAATTTTAACTTGGTGCAATATGAGGGAATTTCTTTAAAAATCTTCTTCCTCAGATCCACCAGTTAGAATCTTTTCATATACAGCATCTCAATGGGGGTCAGATTCAAGTTTGTTCAAACCCTGTCCCTGGGTTGAATATTTGGGCTCTGGGGGTGTAGTGACATAACAACCTTTGGAAGATTTGCAGTGGTTGTCTTCAGATGATAGAATTGGAAGCAGTCAGGAAGACCGATGATAATAATCATTTGCCATGAACGCTAGAGTTATGAATAATTTCATGATTTCATTCCTCTGTAGTGTTGATGAACCATGACTAACTGAATGTGATCCAAAATACTTCTTTGAACCACTTTGTCAGGTGAGTGATTATGGCCCCTTGGGGCATCTTGTGAAGTGATTGTACACCCATTTTTGATAGTACTCATAAATAACGAAAAAACAAACACTTTTCAAAATGAGTAAATAAATGATTTTTTTTAAATTGGTTGTAATAATAGCGTTCACCCATGGGAACCACACAAAGTGAAGCAGTGCTTGTTTACTGTGGTAAACAATCTGTTTAACTCTTTACCTAACGAATTTTGAAAAATAATAATTAAAAAAATAAATTTTGATTATCTGTTCATTGGGTAAAGGGTTAACTGATAGAATAGGATCTGGGCACAAGCCAGAAAATAAGCAGACTGTCATCTGCAAAATGAGGTCCCCAGAGGGTGAATTTAGTGATGCTACCCTGCACAGCAAGGTAGCATAACTAAATTTACCCTCTCTGAATCTCAATCTGAATTATGTTCTCAGGTCCAAACAGAAAGAGGTACCGGTACCCAGAGGATAAATTGGCCCACTGTATGGGATAGCGTCATCAAATTCACCCTCTGGGGACCTCATTCTGCAAATGTCAGATTGTTTATTTTCAGGCCTGCCTGGGCAACATGGGCTGCTGGAGGGGGGAGGTGGGAGCTTTTGTCCATACATGTTTTTGTTGGGGGGGGGGGGGTGTGGTATCCATTTGTGTGTGTGGAGGGAGGAGGTTGCCCCTTCCCAGGGTTAACAGGGCTATACTGTATTTTAGGTGGTTTATTTTGTAGATACACCAGGTAAAAGCTTATTAATGAAGAACATCATTATTCTTCTATTTGAAACACAGAGTATCATGCAGAGATCTATTCATCATCTTCTGTACTAATTAGCTCCACCTTGAGATGCATAAGATTTCTTCCCACTCATCAGTGATGTCATTAACTGATATCTGAAACCCTCTGTTATTTCCAAACAAAAGACTGAAGCCAATGACTCAAAAGTGTATTGATCTTCTTTTGTTACTACTACAGTAGCAGTAATAAAATATGCTTGATTAACACACAGCACACTGGTGTCAGAATATCAAAATTACTCTGTCAAACAAGATTGAATTGGTTAAGTTCCTTTCTGCCTTGTGGGTGAAACTTGTAGGTAGAGATTTTAACATACCGTTAAAACTAGAAGTCCTGTCATGAAATGCGCACAAATAGCATGTCGACCTGTGCGTTAACCTATGCATTATGACCATAGTAAGGCTATCAAATTCTGTTCATACGGCCTGTGCACAAGCAATGTTTCAGCTAATGGTCATCCAGGTAACGCAGAGGTCCATTGGCAGAAACATTGCATGTGTTTGCGATGAGAAACCAGAAGAACCTGCCGTGCTTTGGATGCCATTCAATATGGCAATTGCGCGCAATTCCTACATGCAATTAAGCCTAGATAAGCGCACAGTTCATGACAGGACTTCTAGTTTTAACTGTAAGTATGCAGAGGGATAATGACTAAAAATTTCAGTACAATAGAGCCGACTTAACCCTTTACCCAAAGCACATAATATCAAAATTTATTATATGCTATCCTGTGAATTATTGTAAATTATCTAAAAGATTCCCCAGTAGCTTCCTAAGTAAATGATGCCATGCTTTGGCGCATGTTGTCACCTTGAAGGAACGATTAGCTGATCTTTGTTATTGTTTTGAAATGTATGCATTTGGGGTTGAATGGGCTGACTATTGTGCAATAATTCCATGTCTCGTAGCATATAATAAAAAGGAAACTCCACTCTATTTTAGTCAGTATTATCTCATGAGTGTGGTGGACCTGAAAATTTTATTTTTCACAAGCACTTGTATAATATTTTCAGGTCCACACAATGAATTTTTTCAGTAGCTTCTTAAATGATGTTATGCTTCGGTGCATGACGTTGCCTTGAATGAACGATCAGCGGATCTTTGTTATTGTTTTGAAACGTACATGTTTGCAGTGAAATGGGGCTGAATATCAGTAAAATGTTACATAGCATATAATAAAAAGAAAATCTACACTATTTTAGTGAATATTAGGAATTATCTCATTCGTGTCGACCTGAAAGCATTATTTCTCACTCGCGCAAGCGCTTGTAAAAAATAAAGCTTTCAGGTCCACATTCATGAGATATTTCTCGATATTCACTAAAACAGCGTAGATATGCTCTTTTAATATGTTTTCAAATTTTTCAACAAAACCATATCATGTGACCCCCTCATTGGAACGAGCTAATTCAGCTCATTCCAATGGGGTGGGGTGGGGAGGGGGGGCACATGATATGATTTTGTTTAAATTGTTTTTCAAATTTTAAAAAACTAATATTTAAAATAAGCACACTTAACCCTTTAAACAACTCTCACAATATCAAGATTTATTATTTTAAATATGATGTTTTTACATTTTTCAGAACATTTTGACAAAACCACATCACGTGACCCCTCATTGGAACAAGCTCCTGGAGCACGTTCCAATGAGGGGTCACATGATACAGTTTTGTTCAATTTTTTTTTTTAATTTAAAAAAAGTAATATTTAAAATAAACACACTTTACCCTTCAACCAACTCACACAAAGTCAAAATTTATTATTTTAAATATAATGTTTTCAAATGAGCTCATTCCAATGAGAGGGTCACATTATATGGTTTTGTTGAAATTTTTGGAATTTTTTTTTTTTTTCTTCTCAATTTGTATTTCATGTAGGCGGATGCAGCTGATTCATTAGGTAAAGGGTTAATTGTATATCTCTTAACCCTTTACCCAACACAGAGAATATCAAAATTTATTATTTTATTTTTTGTTTTTTTATTTTTTCAAAAAATTTCAACAAAACCATATCATGTGACCCCCTCATTGGAATGAGCTCAACGAGCTCGTTCCAGTGAGGGGTCACATGATATGGTTTTGTTGAAATATTTTTAAAAAATTATTTTTTTCAACTGCTCAATTTGCAAATTACCCAGGCGGATGCGGGTGATTCGTTAGGTAAAGGGTTATATGAATAGTCCTGTAAATTGAATATAATGTCCAAACACAAGACCATTACCATACCTTCAATGCAAATTTGATCTGTTAATTGCGTAGGTTATAGAGTAAATGCCTGTTTCATATCAAAGAATTTCTCTGACCTTCCTATGTTTATAGACATATTTGGCCTTGGTAAGTCGAATATAGAAATTTATTCCATGATATCTTGTTTGACAGAACTTGCACTATGTCAAATAAGATATAATCAAACTAGCTAGCAGGCCCACCTGTCCCAGGATGGGAACTACCAGCCACATGAAGGAAAATTTCTTGCTGGACAGAATGACTGAATCACATTTCCCTTTTTATAATAGATAAATGCTTAGTTTATCACCAGAATTCAGGAAAATAACTCAATTCCTGTAAATTGAATATTCCTGTTAACTCTTTCAACACGAGAGGGCGCTTTTCCGGTCCAGGAACACGATACGTCACAATTTCATTAAGTAGGATGGATACTAAGTGAATGTGTGTGGTGGAACAATTAATCTTTTCAACATGCAGCTTGAAGGCTGCATGTTGAAAATATTAATTGCTCTACCCCCAAATAATGGATATGGACTCTTCCAATTTCTGCCATTTAACCAGCATGGAAGATACCACCAGTGTTGAAAGGGCTGACTGAATATTTTTCAGTGGCAAAGTGGATATTCAGTTACCAGGGTTCCACTGTATTTTTGTATCACTGACATCTGATCTACCAAATCAACCAAATCCACCCAGTGTTTATTTATTTATTGGGATTTAACGACACTTTTGACAGCTAGGGTTACCTCCTGTCGGACAGTTTTACAGGTGGAGGAAGCCAGAGTACCTGGAGAGAACCACTGAGCAATGATGAGCAACTGCCAGACTCCCCAACGTACTAACTCCACACAAGTAGGGTTAACATTGGTTGAAGTCAAGTGCACCATCGATATGCAGTATGCCTTAGTACAAAGCACCACCATGCCTTCACGTGGGTAATTGGGATGGAGTGTCTTGCCCAAGGACACAACACAGTTACCCCTGGTGGGGATCGAACCCCACCTAGTGTTAAACACCCAGCCAATTTATAGTAATAGTCATTGTGGCTGAAAATTTACCTGCATTTAGTTCATGTACATGCATACAGTTGAGCCCACTTAATTGTTTTTTTATTTGTTTTATTTGGGTTGAATGACACTTTCAACAACAAGGGTCATATCATGTCAGACATTTTTATGGGTGGAGGAAGTGTGAGTACCTGGAAAGAACTACTGATCTGTGGCAAGCAACTGTCAAACTCCCCAATGTTATAACTCTGCACAGGCAGGATAAGCAAGAAGGCAAGTGCACCATTGATGTGCGGTATATCTAGGTACACAGTTAGAGCTGAAACTGTTAAAGGGTTTTCTTGATCGATTAATCACATGGATTAACCTTGGTTAACCGATTAATCACTTGCCCTTATAGGTAGCTGAATAATTGCCATACAGTTGATGATTTATAGCATTAACTCTTTACCTAACATAAAGGACAAAATCGGCCAGCTCTACATACAAAAATCTCCATTCAGATTTTAATATGTTTTCAATTTTTGTCTAAAAAACATAGCTTATGATCCTTCATTGGAACGAGCTCATTGAGCTCGTTCCAATGAGGGATCATAAGCTACGTTATTGAGAGAAAAATTGAAAATCTTTAGTAATTCAAGAATCTATTTTGCAAGTGTCATCTTCTACCTGTGTTGGGTAAAGGTTAACTTAAGAATGACCATTTCCAGCTACTGATACAGTATAATGATCATGCAAGTGAACAAGCATGTCAGCACGTAACTTGTATGCTTTACTCAATCTCATATAATTGATGTGAGTCAGCATGACAGTGTTTGCGTGTTTTGAAGCAAGTTTGTTCCTTTGTTAACCCAGAAAATACAGTAGTTCAAAAGTAATGGTTAATCGATCAATTACTTTTTTAATCGATCAAGACATTGATCATAGTATATCGCCCCAAAGACACAACGTAGTGACCGCTAGTCAGGAGTGAACTGTAGATCTTTCGGTTTGAAGTCCAAAGTCCAATGCTCTAACCACAGAGCCAACCTGTCCAATTAACCAATTAAGTGGATATAATTGAATAACCTTGTTAATTGAATATAAACACAAAACCATTTCCCGTACTTTCAGTATGAAATTCATCCATTAATTGCATATAGGTTATAGAGTAAACTCCTTTTAATTGAATTAAAAATTTGAAATATATCAAAAAATCCCATTGTTTATAGATCTTTCTGGCCTCACTATAAGTATAGGCATTTAACCCTTACATCTCCATAAAGCCACAAATTGCCACTTCAGCTTCCCAGGGGAACCCCAGAAAATGAAACAGTGCTTATTTATTGTGGTAAACAAGCTCTTTTTACTGGTGAAATAAGACCCAGTCACCTATACGTGGGGTGGAAGTCCTTTAACCCTTTACCTAACATGAAAAGCAGATGACACTTGCAAAAAAAATTCTTGAATAACTAATTTTTAGCTCACCTGGCCTAATAGGCCATGTGAGCTTTTCTCATCACCTGGCATCCGTCGTCGTCCGGCGTCCATAAACTTTTCACATTTTCATCTTCTTCTCTGTAACCGCTGAGCCAGTGTGAACCAAACTTGGCAGGAATGATCTATGGGAAATCCTCTACAAACAATCCTCATTTTGTTCCTGTCGGATGAAAAACATGGCTTCCAGAGGCATTCTTTGATTCTGGTTGGTGGATTTTCAAAAATCTTCTCCTCTGAAACTGCCACGCCAAAAGTTTTGAAACTTCACATAAATGATGACTGGGACCCCCTCTACCAACGATCCTCATTTAATATTGATTGGGTCACAAATATGGCTGCAATTACAGCTTATAGTTACTGTAGAAACCCTATGAAAAAGCACATTTTCATAATCTTCTCTGGAACTACTGAGCTGACATGAACCAAACCTGGCAGGCCGGAGGTCCTCTACAAACGATCCTCATTTTGATCCCATGGGTTTGAAAACATGGCCACCAGAGGCATTCTTTGATTCTGAATGGTGGATTTTGAAAAATCTTCTCCTCTGAAACCACAGGGCCAAATGTTTTGAAACTTTGCATGGTTGATGACTGGGACCCCCTCTACCAATGATCCTCATGTAATGTTGATCGAGTTGCAAACATGGCTTCATTGCAGCTTATAGTTACTATAGAAATCCTATGGGAAATCACATTTTCATCTTCTTCTTTGGAACTACTGAGCTGACATGAACCAAACCTGGCAGGAATGGTCTATGGGAGGTCCTCTACAAAGGATCCTCATTTTGTTCCCATTGGTTGGAAAATATGGCCACCAGAGACATTCTATGATTCTGTTTGATGGATTCAAATGTTTTGAAACTTCACGTGATTGAGGACTGGGACACCTTCTACCAATGATCCTCATGTAATGTTGATGTAATGTTGCAAACATGGCCACAATTGCAGCTCACAGTTACCATGAAAAGCCTATGGGAAATCTTCAGGTGAGCGATTACAGGCTCTTTAGAGCCTCTAGTTTTATCAACTGCATGTATATAGATTCCAACTAAATATTGGAAATAATTGCTTCAAACTTTTAGATTTCAAATTTGAATGATATTTTCATACAGGAATTGGGGACATTTGAGTTCAAGCGTTTGGGCGCTCATACCTGTAACAGTTCCATCCCTGTTTACTGCATCAAAATATCTTCTTTAACACTGCATATTCTTGTCAAAATAACAAAATTTCAAGCAATAAATTTTTCTCAGAAAGCAACTAGGAATTTGAACTAATGCAATCTTGTTGACAGAGCTCAATGATTGTATTGGTAGAATTGAGAATTGCATTATGAGTAAAACTGCAAGTTAAAATTTTCAGAATCAGTTAAATGAAAAACAAGAGATAACTTTGGTATCCTTGACTTCTTAAATCACCATTGCATTATAGTAGAACAATATTGATCAATTGGAGATTTTTATTACAGGAAATGGTGAAGGCATACGAGAGTACAAATGATAAATGGAGGGCATTTGGTTACCAGAAAGCTATTCAAGCTCTCAGAAGGTATCCCAAAGAAATAACAACATGGGAGGTAAGTCAAAGATTTTCCTGGTAGTCAACAGATTCCAGTCTATTCTTAATGCAAATTTAGTCTATATTTTTTCTCTGATTTCCAGCCTCAGATTCTCATTTCCCCAACTTGCAATAAACATGAAGGCCTGGTCAGTCTTTCAAAGATTCTACTATCAGTACCCTCGGTTGCTCATTTGTTACCCATTTACCCAACGAAACGGCCAAACCGGCCAGTGCTATTCACAAAAATCGCCTATTATTTTTTATTATTTTTTCATTTTTTATCTCAAAAACATGGGTTATTACTCCTCTTTGGAACGAGCTCTTTGAGCTCGTTTTCAATGAGGGGTCATAATCTATGTTTTTGAGACAAAAAATTTAAAAAAATTAGTTATTCAAGAATTTTCTTTGCAAGTGTCATCTGCTTTTCATGTTAGGGAAAGGGTTAATGCATTTTACTTAAGATTGAAAGGTTGATGGTTCAATCCTGACCCACATCATCTGTGTTGTGTTCTCAGACAGGACACTTTATCCCACTGCCCAAGTGGGAGCTTGTGGCTCTGTGTAAGTAGGTATAGGGCACACCAGCAGTTTATTTGACACAGAGCTGAAACGGTTAAAGGATTTTCTTAATCGATCAATCACGTGGACTAACCTTGGTTAACCAATTAATCACTTGCCATAATAGGTAGCTGAATAACTGCTGTTGATGATTTACAGCATTAATCCTTAACCCAACGTAACAGACAAAACTGGCCAGTGCCTAATGTACAAAAATCTCCATTCAAATTTTATTATGTTTTCAATTTTTGTCTCAAAAACATAGCTTATGACTCCTCACTGGAATGAGCTCATTGACCCGGTCATAAGCTACATTTGAAAATTTTTAGTAATTCAAGAATTTTTTTTGCAAGTATTGTCTGTGACACGCATTGGATAAAGTGTTAAGAATGATCATTTCCTGCTACTGATACAGTATTATGACCATGCAAGTGAACAAGACTGTCAGCACATAACTTGCATGTCTCATATAATTGATGTGAGTCAATGTGACAATATTTACCTCTTTTGGAGCAAGAATATAATACAGTAGTTCAAAAATAACAGTTAACCCTTTGATACTTTTGTATGTCTTATGACGTACAAAATCAAACGACACGTTGATACTTTGTGGTCATTTGTTTTGTTATTATATTTCGATTTTTTAAAAATTTTAACTTCAATTCCAATTTTTTCTCGCATAGTGCTCAGTGACAACCATTAAGCCAAATGTTGTTGCAGCTTAAAATACTAATATAATCCTGCTATCAAGCCTTCTCAACTGGTTGAGTGCTAGAAGCCACTATCAAGGCTTTCAAAAAATGAGTATTCCAAAGCAAAAGCCAACACTTTCCTTGCTTAAATTCATATTCACTCAAACACAAGTAATATTTTGTTTATATAAATTTGTTTTATTAGAAATTATTGGAGAGAGCCTGTGGGCACTCTCCAATAATTTGTAATAAAACAAGTTTTGAATAACAAATTCAGACCACCAAAAACAATCTAGCCCTCAACCAGTTAATCACTAATGTGATAAATTCTTGTTATTTGTTCTTTCCGACATTTGACAATGCATTTTGAAAAAAACGTTGAAGAAACTGAACTCCCAGTGACATTTGAACGTCAGGATAATTGAAGTCTCAAAGGGTTAATCGATCAGTTACTTTTTTGATCGATCAAGATGTTGCTCATTGGTTAATTGATTAATCGGTTAACTGTTTCATCTCTAATTTGACAACAAATGATACTGAACGTACTTGTGCCATGTTAGTAAGGTGGAGAGGCTGACATTTACTCTCTATTGCTGTTGGGTTCTCTTGGGTACTCCAGGTACTCTTGCAATCAGGGCAATTGGCATTACCAGGCAAAAGGGAGTAGTTTTTGTATGGTGAGGAATTAATAATGTTAATAAGTAAAGATTAGGTACATGAAGAGAAAAAAGAAGAGTTGTTCACAAAATTCAACAGAAACTATGATTCAGAGTCATAAGTGCAGATCTCTGAAACTGGGAGAAGAGACAGTTCAGCTATTTGAACATCTTGGCTTCCCCACTAGGTAAGCCAAGACTTTCAAATAGATGAATTAAGAGAAGAGGAAACTTCAGGCTTTATGAAGAATGAGAAACAATAACACTGTCAGAAACTGTAACAGATCTCAGAACATTTTGCAATTACAGTGGAGCCCACTTAATTGGATATCTCTTAATTGTATATCCCTGTTAATTGAATATAATTTTCAAACACAAAACCATTTACCATACCTTCAGTACAAATTTGATCTGTTAATTGCATATGGGTTATAGAGTAAACTCCTGTTAATTGAATATAATTTTTTGTAATATGTCAAAAAAATTACTGTGACACGCACCAAATTCCCCTTATTTATCAACCTTTTTGGCCTCACTACATCCAGTACAGGCATTTATTCTATTATATCTTGTTATAAATGCTCAGTTTACCCCCAGAACACAGGAAACTGACCAAATCCCTGTTAATTGTATACTCTTGTTAATTGAATAATTTTTACTGGCAAAATGGATATTCAGTTAAGAGGATTCTACTGTATTTGTTTTGGTTTAACTGGTAGAGTTCTAAGTATTTTCAGTTGTCAAAATTTTGTTCACATGTTATTGCCTTGTTACAATTTATGGGAGAATGCCTATAGGCACTCTCCCATAAATTGTATCAGGGAAAATCCACCCAGACTAAATAATATCACATTAAAAATTAACTGAAGTGCATCCACAGAATATGAAGCCTTTAAGCTGTGGTGGTATTCACACTTCAGGATAAAGCCCAAAAATGGGCTCCCCAACTCAACCAGTTAATAAATAAAGAGGTTATTACTTGGTTAGTTTCATATCGCCGGAGATATCAGCTCTTGGTAACTTCACATCACTTCAGTCTCAGGCTGATATTAAGTTACCTCAGGGTGATATCTGGACCGATATGAAACTAACCAAGTAATAAGCTCTAAATATTTGATTCCATTTAATTGTGTTTAATAGAATAACACTGTTAATTACATATAATAGCTAATTATTCAATCCATTCACCAGACATCTTTTGAGGTCCTTTCCTTGACAGTTTTAACAATTTATACATCAAATATAAATATTAGAAATTTTCTTGAATAACAATAAATTTTCATTTTTTTCCAAAAAAATGTAGCTTATGACTCTGCTCCACCCAGCTGAGTTTGTTCTATTTAGGAGTGATGGAATGTAGGCCAAACAATCCCAATAAAAAGATTTTCAGATAGGAGATCCCCGGACAAAAGATCCACCAGACAGAAAATTCAATGAAAATAACTGGAGCAGTTTTTTTTTCTATTTGACATAAAGATCTCTAGATAGAAGATCCCTAGACAAAAGGTGCCCCTGATGCAAAATCCAAAGAAAATAACTCAGCCAGACATTTATTTTTAACTCACCTGACTGAAAGTCAGGATGAGCTATAGTGCATTCACCGTATGTCGTCTGTCGTCCGGAACATGGTGTTTGCCCCTGCTCCTCCTAATGCTGAACCAGTTTTAGTTAAATTTTAGGTGATTGGTGTTCTGACATCACATTTCTTTTTAAATCAACTTGCCCATCCTGATAGGGAGGGGGTGGGGGAAAATCCTCCAAAATTCTTTAAAAATCTTCTCATGAACCTTTGGGTACAATGACCTGGTATTTTGTATAGAGCTTCCTTTTGAGGTATAGAATCAAGTTTGTTCAAACAAAGTTCGTGGAGCAATATTTGCCATTGTAATGGGATGAGCAGGATTTCGGCCCCTCTCAAAAATTTATTTTCTGCACCAATGCTCCGATTTGAACCAAATTTGGTATGTGGTATTATTTAGTCATAAAATACTTGACTAATGTAAAAAAAAATTCCTGTGGGAACTAAAAATAGAAAAATTTTCAAACACTCATATTTCCCAAACTACATGGAACAGAGAACTGTTATTTGGTATGAAGCATCCTTAGGACCAATAGAATTGAGTGGGGAAAAAAAATTGTGAGGGTGTTCTGTAGAAAGCATCGAAAAAATGCTGAGTC
Organism: Pictodentalium vernedei; assembly: GCA_031216915.1. Classification (NCBI taxonomy): domain Eukaryota; kingdom Metazoa; phylum Mollusca; class Scaphopoda; order Dentaliida; family Dentaliidae; genus Pictodentalium; species Pictodentalium vernedei. Next base: position 616,637,095 of record CM062295.1, read on the forward strand.
GGCATATTGACAAAAATCCTTTTTTAAATTTTCCCCAGAATCACTGATCAGAGTCTTTGGATATTTGGTTCATATTTGGGCTCAATACAGGAGACCGAATTTTTAACTTAGGGCAATATGGGGAATAATTCTTAAAAATCATCTTCTTCAGAACCACCAGTCAGAATCTTTTAATGTTTAGTATACATCATTGCTATGAGGGTCAGATTCAAGATTGTTTAAATCAAGACTCTCAGTTAATATTTGGGCTCCCTATGGTAACCTGAATTGTAACTTAGTGCAATATGAGGAAATTTCTTTAAAAATCTTTGTTTTCAGATCCATCAGTCAGAATGCTTTCATATTTGCTATACAACAACTCTGATGTGCTGAGATTCAGATTTTTGTTCAATTTGAGTGTCAGGGTTAATTTTTGGGCTCTATAAGGGCACTCAAATTTTAACTTTGTACAATATAAGGAATAATCTTTAAAAATCTTCTACTTTAGAGCCACATGTCAGAATCTTTTGATATTTGGTATACAGCATCCTTAGGGAGGTCAGATCTAAGTTTGTTCAAAGCAAGTCCCTGGGTTAGTATTTGAGCTCCCTATTGGAGCCCAAATTTTAACTTGGTCCAATATGTGGAATAATCTTCAAAAATCTACTTCTTGAGATACAATCAGAGTCTTTTGATATGTGGTATACAACTTCCTTTGAGGGTTCAGATTCAGTTTGTTCAAATAAAGTCCCTGGGTTGATATTTGTGTTCCCTATGGTGGGGTGGAGGAAAATTTTAACATAGTGCAAAATTGGTAATATTCTCAAGATCTTCTTCTCCAGAACCACCAGTTAGAATCTTTTTATATTTTGGTATACAACATCCTTCATGTTTGTTCCAGTCAAGTCCCTAGGTTGATATTTGGACCTAGTTTTTCATTACTGAAAATCTGGGCATTATTTCTGTCATAGCATCCCAGTACTAGAAAAAAATTCATCTGGCTTGGACAGCAGAGTTAAAAATAATTAAATAACTTCATTCCTCTGTTGTGTTAACTAGCCATAGACGGTAATTAAATCCTTCTTTAAACAACTTTGGTCAGGTGAGTGTCTCAGGCCCCATGGGGCCTCTTGTTTATGTTTGACATAAAGATCTCCAGGCAGGAGATCCCCAGACAAAAGATCCCCTGGACCGAAAATCCAATGAAAATAAATGGAATAGACAAAAGATCCCCCTTGTGCCCCTCATATCCCCTCCTCCCCCCGCCCCCCCCCCCCCCCCCCCCTCCAAGTCAAAATGACAGGATGGACAAAAGGTCTAAGTTTCAAGTTTTATTTTTCATTCTTCCAACCATTTAAGTTTTTTTTACTTTTTTTAATTGTTTTCAAAAAAAAATTATAACTTCTGAAGAACCATCTTCACTCAAAGATATCCCGGTTGAAGGAAAGTGGTTAACAACCAGTAAAGGTGGTAAACTATTGCGTATTTCGAAATGAAACAAAATACTGTGTTTTAATTAGCTGAGAGGTACGGTGTAACTTGCAATCCACAGTTGATTTTTTTACACCGTGGTTAACCATGGTGTAAAAACAAGAATACATGATAGCAGGCTATATGGCTAAAAAAAGTACCCATTTTTAATTATTAATTCCTACCGTCTGCTCGGTTATGTTAGAACAAAAATAAAAATACTGGACATTTAATATTTATGTGCAATAAAATATTACAGATATGGATGTCATTGGAACTGGCTCATTGAGCCAGTTCCAATGACATCCATATTTGTCTGGTTTTATTAAGAAACTTACAAAGTACAAATTTTGTCAGTTTTTGCCAGCAATGTAGGTTAAAGTATTAAGTATACCAAAATTCTTGGAAATAAATCTGTTATCCTTATGTTTTCCAGGGTGTTCACACCGATCTGGGAACTCATACACCCTTCGGCTTTGCCCAAACCGGTCTAAATTCCCATACACCCTGGAAAACACAAGCATAACTAATATTATTCATGGCAGTGGCAGCTTCTGTAGGGACATAATTTTTGTTTTTTGCAACTGATAAAGCTCTAAAGCATTTTGAAAAAAATATCTGGTACTTGAACAGTTTCTGCCGCTCCAGGTGTATTCCAGCATGTATACATCATATGTGCATCATTAGGACAGTCTGCCATAACATGTGCTTATGCCTTGCTCTCTGGAGAGAGACAGGAAAGAGACAAGCTATTTATGAAGAAATGCTGCAAGCAGTGGTCCAGAAGTTGTTACTTCCTCGGCATCAGTCCTGATCCCACCATTGTCATCTCCAATTTTGAGCAAGCAAAGGACACATATTTCTGCACAATGGCTAATCATAACTTCAACATGGATGTAAAGTCAAGTTCGGCCAATTATTTATATCCACGTCGCCCATTTTAGAAGATTTCCACCCCAGGCATTGGTTACCAGGTCCTATTTTACAAGTAAAACATAGCTTGTTTACCCCAGGAAACAAGCACTGCTTCACTTTCCAGGGTTTTGACAGGTAGCAAATAATGCTTAATGGCATAACCAATACCTTGGGTCCACATGTCAACCATCAGGTATGTTTTTGCTGTTTGATCCAAAGTACAGAGAGAAACATTCAGAAGTTTGGTTTGTCAGTTAATAAATTTTGATACTATATGTTTTGTAATAAATTTATAACACCTGTTTGGATTTGTTATTATTTTTTATGTTGTTCAGGAGATCCTTTGGGATTGTTTTCCAGGGATCGTGTTCAGTAGATTTTTAAGCTGGGGATCTTTTGTCTGGATACTGGCGTAACGAGCTCTATGCTTTTGACGGAAAAATTGAAAAAATAAAATTTGAATAGTGAATTATGTGAATAGCACTGTCAGGATATGGCCTTTGTGTCAAATAAAGGATTAACCCTTAAAAACCTATTTCCGACTTTGATCAACTTTTACTGAAACAGGACAAGTGCCCCAATATACAGTCTCTGGATAAATTTGCAAAATGCATTCTTAGTTGTTTGTCGGCAAGTCTTGGCTGCCTATACAGGCACTGGCCTGATAACAACTGCAAAACCATTGGATGTAGAATGTCAAAGTGTAGCAAAAATGTATAAAAATCTCCAGGCCTTTAACCCTTTACCCAACGCAGACGAATCAAAATTTATTATTTTAAATATTTTTTAAAATTTTAAAAAAAATTCAACAAAACCATATCATGTGACCCCTCATTGGATCGAGCTCGATGAGCTCGTTCTAACGAGGGGTCACATGATATAGTTTTGTTGAAATATTTTGAAAAATAATATTTTTTAAGCCACTGAATTTGTATATTACGTGGATGGATGTGGCTGATTCGTTGGGTAAAGGGTTAAGGGTAAAGAGCAATTCATAACTTGTGATTTTCCAGTAATAAAAACTGAACTCTGTAACAAACTACACAAATAGATAAGATAAAAAAAGTTCAAATTTTAGTACCCTCCTCTTAATTAAACTATTGGATGTATAAAGGAAAGATAACACATTTAATGTATCAAGAACAAGTGGAAGTGCTTCATTAATGCACTTGAAGGATAGGTTATGAAAGTAAAATTCCCAGCAAATTTCTAGTAGTCCTTGCCAAAGACATTTGTACTGAATAAAAGGAGAGTAGTGGCAGAAGTAGGGGGTGGTTAATGGGTGTAAGTGTTTATGTATGGAACAGGGTCAGTGTGCACTAACTTCGAAAAATAACAAAAACCTTTGCTTTCATCTCGTTTGATCTGTCTTGTGTTAATAACGTTGAGTTGTACTAAGTGTATTAATGAATTGCTGTTACATGAAATACATTATTTATTCCTTCCCTTCCTCATTTTTATGGCAAAAAATATTGAGAAGGAGTCCTAGTGTCATTAACTACTCCTCATTAAATGTAATACTTTGAGATAAACCTAGAATCGTGTGTAAAGCTTTAACCCCCTGCACTCTGATGTCGAAACATCCAAATTTCAAACTGTGAATTTTTCCCATAATGCAACTAGGAATTTAACCAATTCAGTCTTGTTTGACAGAGCTCATTGAGCTCTGTCAAACAAGACTGAATTGATTAAATTTCTAGTTGCTTTGTGTAAAAACATGCATCTTAAAATCTCAGTATTTTGACATCAGAGTGCAGAGTGTTAAATGTTTCCTTGATCTCTCATAATATATCAATGGAAAGGATAGAACTCTCTGGTTGCTATGTTTTTGATCATAACATTACCATACAAATACATATACATGTGTACATGTACCATTCAGGTGGTAAAATAAAGATAAGTGCACTCAGTGCAGAGAAAAAATCCTACTGAAAAAAAAAACAATAAGAAAAAAAACCTTATGGAAAGTACCCTTATCAAAAATCCTAAACCCTAAACATTTTTAGCTCAACTTTGACGAAGTCAAATTTGAGCTATTGTCATGGCCCGTCGTCCGTCTGTCCGTCTGTCCGTACGTCAACAATTGGCTATGGCTCGGGCTAGAGATCGTATTTATGAACCGATCTTTACGAAACTTCTTGTGTACCTTTGTTATGACCCTGGGACGAGAACGAGTGTTTTTAGGTGTGGTCCGAAATTCAGGATGGCTGCCAGTGGCCATTTTGTACCGATGATGCAAAAATCAGTTTCTTGTACAGAACTTCTGTATGAAAGTTCTGATTTGAATAAAGTTTTGTATAAATGTTTAGTACCATGGGATACATCACATATAATACGGGTTTTTTTCTCGTGCGTAAATTATGCAAATTAGACTGACTTTGATTTATTTAGTGTTACTTTCAGAGCTGTAAGTGCCAAGCTGCTATGGCTCGGGCTAGAGGCCGTATTTATGAACCGATCTTTACGAAACTTCTTGGGTACCTTTGTTATGACCGTGGGACGAGAACGAGTGTTTTTGGGTGCGGTCCGAAATTCAAGATGGCTGCCAGCTGCCATTTTGTACCGACGATGCAGAAATCTGTTTTTTGTACAGAACTTCCATATGAAAGCTCTGATTTGAATAATTTTTTGTATGAATGTTTAGTACCATGGGATACATCACATATAATACGGGTTTTTTTCTCGTACGTAAATTGTGCAAATTAGACTAATTTTGATGTTTTTTTGGGTTACTTTCAGCACTGTAAGTGCAAATGCCAATACGGCTCGGGCTAGAGGCCGTATTCATGAACCGATCTTTACGAAACTTCTTGGGTACCTTTGGTATCACCGTGGGACGAGAACGAGTGTTTTGGGGTCAGGTCCGAAATTCAAGATGGCCGATGGCAGCCATTTTGTACAAAATTAGGTGCAATCAGATTTTTGCACAGAACTTCCATATGAAAGCCCTGATTTGAATAATTTTTTTGTGTGAATGTTTAGTACCATGGGATGCATCACATATAATACGGGTTTTTTTCTCGTGCAGAAATTATGCAAATTAGATGAACTTTGATTTTTTCAGTGCGACTTACACACAGTAAGTACACATATCAATACGGCTCAGACTAGAGTCTGTATTTATGAACTGATCTTCACGAAATGTCTTGGGTACCTTTGTTATCACCTTGGGACGAGAACGAGTGTTTCTGGGTGCGGTCTAAAATTCAAGATGGCTGCCAGTGGCCATTTTGTACTGAAATTAGGTCTAATCAGTTTTTTGTACACAACTTCTATACAGCTCAGACTAGAGGCCATATTTATGAACCAATCTTTACGAAACTTCTTGGGTACCTTTGTTATCACCGTGGGATGAGAGTGAGTGTTTTTGGGTGTGGTCCGAAATTCAAGATGGCCACCAGCAGCCATTTTGTACCAAAATTAGTGCAATCAGTCTTTTGTATAGAACTTCTGTATGAAAGTTCTGATTTTAATAAATTTTTGTATGAATGTTTAGTAACATGGAATACATCACATATTGTAAGGGGTTTTTTTTCGAGCAGAAATTATGCAAATTAGATGAACTTTGATTTATTCAGTGCAACTTACACAATGTAAGCACACATGTCAATACGGCTCAGGGTAGAGGCTGTATTTATGAACCGATCTTCACAAAACTTCTTGGGTACCTTTGTTATCTCCTTGGGATGAGAATGAGTGTTTCTGGGTACGGTCCAAAATTCAAGATGGCTGCCAGTGGCCATTTTGTACCGAAATTAGGTCCAATCAGTTTTTTGTCACAAGTTCTATATAGCTCGTATTTATGAACTGATCTTCACAAAACTTCTTGAGTACTTTTGTTTTCACCTTGGGACAGGAACGAGTGTGTTTTGGGGTGCCTTTGTTATCACTGTGCTATGAGAACAAATATTTTGGGGTTCAGTCAGACCCACTCTGGGACTCAAAGATTTTTTCTAGTTCAGTATCTGACTGTCACCCACCTTTACAATACTTTACGTATACATTTGTTACAGGCAACGGTCAGTATTTATGTACAGACCGTTACAATACTTTATATGTACCTTTGTTATCAGGTCATTACCTAGATGTTTGTCATTGCTGTGTCACATACTATACATGTACATGTCTTTGTCTTGACAAGTTGAGCTACAGTGTCATTGACACTTTCATTTTCTTGTCCATCTGTCTGTCTGTCTGTCCATCTGTCCATCCATCCGTCCACAAACGCTTCGAGCAATTTTTGTGATTTTTTGGTTCAAAGTATATGTTGATGGAAGGAAGCTCCCTTTCGATTTGTGTCGCTGTCCGATTTGTCATTCCAGAGTTATGGGACTTTATTCGTCAAAATATAGGCAATACATGTATACTCATATTGTGTGCTTCCCTCTTGTAATTAATAACGGGCGTATCATGTGCTCATGGCGCAGCTGTTTATTATTTAGTTACAATTCCAATTTCAATTCAAAGTTAATTTTTGTTATTTCATTATACTACAGTACATTTTTAACTCTGCAAGACAAAGTCAGTGGAGCTTTTCTGATGCCAAGTTGTCTGTCATCTGTTCTTCTGTCTGTCCGTCCACCCAGTGTCAACATTTTGTTTGTCCAGGCCATAATTTCTTCATTGCTGAATATTTTTTAATGAAACTTTATACCAACATGTAATATCAAAAGATGGTGTATCGCAAATTATAATATGGCATGTGCCCCTCAAGGTCAACACTTCGAAAAACTTTGACATTTGTTTGTCCGGGCCATAATTTCTTAACCACTGAATATTTTTCAATGAAACTTTATACCAATATGTCATATCAAAAGACAGTGTGTCGCGAATTATAATATGGTATATACCCCTCAAGGTCAAGGTCGCAGGCCCTATGATAAGGTGACACTTAGAAAAACTTTGACATTTGTTTGTCCAGGTCATAATTTCGTAACTGCTGAATATTTATTTATGAAACTTTATACCAATATGTAATATCAAAAGACAGTGTGTCACAAATTATAATATGGTATGTGCCTATCAAGGTTATGATAAGGTGACGCTTAGAAAAACTTTGACATTTGCTTGTCCGGGCCATAATTTCTTAACCACAGAATATTAGCTCCACCTGACAAAATGTCAGTGGAGCTTTTCTAATGCTAAGTTGTCCATCACCCATCCATCCTCTCATTGGATCCGTCCATCGCCTGTCCATCCATCGTCAACATTTTGTTTGTCCAGTCCATATAATTTGATCTAATTGGCAGATCTTGTTCATACTTGGTACAATTATTGCTCATGACAGGTGTGTCGCAACATTGATCCAAGGTCATTTCATTAAGGTCAAGGTCACAGACAGCAAAACTTGGATATTGTTATACAGCCCTTGTCTGGGCAACATAACTTGGTATGATTGACAGATCTTATTCATAGTTGGTACAATTATTACTCATGACTCAAAGGTGTGGCATGACTTTGATCCAAGGTCATATCTTCAAGGTCGAGGTCACAGGTAGCAACACTGGTATACAACATCTCGGGGGGGAGGGAGGGAGGGAGAGGGGGTCTGATTCAGATTTGTTCAAATCGAGTCCTTGGGTTAATATTTAGGTTCTCTATGGGAACCTGATTTTAAATTACTGCAATATGAGAGAATTTCTTTAAAAATCTTCTTCAGATTCACCAGTTAGAATCCTTTCATATTTGGTATACAACATCTCTAGGTTGGTCAAATTCAAGATTGTTCAAATCGGGTCCCTGAGTTAATATTTGGGCTCTCTATTTGAGCCGAAAGTTAACTTAGTGCATATGAGGAAATGTCTCTAAAAATCTTCTTCTTCAGATCCACCAGCTTTTTTTTTTTTTTTTGGGGGGGGGGGGGGGTGGAGGGGGCATAGCAGTGACACAACAACAGTGCTTGTCTACAGCTGGTACAATTAGATGCAGTCCAGAAGACCTAGATGATAATAATAATAATCTTGACATGGACACTATGAGTTATGAATAATTTCATCACTAGAGTTATGAATAATTTCATCACTTCATTCCTCTGTAATGGTATACAACATCTCTAGGTGGGTCAGATTCAAGTTTGTTCAAATCGAGTCCATGGGTTAATATTTGGAATCTCTCTATTGGAACCTAAATTTTAACCCAGTGCAATATAAGGAAATTTCTTTAAAAATCTTTCTCAGATTCACCAGTCAGAATCCGTTCATATTTGGTATACAACAGCTCTAGGTGGCACAGATTCAAGTTTGTTCAAATCAGGTCCCAGTGTTAATATTTGGATCTCTATTGGAACCTAAAGTTTAACTTAGTGCAATATGAGGAAATGTCTTTAAAAATCTTATTCTTCAGATCCACCAGTAAGAATCCTCTCATATTTGGTATACAAAAATCTCTAGATGGGTCATATTCAAGTTTGTTCAAATCAGGTCCCTGGATTAATATTTGGGCTCTTATAGGAGACCAAATTTTAGTTTATGGCAATATGAGGAATTTTCATTAGAAATCTTCTGCTTCAGATCCACCAGTCAGAATCCTTTCATATTTGGAAGTTTGTTCAAATCAAGTCCCTGTGTTAATATTTGGAATTTTAACTTCATGCAATATGAGGGAATTTCCTTAACCCTTTACCCAACGAAACGGCCGCATCCGCCCGCGTAATATGCAAATTCAGCAGTTGAAAAAATATTATTTTTCAAAAAATTTCAATAAAACCATATCATGTGACCCCTCGTTGGAACGAGCTCGTCGAGCTCGTTCCAACGAGGGGTCACATGATATGGTTTTATTGAAATTTTTTGAAAAATTTAAAAAAATGATATTTAAAATAATAAATTTTGATATCGTCTGCGTTGGGTAAAGGGTTAAAAATACTCTTCCTCAGATCCACCAGTCTGAATTCTTTCATATTTGGTATACAACATCTTTTCTTTTTTTTTTTGGGGGGGGGGGGGGGAGGGGGTTGCAGTGACACGACAACCCTTGGAAGTTTGGCAGTGCTTGTCTACAGCTGATACCATTAGAAGCATCCCGGAAGACCTATGATAATAATAAAAATCTGACATGGACACTATGAGTTATGAATAATTTCATCACTAGAGTTATGAATAATTTCATCACTTCATTCCTCTGTAGAGTTCATGAACTACGACTAACTGTATGTGACCCAAAATACTTCTTTGAACGACTTTGTCAGGTGAGCGATTAAGGCCCTTGGGGCCTCTTGTTTTAAACAGTGGGGTATACTGGATTGCCTCTGTTCATCTGTCCATCCATCCATCCATCAGTCCGTCCATCCATCTTTACGTCCATCCATCCACCCTCCGATGTCTGTTCAAGTGATAACTTGAATATTATTGCTCAGATTTCAATGAAATTTCATACAGATGTTTACTATCACGAGATTTTTCAGAAGAATTAGCCGTTTTGCAGTTGGAATATTTCTTCTGTGAGTTATGGTCCTTTGAATTCACAAAATATCTGTCTGTTAGTCTGTCAGTCTGTTCACATTTTCTTTAGCACAGGCTACACCCCATAGTTCTTGTCCTTGTCTGATCATCACAAAATTTCATATGAAGGTTCTAGGTCATGTCTAGATGAGAACATCCCCTTTTGGTTGCAATCGGTCAAATGTGATGGCTATGCAAGCCCGAAAACCTTCAGCACAGTCTGCAGGTCATATTTACGAAGGGATTTTATTGTAACTTGGTAGAATGACTGTGTATAATGTCTGAATGAGAATGTCCTATTTTGGTCACGGTTGGGGGGCGTGGTAGCTCAGTAGGTAGAGGTGCAGGCTGCAAGCCGAGAGGTCCTCATTTCGAATCCCACATGCGGCAATCGCGTTGTGTCCTTGGGCAAGACACTTCATCCCCATTGCCCATGTGAGGGCACGGTGGCATTGTGTGCTAAGGCGTACTGCACGTCGATGGTGCACTTGTCTTCAACCAATGCTAACCCTGCTTGTGTGGAGTTAGTATGTTGGGGAGCTGACAGTTGCTCGCCATTGCTCAGTGGTTCTCTCCGGGTACTCCGGCTTCCTCCACCCGTAAAACTGTCGTGGTCAAGATTAGCCACTGTGCAGAAATATTTGACTTTGCAACACCAATAAATAAATAAATTTGATCAGGTTCAATCAACCATAATGACCACTGGGGCATGTTACCTAGATTTCTTAGCACAGTCTACAGCTTGCATTTATGAAGAAACTTCATTGCAACTTTGTGGGATGACTCAGTATAATGTCTAGATGAAAACATCCTATTTTGGCTGTGATCAGTCAACCTTGATGGCCTCACAGGTGTGTGACCAAGATTTGTTTAGCACAGTGTACAGTTCATATTTATGAAGTGATTTCATTGTAACTTGGAAGGATAGCTAGGTAAGATGATTAGATGAGACTGTCCTATTTTGGTCATGATCGTTCAGCCGTTACCGCTTCCTGGTCACATTTTGAACTAGATTCCTTGTGCACTCTATGGGTTGTTTTTATGAAGGGATTTCTTTGTAACTTGATAGCATAACCTGGTATGATATCTAGATGAGACTCTCCTATTTTGGTTATGATCGGTGAACCATGACCGCCGAACCATCACATGACCTAGATTCCTTTAGCAAAGTCTGTGAGTTATATTTATGAAGGGATTTCATTGTAACTTGGTAGGATGACTCATTTTGAAATGAATTTACTGTAACTTGGTAACTTTGGTTGACATACATTAACTCTGAGGGCCACATTAACCCAAGCCTCAATTCTATAGTACAGTCTACACCTCAAATTATTCTTATTGAAAACATAGCATATAGGGAACAGAAATTAATATATCCTCAATTATCACAATTCTTGTCTTATTTCATAATCCTTTCATAAACATTGAACATTATCCCTTTCATCAAACACTACACACAGTCAAGTTAAGCTACACTGTCATTGACGTTTTCATTGTAATTATTTCTTTGCCATCAAAAGTTCATTTTCTTGGTTTACTTTACGCTTTAGGCCTCATAATCTACACAATAGCATGGGTGGTGGTGTATTTCGTCCCTTGAGTACCAGAAGGCTTTGCAATGCTAAAATCATGGAGGAGGATGTGGGAAACAGATTTTTTACTTTTTTAAGTCTTAATTTGGCTTTATTACATAAATTTGTCAAAACTGCCATCACGCTGGGGAGTTTATTCCCTTCAGAGCAGCTTTCATCTTTCAATATAGATAGAACATTTAGTTTGTTGCTTTAATATATAGCAAACATGGACAAGCAATGGTTATTATTGTTCAAACTGTACAATTATGGATGCCATTGCAATAAGCTCATTGATATGTATATTAATGATATACTTATCAAGGCTACGCCGTGTTTTCCACCCATCAAATCCTGACTGCCGGATCACACTGAGTGGTTTTATGATTCCATATCAGATGGTTGGTCTCAGAGTGAGGAGGGCACTGGAGAATGTCAATCAAGTCTGCCCAGGTTACCAGCCATTTCTAGGTACGCTTCATTCATGTAAATAAACACTATCGAATAACATGAATTTCTAATATTGTTCTTAACCGATTTGATATGTACTAACCCCTATTAATCACAATAATATAGCTTTGTTTTCTTACTTTATTGCTATTTTAATGCGTGAATCTGACTCTGATGTAGAAGAATGAAATGCTGAATGCTGTCAACTTTGGAAACTTTGAAACGCTATTTTGTTGAACCGATTTTCACAGAATTTTGCACTTGGCATAGACAGACACAAAATCTAAAAATGTACCAGAGTGGAATTTTCGATTTCGGCCTTCCTTTGCAAAACATTGGCAAAAAACTGGCAAAATTAGGGTTTATTGTCAGCTGTCAGCGACACTACAGTTGGCATACAAGAGATATTGGGCGCACCATTTGTTAACCTTCCTCAGACTGCTAAAGATCTAAATTTTGATAAAATGGGCTGTTTTTTGGGCATCCACAGCACCCAGCAGGTGCACAAAAGATAAGCATAACTTCCTTTATTGGAAGTGGAATTCACTAGGGATCATTTTTGTAAGTAATAAGTATTCAAAAAACCAAGCAATAACCCATTTGGGGCTGGCTAAAGACAGATACCCCTTAAAAGCTTAAAAAGTCATGTTTCTCACTTTTCTGTGGATTTCTCTATACACAGCTTGTAGATTTTTGGTGTGACATTACAAGCTGCATGGACAAAATATTCTGGTAAGCATTTGTTTACCCTCCACAGGCTTCTAAACATAAAAAAAAATTGATAAAATGGGCTATTTTGGGGCACCAACAACACCCAATGGGTATGTCACAGATAAACATAGCTGCTTTTATCAGATCCAGAATTTATGGGGAATAATGTTTGTAAGTACTTAGGGTATTAAAAAAACCAAGCCTTAACCCCATTTTGAGAGATTAAAGGAAACAGCCCTTAACAACTTAAAATTCACATTTTCTGCAGATTTCTTCAAGTGGTTCTTACAGATTTTCAGGAAAGGGTAGACTCTTGTGAAGAATTATTCTGGCAAGCATTCATTAACCCCCCAAATGCTGCCAAGCATCAAAATTATAGATAAATTTCTCAGGACATCAATAAAGGGACTTCAGTGATACAGTTAAAAACAATTGTTCAGACACTCTGTGGGCATGAAAAATCATGGAATCTCATCTGGAAAAGCCTATGATTCTCCAGAATCTTAAGTCTAGTATTATAAGTTTTGTTTGTTTGAAAATACCATATTTACTCTATGTATTGGGGCACTCTATGATTTGGGACACACATTTTCTCCAGAATTTTTTTTTTTTTTATGCTCCAAGGTTTGGGACACTCAGGAGACTTGTTTCCAGTTGGCCCAGTCACCTGAAAACTGCAAAATGCTCAATATTAAAGCTAAGTTTGTGTTTATTTTCCTTTTTAAACTATGAAAGATTGATAATATACATACAGATTTGTGTTGTTTTTATTTAAATCTATTCCTAAGTTTTAATATTTGCAGTCCTGACTGGCATGAGGAAGACTGTTTAATATTACATTGTGACAGTCTTCAACACTTTACCTAACGCTAGTAGCAGACGACACTCGAAAAAAAATTCTTGTGTAACTAAAAATGTTCATGTTTTACTTCCAAAACATAGCTTATGACCTCCCATTGGAACGAGCGCAATGCGCTCGTTCCAATGAGGGGTCATAAGATATGTTTTGGAAGCAAAAAATGAAAATATAAAAAAAAATGGATGGGGATTTTCGTAATAGTGATGGAAAACGAATCACATACAACTTTATTCAGAATCAACACAAGACAATTATTATACCCCCGCTTCGAAGAAGTGGGGGCTATATAGGAATCGCCCTGTACGTCCGTCCGTCCGTCCGTATGTCTTTCCGGACATGAAATTCTTGTGTGCGCAACTCCTCCTACATTTATCAATCAATTTGGACAAAACTTTTCAGACATCATCACTACTAAGTGAACATACGCATATTCCAAGATTTTTGATCTGCGACAATTTTAACCAGGTTATCTCCCTTTGACTTAGATTTATTGTGTCTTTCCGTTCGAACAAATTCTTGTGTGCGCAACTCCTCCTACATTAATGAACCGATTTTGATGAAACCTTTCAAACATCATCTCTACTAAGTGAACATGTGCATATTCCAAACTTTTTGATCTGCGACAATTTTAACCAGGTTATCTCTCTTGAACTTTGATTTAATACGGGTTTCTGCATGAAATTATTGTGTGCGCAACTCCTCCTACATTTATCAATCAATTTGGACGAAAGTTTACAGACATCATCACTACTAAGTGAACATGCGCATATTCTAAAATTTTTGAGCTGTGGCAATTTTTACTAGGTTATCTCCCTTTAACTTAGATTTATTATGGGTTTCTACATGAAATTCTTGTGCGTGCAACTCCTCCTACATTTATCAATCAATTTGGACAAAACTTTTCAGACATCATCACTACTAAGTGAACATGCGCATATTCCAAGATTTTTGATCTGCAACAATTTTAACCAGGTTATCTCCCTTTGACTTAGATTTATTATGTCTTTCCGTTCGAACAAATTCTTGTGTGCGCAACTCCTCCTACATTAATGAACCGATTTTGATGAAACCTTTCAAACATCATCTCTACTAAGTGAACATGTGCATATTCCAAACTTTTTGATCTGCGACAATTTTAACCAGGTTATCTCTCTTGAATTTTGATTTAATATGGGTTTCTGCATGGAATTTTTCTGTGCGCAACTCCTCCTACATTTATCAATCAATTTGGACGAAAGTTTACAGACATCATCACTACTAAGTGAACATGCGCATATTCCAAAATTTTTGAGCTGTGGCTATTTTAACTAGGTTATCTCCCCTTAACTTAGATTTATTATGGGTTTCCTCAATGAAATTCTTGTGCGTGCAACTCCTCCTACATTTATCAATCAATTTTGACGAAACCTTTCAAACATTATCACAACTAAGTGAACATACGCATATTCCCAAATTTTTGATCTGCGACAATTTTAACCAGGTTATCTCCCTTTAACTTGGATTTATTATGGGTTTTCAAATGGGATTCTTGTGTGTGCAACTCCTACTACATTAATGAACCGATTTTGAATACATGTTGCACATTGTAAATGTGTTTTTCCAAATGTAAACCATATATGTGTGGGCTCTTTAAGTATTCAGTGCTGTTCTGTGGAAGGCCACATGCAAATACAAATTTCAACAACAAAAAATTATCTTTATGTATACATTTCCTTATGGCCTTCGCCTACATGATCAGAAGTGCATTCCTCTAAAAACCCAAAGCGGGGGTATTAATCACCTTCAGTGATAGTTCTAGTTTTTAGCTGTCCCAATACATAGAGTAAATACAGTAGTTAGTCTTTTCAGAAGTAAATGTAGTTCTAGCTACAGTTGTACCTTATTTACCTTTTTATTGATTTCTCATATGAAAGCTAACTTTCCATAACGGCATGTAATAAACTCCTTGATGAGTTCAGATCACCGGATTGGTGACTCTGCCAAGCAGGGTTAGCATTGGTTGAAGACAGGCACACCATCAATGTACAGTAGGCTTTAGTATACAGTGCCACTGTTCCCTCACCTGGGCAATTGGGATTAAGCATCTTGCACAAGGACTCAATGCAGTTACCCCTCTAAGGGATTGAACTGTGGACCTTTCAGTTTAAAATCCAATGCCACAACCACTGAGCCACAGCACTCCCTAAAATGTGATAATAAAATCAAATTATGCACTTCGTACAACTTAACACACCCATCCCACATTCATACTTCAATAATACCTCAGTGTGCAAAATTTGATGAGAACACTCATTTCATTCACGTGGTTACGCAAATGGAAATTTATGCGAACGGATGAGTGGTTAACCAAATGTTGAATCTTGAAGGTAAAGTCTGGCTCACTTGACTAGTAGAGTGCTAATTTTTTTCTCAGCCTCAAGATTTGTTCACACATTTTTGTCTTCTTACAAATCATGGGAGAGTGCCTGCACTCTTCCATAAATTGTAACAATGCAAATCAATGGAGATGAAGTAATTCTACTTACAAGATAATATGAAAGACATCCACAGAATATGAAGCCTTTAACATTAGTTACCTGCAGTTCAGAATAAAGCCCAAATTGGGCTTCTTGTACTCTACCAGTTAAGCAACCTTTCTTGTGCCTTGATAGATTTTTAGACTTTTGCCATAAGAGGCTATATGTATTTCAATTCCATGCAATATATGAATACTTGTTAACGATAAAAAAACAGATTCCCAAGAATTTTTACATTGTCGAGCGCTCGGTTAGCCATCTCCAAATCACATGAACGGTCAGTCGGTTAGTGTCATTTTTGAAATTTTGCACACTATACCTGGTAGTCGAACTTCAGAATCAAGAAGTTTTGCTTAAAGTATGTAAGCAGAAAAATCTCAAATGGAATAAAACCCGATGGAAGAAACCCCTATGAAAAAACCCTAATAAAAATCGCATGAGTAGGAAAAATTAAATTTGTGTTTTTATGTGTACCCATACTATGTATGGTACACATAATGCCGGCATCCGGGGTGGCCATCTGTCGTTTATCCATCCTTTGTCCATCCGTCTGTCTGTCTGTCCGTCCGGCCGGCATCCGTATCCATTTCTTTGGCATTCGATAACTAGAAAAATATTGCTTAGATTGTCAAGTTACTTTATATTTGTGTTCCGGTTACTGATGTGCTGAGCTGTATAGTTTTTGGTGTAAATCTGATAATCTAATCCTGAGATATTAACCCTTTATCCTTCAAATTGAAAATTCCTCCAATCCCTTTGGCATTCGATAACTTGAAAAATATTGCTTGGATTGTCAAGTTACTCTATATTTGTGTTCAGGTTACTGATGTGCCGAGCTGTATAGTTTTTGGTGTAAATCTGTTATTTTGATCCTGAGATATTAACCCTTTATCCTTCAAATTGAAAATTCCTCCAATCAATTTGGCATTCGATAACTTGAAAAATATTACTTGGATTGTCAAGTTACTTTATATTTGTGTTCAGGTTACTGATGTGCCGAGCTATATAGTTTTTGGTGTAAATCTGATAATTTAATCCTGAGATATTAACACTTTATCCTTCAAATTGAAAATTCCTCCAGTCACTTTGGCATTCGATAACTTGAAAAATATTGCTTGGATTGTCATGTTACTTTATATATTTATTCAGGTTACTGATGTGCTGTGCTGTATAGTTTTTTATGTAAATCTGATAATTTGATCCGGAGATATTAACCCTTTATCCATCAAATTAGACACACCTCCAATCCATTTCTATATGTACCCATACCATGTATGGTGTACATAATGTGATCAGTGATCTCTGTCAAACAAGATTAAATTGGTTAAATTCTTAGTTGCAGTATGAGGAAAATTTGCCAGTTGAAATTTTGATATTAACTTTGAATTGGAATTGGAAACATAATTAAATAAAAAATATGTAAAAATAATTAATTGGTTAACAAGAGAAAAAAAAATGTAGGGTTTTCTCCTACCAATGTAATTTTTGTTAGTTTTTTTTCCATAGGGTGTTATTTTAGGGGGGTTTTCTGAACATGTTACTTGGATATTTTTTTATTTATTGGGTTTAATGATACTTTCAACAGCCAGGATCACCTTGTGTCTTACAGGTTTATGGGTGGAGGAAGCCTGAGTACCTGGAGAGACTCACTGAATAGCACAAGCAACCATCAGACTCCCCAACATACTAACTCCACACAAGCAGGGTTAGCATTGGTTGGAGACAAGTGCACCATCAACAACAACACTTTCGACAGCCATGGTCACCTTGTGTTGGACAGTTTTATGGATAGAGGAAGCTGGAGTACCTGAAGAAAACCACCAAGTAGCAGCGAGCAGCTGTCAGGCTCCACAACATACTAACTCTACACAAGCAGGGTTGGCATTGGTTGAAGACAAGTGCACCAACGATGTGCATTATGCCTTATAGTACACCATGCCACAATGTGGGCAATCAGAATTAAGTGCCTTGCCCAAGGACACAAAAGAGTTACCCCTGGCAAGGTTCGAACCCTGCACCTTTTGGTTTGAAGTCCAATGCTGTAACCACTGGGCCACCGCTCTCCTCTTTCTTGGATATAGCCTTAATTATAACTTTATCACAACACATCCAGGACTTCTGTTGGTTGAAAGTCTCTAACACGAGATGACCTGGCTTTCAAAAGTGTTGTAAAATCACAGTGAAAAAAAATTGCATTGAAAGTTGAATTGTTCTTGAGCAACATGTTTATGAACAAACAGGTTGAATATCTACAGGTCAGGAGATATTTTTCTTTTCAGAGAGTTATATTTATGATGTTTTTTTCAGGAAGCCAAAGCCCTTCCAGGAGTTGGTTCTAAACTAGCTGATAAGATCTGGGAAATTATTGAGAGTGGGGACCTGAGAAAACTCAATGAACTGAAGTGTAATGAAGATGTTAGAATTATGGAATTGTTTACTGATGTATGGGGAGCTGGTCCAACAACTGCTCGAGCTTGGTATCAACAGGTAAGTCATGGAAATTATCTTTGGTTTGATATGTATCCCTGACATTATACCCCTCACTTTTTAAAATTTCCATGAGTTAGTCCCTTCGAGTGTACAAAATAGCCAATTTTTTGTCTGTTCGCAGTGTATCTCAGGTTTGGGTTGTTTCTTACATTTCATTTTCGAGAGTTATCCCCCTTTTTCAACTTAGAATTTTTTTTAATTTTCCCATCCGATGTCTGTTCAGGTCATAACTTGAACATTTGTGCTTGAATATTGATGAAATTTAATAACATTTGATCAGTCTGATGAGCTCTTTCAGTAATACATTTCATTGAAAAACTTGGCTGTCAGTGGCCATCTTGGATTTGGCATATAAATCGTCAACAATTCCTTTCACACACACACACCCTTCGGGGTGCATCTCTCACTCAATCTTTTTCATTAATTCATTTATGATTCATCAGTCCAGCACAGCAGTAGGGGTATAATGAATTACCTTTAGCCAAAACAGGCCAGTGCTATACTCAAAAATCGCCAATAAATTTCATTATATTTTCATTTTTTGTCTCAAAAACATAGGTTATCACTCCTCATTGGAACGAGCTCGATGAGCTCGTTCCAAAGAGGGGTCATTACCTACCTTTTTGAGATAAAAAATGAAAATGAAAGTGTCAATGACACTGTAGCTTAACTTGTGTGTTGTGTTTGATGAAAAGGATAATGTTCAATGTTTATGAAAGGATTATGAAATAAGACAAGAATTGTGATAATTGGGAATATGTTCATTTCTGTTCCCTGTATGCTATGTTTATGATAAAAATAATATGAGGTGTACACTGTACTAAAGATCTGAGGGGTGGGTTAATATGACCTCACAGTTAATATATGTGGCCCTCACAGTTAACATATATCAACAAAATTACAATGAAATTATTCCAAAATGAGTCATCCTATCAAGTTACATTAAAATCCCTTCATAAATATGGCCTGTAGACTGTGCTAAAGGTTTTCGGGCTTCGGGCCCCTGTAGCCGTCAGTTTCCCAATTGCGTCCAAAGGGGACGTTCTCATCTAGACATTATATGAAGTCAACCTACCAAGTTACAATGAAATCCCTCCATAAATACGACCTGTAGACTGTGCTAAAGGTTTTCGGGCTTTAGGCACCTGTAGACATCACAGTTGACCAACCACGACCAAAAGGGGATGTCATCATCTAGGCATTATATGGAGTCAACCTAACAAGTTACAATGAAATCCTTCCATAAATACGACCTACAGACATGCTAAAGGTTTTTGGGCTCGGGCAGCCATCAAGGCTGAATGATCGTGACCAAAAGGGGACGTTCTCATCTGGACACTATTTGGAGTCATCCTACCAAGCTACAATAAAATCCCTTCATAATTATGACCTGTAGACTGTTCTAAAGGTTTTCGGGCTTTGGGCCCCTGAAGCCGTCACAGTTGCCCACTCGTGTCCAAAAGGGGATGTTCTCATCTAGACATTATATGAAGTCAACCTACCAAGTTACAATGAAATCCCTTCATAAATATGACCTTAGACTGTGCTAAAGGTTTCGGGCTTTGGGCTCGTGCAGCCATCATGGTTGAATGATCGCAACCAAAGGGGACAATCTCATCTGGGCATCATCTGGAGTGATCCTGCGAAGTTACAATGAAATCCCTTCATAAATATGACCTGTAGACTGTGTTCTAGGTTTTCGGGCTTCGGGCACCTGTAGCCATCACAGTTGACCAATCATGACCAAAAGGGGATGTCATCATCTAGGCATTATATGGAGTCAACCTAACAATGTTACAATGAAATCCTTCTATAAATATAAACTTTTGCCTATGCTAAAGGTTTTTGGGCTCGGGCACCCACCAAGGCTGAATGATCACGGCCAAAATGGGACGTTCTCATCTTGACCTTATTTGGAGTCAACCTACCAAATTACAATGAAATCCCTTCATAAATATGACCTGTAGACAGTGCTAAAGGTTTTTGGGCTTCGGGCACCTTTAGCCGTTGCCCAAACATGTCCAAAAGGGGACGTTCTCATCTAGGCATTATATGAAGTCAACCTACCAAGTTACAATGAAATCCCTTCACAAATATGACTTGTAGACTGTGCTTAAGGTTTTCGGGCTTCAGGCAGCCATCATGGTTGAATAATCGCAACCAAAGGGGACAATCTCATCTGGGCATCATCTGGAATGATCCTATGAAGTTACAATGAAATCCCTTCATAAATATGGCCTGTAGACTGTGCTCAAGGTTTTTGGGCTTTGGGCACTTGTAGCCAACACAGCTGACCATTTACGACCAAAAGGGGATGTCATCATCTAGGCATTATATGGAGTCAACCTAATGGGTTACAATGAAATCCTTCCATAAATATGACCTTTTACCTATGCTAAAGGTTTTTGGGCTCGGGCACCCATCAAGGCTGAATGATCGCGATCAAAAGGGGATGTTCTCATCTAGACATTATTTGGAGCCATCCTACCAAGTTACAATGAAATCCCCTCATAAATATGACCTGTAGACTGTGCTAAAGGTTTTCGGGCTTCGGGCACCTTTAGCCGTCACAGTTGCCCAATTATGTCCAAAAGGGGACGTTCTCATCTAGACATTATATGAAGTTAACCTACCAAGTTACAATGAAATCCCTTCATAAATATGACCTGTAGACTGTGCTAAAGGTTTTCGGGCTTCGGGCTCGGGCAGCCATCATGGGTGAATGATCGCACGTTCTCATCTAGACATTATATGCAGTTAACCTACCAAGTTACAATGAAATCCCTTCATAAATATGACCTGTAGACTGTGCTAAAGGTTTTCGGGCTTCGGGCTTGGGCAGCCATCATGGGTGAATGATCGCAACCATAGGGGACAATCTCATCTGAGCATCATCTGGAGTGATCCTAAGAAGTTACAATGAAATCCCTTCATAAATATGACCTGTAGACTGTGCTCAAGGTTTTCGGGCTTCGGGCACTTGTAGCCATCACAACTGACCAATCACAACCGAAAGGGGATGTCATCATCTAGGCATTATATGGAGTCAACCTAACAGGTTACAATGAAATCCTTCCATAAATATGACCTTTTGCCTATGCTAAAGGTTTTAGGGCTCGGGCACCCATCAAGGCTGCATGATCGCGATCAAAATGGGACGTTCTCATCTAGACATTATTTGGAGTCATCCTGCCAAGTTACAATGAAATCATTTCATAAATATGACCTCTAGACTGTGCTAAAGGTTTTCGGGCTTCGGGCTCCTGTAGCCGTCACAGTTGCCCAATCACGTCCAAAGGGGGACTTTCTCATCTAGACATTGTATGAAGTCAACCCACCAAGTTACAATGAAATTCCTCAATAAATATGACCTGTAGACTGTGCTAAAGGTTTTCGGGTTTTGGGCTCGGGCAGTCATCACGGTTGGCAGATCATGCCCAAATGGGGAAATTCACATCTAGACATCATAAGGAGTCATCCTACCAAGTTACAATGAAATCCCTCCACATTAAACACGACCTGCAGACTGTGCTAAAAGTTTTTGGGTTTCGGGCTTGGGCAGCCATCACGGTTGATAGATCATGCCCAAAAGGGGACGTTCTCGTCTAGGCACTATACAGAGGCATCCTACCAAGTTACAATGAAATCCCTTCATAAATACGACCTGTAGACTGTGCTAATGGTTTTCGGGTTTTGGGCTCGGGCAGCCATACCGGTTGCCCGATCGCGACCAAAAGGGGACGTCCTCATCTAGACATGACCCCAAACCTGCATATGAAATTTCGTGACGATCAGACAAGAACTGCGGGGTGTAGCCCGTGCTAAAGGAAATGTGAACAGACGTCACAGACTCACAGACTAACAGACTCACAGACTCACAGACTAACAGACTTCCGCACGCTTGATGGCAATAGCTTATCTTGACTATGTCAAGTTAAGCTAAAAATTAGTTATTCAAGAATTTTTTTGCAAGTGTCGTCTGCTTTTCATGTTAGGTAAAGGGTTAATCAGTCTTTTATACAGACTTAAAATGCAGAAACAGTCATTGTCATGCTCACTGGAAGTGGTAAAATTTTCACAGCCGCAAAGAGGAGGGGGTCATTGTCATGACTTCTTATGTCAATAAATCACTCAAGAAAAGTTGGTTGATCACTCATCTCATGCAAACCTTATCCTAAAGTTACAGCTGGGTGTTTTTTGTTTATTTTCTGGTATGGTTCCAGTTTTTGTGGAAAACCAGAAAACTCAACCATAAGACCCTGCCAAAACTGGTCGAATGGGTTTAAAGTGTTTGTGCACAAACTGATCAAACTATTTAATTTACTGAAAGGGAAGTGAACCAGTGACCTTTATAGGTCTCTTGTCATTTAGCCCATCTGGCAAAGGATTGATTATACCATGGTCTCATTTTCTCCCTTATTAACTCGTCCACCGGAGCAAGACAGAAAACATGACACTGAGAGCACAACATAGATTGAATGAACTAAATTCATTTGTTACCCTAAGGCCACACAAAGTAGATCTTCTGTTTCTCAGGCCACTATTTGTAAAATTGCATGCGGGCGAGCGTTTTTTTTATTTTATTTTTTATTTCAGTAATTACTTCTTTGCCATCAAAAGTTCATGTTCTTGGTTCAAGTTTTAGGCCTCATAATCTACAGAATAGCACGGGTGGTGGTGTATTTCATCCCTTGAGTGCAAGAAGGCTTTGCAATGCTGAAGCATTGCAAAGCCTTCTTGCACTCAAGGGACAAATTCATCAAATTTTTTAACTTGGGTAAAATATCAGACATAAATCATGTAATTTTTATTTTTTTTAAGTTTAAATTGGTTATAAAAAGAGAGCATGCGGCGACCAAAAGGACCATGTGGGAGGGCCTGAGAAACAGATTTTTTATTTTTTAGGCCTAATTTATGTTTTTTTCTGACTCAATAGGCTCAGCAACTTAACCCTAAGAGATACCTACATACAGGGTTTTTGTGATGAGTGGTTTTGTTCAAATTATTGCAGATTTTTCCAAAATCAGGAGCTTGAATTGTTATTTACAGTATGTTCTTAACACATGGAAAAACAAAATCGAAACTGTGGTCTTTTTCCAGAAACTAAACCAAATCTGAAAATTCCCAAACTCCAAGCTCTACCTAAACTAATATATAGTAAGTACCCAATGTCCCCAGAATATACCACCCACAGTTCTGTGATAAAAAGTGGTATTTTTCTCAGTTAAATCATGACACAAGTTCACACCAGTGGTCAAGATTTAAGAAATGAAATATTTTGAAACCAAGACCAAATCAAGAAAAACAAACAAAATAGAATCTCAGATTTATGTTCTCACATTACGCATCAATAGTTGAGATATCATAAATACAGTACGGCCACTGTGGACTGGTCACTTTCCACGGGTGGGCAATATTTCAAATGATGCAATAATATTAGATTACAAACACAAATTATAGGAGTAATCATCAAAAATTTAATTAATGAAGCACTGGGTACAACCCGGTGCTTCATTAATTAAATTTTTACTGATGACGATTTCTATTACCTGGTAAATGAATGCATGGACATCACTGCCTGTGTGGAGATTACAACCAGCCCATGGTGGCTGAACTGTAACAGGAGGAGAGATAAGTGTGGGAGCAGGGGGTTTCAAACTGTTGACCTCTAGCTCACAAAGCGACTGATTTGCCACGAGACTAAGAGATCCAGACCAACCAGACTGGTTGGTAAGTGGCCTTTATACCTTGACCAATACACTACTCTCCCCTTCTTTTCAGATTCACCACATGTGAATCTCACCCAGGTTTCTCCCTCAGAGCGGTCGAAGCACCTGCAGTGCCACCTACTGCTGAGCATCGGATGACCCCCTAAATGTAACAGGAGGAGAGATAAGTGCGGGAGCCGGGGTTTGAACCATCCACCTCTAGCTCACAAAGCAACCGATTTACCATGAGACTAAGAGATCCGGACCAACCTGGCTGGTTGGTAAGTGGCCTTTATACATTGACCGCTACAGTACTGTAAGATATTGCAAACTCAAGACTGAATCAAAGAAGACCAACAAAAATCCAGAATTAATTGTTCCTGTGTTTTTTACCCCCGTCGCCAGCAGCAGAACAGGTTTAATAACCGCTCGACACTGTCCATCAGTCCATCCGTCAGTCCGTCCATCCGTCCGAAACACTTCTTCCGTCAAAGTTTTCTTGGCTTCTATGAAAGGGAATGATTTTATATTTGGTCTGCTGCTTCATAATGATGAGTTGTATCGTGTATCTAATTTTCAGATCTGCCGTGCAGCCACTTCGTGTTTGCTGATACTTTGAAATTTGACTGTACTCACTGAACATTGAAATTTTTCGTCACACTTTTCTCAGCTTCTATGCGACGGATTCATTCAATATTTCACCTGGAGCTTGATAATGTTGAGTTGTATCGTGTATGCAATAATCAATCAGGTCCAGACCCAGTATTGGTCTTGGCTTGTTCTGATTAGTAAGATTTCTATAAATACTGTCAGGAGAAAAGTGGAAAGATAATTTTGACCGAATCACAACCCAGTTGTGTCATCCTGTAAAAATTCTCTGTCCACTAATCCTGACCAATGGTAACTGTGTAGTGTCCTTGAGTAAGATACTTAATCCCCACTGGCCATGGCATGGGTGTGTTAAGTTGTATGAAGTGCATAATTTATTTTTATTGTCGTATATTAGGGTGCATGGTGGCTCAGTGATTATGGCATTGGACTTTTACCCTTTACCCAACATAACGATTATAAGTTATGGCCTATCCTTGGAATGAGCTCATTCCAATGAGGGGTCATAACCTTTGTTTTTGAGACGAAAAATAAAAAAATTAGTTATTCAACAATTTTGTTTGCAAGTGTCATCTGCTTTTCATGTTAGGTAAAGGGTTAAACCAAAAGGTCTACATTTTGATCTCTGCCAGGGGTTATGGCCCTTTGAATATACAAAAATAGGCTATTTTTTGTCTGTTTGCCTCGTATCTCAGGTTTGGGTTATTGGATCTAAATGAAATTTGGAATGAAAATTGTTTATCGGAAAGGCTTTCCAATAAATCTCTAATAATATTTCTTACTTTTCACTTTTTGGACTTATCCCCCTTTTTAACTTTGAAAATTGGCTGTTTGCCTCGTAAAATGGCCAATTTTTTTCTGTTCGCCTCATATTTCAGGCTTGGGTTCTCAGGTTGCAATGAAATTTGGAATGAAGATTGTTTAAGGGAAAGGCTGTCAAACGAGTCATGTCCCTCCAGTAAAACAAAGAAAATACATGTAAATCACTTCCCCACATGTGGCATTATGTCTTTGTTCTATACGGTTTGGGTTATCAGAAATTTGGAATGAAGATTGTATGGGAAAGGCTTTCAAGTGAGTTAAGTCCCTGCAGTAAAACAAAGAAAATGCATGCAAATCACCTCCCACATGTGGCATTATGTCTTTGTTCTAAATTTCTTATGTGAATTGTCCAATTGTCACTAGATTTCAGTAACAGGTGTTTCTGGCCTTCACAATTACCTTGCTTAAAACAAAGACAATAATTTTGCTGTTTGCTGGTAAAATAGCCAATTATTTGTCTGTTCGCCCGATATTTCTGGTTTGGGTTTAGCGGCTCTCACTGAAATTTGGAATGAAGATTGTTTATGGGAATAACTTTACCAGTATGATGGCTCATTCTCTTGTCATTGTTTAGCGGTATGCACCGTGGGGGTATGCCCTGGGGCGTTGCCTCCCTCTTGTTAAAAACTGTTCTGTGGTACGTATACCTATGAACATTGTTCAGTTGAACTTTAAAAACGTTCATTTGCATATGCACAGTGGATTAGTTTCTGCGAATACTCAGTACTCATAGACACTGCATAGGGCAGCAGAGAAATTTAGTACATCATAATTCTTTGATCTTAAACTGCCAAAGGGACCAAATTAAAAAAAATAAAAGATCTCCAAAGAGTCACAATTTCATATGAAATTTCTGTACCAAGTTCACTAAAATTGATCAGAGCCAATGTTTACCGAGGCTCAAATTGATTTTAGTGAATGGGGTTTGCGAAATCTCATGTCAGATCATGATTAATGTGAAATTCTTTTTTATCACATAATGCTGCATAATGTGTAATTTACCCTTATAGCTAACATATCAACTAAAGTTGGCTAACGCTGTTCACAAAAACTGCTAGCCAAATTATTTTTTTTCAAGTTTTGCCTCAAAAATATAGCTTATGATACCTCACTGGTTCCAGTGAGGTCATCAAAAGCTTTATTTTCGAGACAAAAAAAGAAAATATTTAGTTATTCAGGTAATCTTTTCTGCAAATGTTGTCTGCTGTTTGTATCAGGTAGACAGTTAATGAAAAATAAGAGAAGATTAATTCAGTTCTACTTTTGAAACCAGTTATTTTGAGGCTTTGTGCAGAAATGTGTATGAGAAGGGTGTTTTGAAATGGAGGTTTATTTTCCAAGCACAAAAAATATATATATTTTTAATTTCTAATTTATTATGAATGAACTTGAAAACATGACAGTACATACTCATCACAATAAATAAAGGACTTTACATCATATTCCGATATAATAGTATTAAAACATTTTTATGCCCCCAACCCTCTCGGGGGCATTATGTTTTCACCATGTCTGTCCATTCATCTTCCCATTCGTCCATCTGTCCATCATCCATTGTCTGGCCATTAACATGTGGTTTCCGCTTATTTGATCAAATCATAATTTTAGGGGTTACTTGTGGATGTCTATACAATGCTTTCTTTCAATTTTGGTCCAGCTAACCAATTCAATTGAATTTGGTTTCCGTCCACTAACTAATGGATGTGCAAGACACTTCACCCCCATTGCCCACGTGGGGGCAGGGTGGCGTTGTGTACTAAGGCATACTGCACGTCGATGGTGCACCTGTCTTCAACCAATGCTAACCCTGCTTGTGTGGAGTTTGTATGTTGGGGAGCTGACAGTTGCTCGCCATTGCTCGGTGGTTCTCTCCGGGTACTCCAGCTTCCTCCACCCGTAAAACTGTCATGGTCATGATTAGCCATTGTGCAGAAATATGTGACCTTTAACACCGATAAATAAATAAATAATCTTAACAATATAGTTTTATATGTCAGAGTTCGTGAAGGCATGGTCCTAACTCAGATCTCCGGTCATTACCCTTTCCTCCCACTTCCCTGTTAGGGAAGTGGGAGGATGGGATAATGACCAGATGTCCAATCCTTGAATTTTGGCTATTGTAGGACCTTGAAATATGCTGAAATATATTGAGAAACAGCCTTGAATAGCCTTGAATTTTGTTTGCAGGAACTTGAGGAAATTTTACCCCTTTTTAAAGGAATATTTTAATTTGCATATGCTATTTATACTTTTAAAGACCGAGAAGTATTTTCAGTGACAATAGGATAGTTTACCCACCTGACTGAAGCTAATTTATTTTGTTAAATTCACCTTTAGTGTCATAAATGAATCTTTTCACACAAAGATAGCTGACTTGTTGTTTACACCACATTTAGAAAAGACAAAGTTTTGTTGCTGGACAAGAAAGGTTTTGTCAGTTCTTTATGTGGGGGATTATTGTACCATAAAAACTATTAACAGTTTACTGTCAGACAAAATTTGCAATTAACAAAGTCACCACACCATATTGTAACACATAGTTTGCTGAAATATAAGTATTATTTCATCCATAAGACTTTTAAAAAAAACAACATAAAGCCAAAACAAACAAAAAACAGTGAACACATAACTATAGAAATAAACTCTTTTGCCTGTTTCAGATAAATTAAAAATGATTATGGGCAATCTCAAGAGAAGAAAAAAATTAATAACTGCTGAGCAACTCTTAAAAAAAGAGTAAAAATAATCTCAAAATATCCCAAACAGAATATTTTATTTCTTATTTGTTATTTTTTTTGCTAATTAATTATAAATAAACATTTTCATCTTGAAGGTTTACTTGCCTTCAATTTGCTCAAGGACAGGTCAATGTGTAATGAAAATGTATGTTATCAAACTGTGTGGTTTGGATATCAGACCTCTTATAGTGGAGCTGTATTATGTATACTTCTAGGGTTTTCGCACTCTTGATGATCTAAAGATGAAAGCTAACTTGACACACCAACAGAAAATAGGCTTGTCTCACTATCATGATTTCTTGGAAAGAATGCCAAGAGCAGAGGCTGGTGAAATAGAGAGAACAGTGAGTTTCATTTTATCCTGATCGCTGAAGGCGTTTCATTTTCTCATTTTTTCAAGTTTAAGGAAGGGTGTACAGATTATTACAGAATGTACTTCAAGTGGCCAAACTGCTTGCACCATTTTGTGGAGTGTAAATGTAAACTGGGCATGCTAGGGCTGGGCAGATTTTTGGTTTTCAGTTTGGTTCTGGTTTTTGCAGCAAACTTGAAAACCGAACTGCAAGACCCAGCAAAAAAACGGAATGGTGGTTTTACTGTGTTTTTTTGCATAAACTGATAAACTATCTTATTGAGAGGGAACTGGACAATGACCACTATGGACAACAGTGGAATCTTGTTTATAGAATAGCCCCTTTGCCAATGAAAGTTATTCAATTAACAGGAGTATTCAATTAACAGGGATTGTGTCACTTTCCTGTATTCTAGAGATACACTTAGCATTTATTCTATTATATCTTGTTTGACAGAGCTCACTGAGCTCTGTCAAACAAGATATAATAGATTAAATGCCTGTATTGGATGAACTGAGGCCAAATAGGTCTATAAACAAAGGAAAACTGGGGAGTGTCAGGGTAATTTCTCGACAGGTTAAAAGATTTTTATTGAATTAACAGGAGTTTATTCTATAACCTATATTCAATTAACAGGTCAGATTTGGGCTGGAGGTATGGTAAATGGTTTTGTGTTGGGAAATTATAATCAGTTAACACGGTTATTCAGTTAAGAGATATCCAATTAAGTAGGCTCCACTGTATCATCAGTTCGTCAATCCGGCCACGTGGCAAAATATGTTGTGTTCTCATTCTCACATTTTCTCCGTTATTGAGTCATTCGGTTCTCATCAGATCACCAAAGTTAAGCAATGTCGAGCCTGGTTAATCCTTGGATGAGTGACCATCTGAGCGATCGATTCGGACTCCTGCGTTGTGTCCTTGGGCAAGGCTCTTCACCCCGATTGCTCACATGGGGCACGATGATGCCGTGCACTAAGGCGTACTGCACGTCGATGGTGCACATGTCTTCAACCAATCTAACCCTGCCTGTGCTGCTGTGCAGAGTTACGATGTTGGGGAGCTGGCAGCTCCGGGTACTCCGGCTTCCTCCACCCATAAAACTGATTAGCCATTGTGCATAAGTATGTGACCTTAAACACCAATAAATAAATAATATTGAGTCATTCACTGGATAAGTCAATAAGGGAGAAAATATGACAATGAGAACACAGCATAGTTTAGATGATCTTTATTCATTTGTTACCCTGATTTGTGTTTTTTTTTCTGACTGTATAGGCTTAGCTACTGATTTCCCAGAACCCCTAAGAATGATCAAAGGGAAGTTAGGCTCAATCTAATAAGCTTTTGTGGTGACTTGTGTTGTACAAACTATTGCAAATTTTTCCAAGTTAAGGTGCCTGGAGTATAATTTACTATCTGTTCTTAACCCTTTACCCAACGTAACGGCCAAAACTGGTCAGAGCTATTCTCAAAAATCGCCAATTAATTTTCATTTTTTGTCTCAAAAACATAGGTTATGACCCCTCTTTGGAACGAGCTCATTGAGCTCATTCCAATGAGGGGTCATAACCTATGTTTTTGAGACAAAAAATTAGTTATTCAAGAATTTAGTTTGCAAGTGTTGTCTGCTTTTCATGTTAGGTAAAGGGTTATCACATAGAAAAAATAAACTGAAACCAAGGTTTTTTCCTGAAACTGAACCAAAACCTCCCAGCTCTAGGTCATGCCTTTCCTTGATGGGCAAGCAACAGCTCACACTCACCTCATTCTCACTTAGTTCATTATTATGGCAAGTTCCTCATTGCTCCTCTTCAAAAATTTCAGTAATTCTCACCCCCATAATTCACATCAAATGGTAGACATAAAGAGACGTAACTGTGGCTAAATGGTAATCACACAAATAAAATTGAAAGTTGAAAGAAAAGAAAATCATTTCTGGGAATTTGATTCGATTTAACAGTGCCAGTGAGAGAACATTGATTCATTATGTACTGATAGGCGATACTATAATAAAATTCCACCCTTTTTAGCTTAACTTGGCAAAGTCAAGAAAAGCTATTGCCATCATGCAAGACTGTGAGTCTGTTCACATTTTCCTTTAGCACAGGCTACACCCCGTAGTTTTTGTCTGATCATCTCGATATTACTTGATAAAGATGACTCTGTATGCTGTCTAGATGAGAACTTCCCCATTTGATCGCGATCTGTCAACCATGACAACTGCCCTGAGTCCAAAACCCGAAAACCTTTAGCACAGTCTACAGGTCATATTTATGGAGGGATTTCATTGTAACTTGGTAGGTTGACTTCATATAATGTCTAGATGAGAACATCCCCTTTTAGACGCAATTGGTCAACTCTGATGGCTACAGGGGCCCGAAAACCTTTAGCACAGTCTACAGGTCATATTTATGAAGGGATTTCAGTGTAACTTGGTAGGATGACTCCAAATAATGTCTAGATGAGAACGTCTTCTTTTGGTCGCGATCATTCAGCCATGATGGCTGCCCGAGCCCAAAACCCGAAAACCTTTAGCATAGTCTATAGGTCGTATTTATGGAAGGATTTTATTGTAACTTGTTAGGTTGACACCATATAATGCCTAGATGATGACATCCCCTTTTGGTTGTGATTGGTCAACTGTGATGGCTACAGGGGCCCAAAAACTTTTAGCACAGTATACAGGTGATATATATGAAGGGAGTTCATTGAACTTCGTAGGATCACTCCAGATAATGCCCAGATGAGAATGTCCCCTTTTAGTCGCGATCATTCAGCCATGATGGCTGCCCGAGCCCAAAAGTACAGACTACAGGTTGTATTTGTGAAGGGATTTCATTGTAACTTGGTAGAATGACTCAGTATAATGTCGAGATGATGACGTCCCCTTTTAGTTGCAAATGGTCAACTGTGATGGCTACACAGGCCTGAAGTCCGAAAACCTTTAGCACAGTCTACAGGCCATATTTATGAAGGAATTTCATTGTAACTTGATAGGATGACTCGTTTTGGAATAATTTCACTGTAACTTGGTAACTTTTGTTCACATACGTTAACTGTGAGGGCCACATACATTAACTGTGAAGACCACATTAATCCACCCCTCAGTTCTTTAGTACAGTTTATACCTCATATTATTTTTATTAAAAACATTGCATACAGGGAACAGAAATTAACATATTCCCAATTATCACAATTCTTGTCTTATTTCATAATCCTTTCATAAACATTGAACATTATCCTTT
This sequence comes from Pictodentalium vernedei, assembly GCA_031216915.1. NCBI lineage: Eukaryota > Metazoa > Mollusca > Scaphopoda > Dentaliida > Dentaliidae > Pictodentalium > Pictodentalium vernedei. The sequence goes on from CM062295.1 coordinate 616,668,973, forward strand.
TCATCAAACACAACACACAGACAAGTTGAGCTACAGTGTAATTGACACTTTCATTTTTATTCTTGTCAACATTTTCATTTGAATTACTTTATGAGTAATCAAAACTCCTCAACTTGTCAGCTAAAACAAGCTATTAATTAAAAATAGAATATGTTTCATTTTTGGAATTCACTGAAAAAAACTTTCCACAATTGGGTCCAGAAGCAGTGTTCACGCTGCTGATAGCCATTTTCGCAAATTGCGAAAAAAAATCAAAAGTGGCAAAAAAAAAGTCAGTGGTTGGCAAAAAAAAAATGGCTAAATGATATTTCTGTCCTCTTGGGAAGAAATTACACTGAAGTAATTTCCACATTGAGTCTCACACGGCGTGTGGAATTAATTAGTTGCAGGGTTGTATTCACACCTCCATGTGGGCCTTTTCGGTGGCTTCACATTTATGTCATCAAATTGGCTACAGGCAATTAAATGATAATTTACTCGTACAAACACATGTTTTATTTGATAAGAAGAGAAAATAACGTTTGACAATTTTCCATCCGAAATAAAAACATTCAGTGCAATTTCAAAAGGAAAGGATTCAAATGTTGTCGATGACTATGTACAGTTAGCTTTGAGGCAGATGCAGCTTTTCCCAATTGTGAGCCGACTCGTCGGAATGTTGTATGGAGTCCCTGTTTCAGCAGTGGACTGTGGTGGGAGTTTTCTGTACAAAACATCATCAAAACTAGTCACAGAAATAGACTCTCTGTGGACTACAGGTAAAACTAGAAGTCCTGTCACAAAATGTGCGCTTATCTAGACTTAATTGCATGTAGGAATTGCACACAATTGCCATATCGAATGGCATCCAAAGCATGGCATGTTCTCCTGGTTACTCATAGTAAACATAAGCATGTGTCTGCCAATGGACCTCCGGGTTACCCGGAGGTCCATTGGCTGAAACATTGCTTGTGCATGGGCCATATGTACAGAATTTGATGGCCTTACTATGGTCCGAACGCGTAGATTAACGTGCAGATCGACATGCTATTTGTGCACATTTCATGACAGGACTTCTAGTTTTAACTGTATCTTAATGTTCTAATGAAAATTTCTTTAGAAGGCATACCAGTGGATGAATTTAAGTTTGATGAAGCTTTTCAGAAAATGGTCAAATATGAAGTGTCGCATAATTTTTAAATCTTAAATTTAAAAATAAGTTGTGTCATTGTTGTCTGCTAATAGTTTTGCTCTTTACTATTTCAATTAAACTGATCTCTGGTCGGAAAAATTCTCTCATATTATCTTTCTCTGATGGTGGCTAAAAAATATATGAAGTGGCTAAAAAAAGTTATAAGCTGAGTTTAACTGCCTTTTGAGAATATTACAGGCTGGTTTTGGCCATTATTTGGGGTAAAGAGTTGCTATAGATGAGAGTTGCACAAAGGCTGAACATTTGCCAGTGTTCTTTACTCAGTTAATAAGGCCACACAAAGTAGATCTTCTGTTTCTCAGGTCATTATTTGTAAAATAGCATGTGGGTGTTTTTTTATTTTATTTTTTTTGTAATTATTTCTTTGCCATCAAAAGTTCATGTTCTTGGTTTAGATTTTAGACCTCATAATCTACAGAATAGCATGGGTGGTGGTGTATTTCAACCCTTGAGTTCAAGAAGGCTTTGCAATACTAAAGCATTGCAATGCCTTCTTGCACTCAAGGGACAAATTTATAAATTTCTTTAACTTGGGTAAAATATCAGACATAAAACATTTAATTTTTTTTTTTTTTAAGTTTACATTGGTTATAAAAAGAGAACATGCGGCAGCCAAAAGGACTGTGCGGGAGGGCCTGAAAAACAGATTTTTAATCTTTTTAGGCCTAATCTAATCTTTTTTTATAAGCAGAAAGCGTGACTAACCCTGCGCAATGCACAGGCTTAGTCACACTACCTGGTTCTAAGAAATTGGTAACTGCCATATCGCACATTCCATGAAACTGTACACCCATTAACCCTTTACCAATGTAACGGCCAAAAACGGCCAGCATTATTCACAAAAATGGTCAATTAATTTTCATTATTTTTTTCATTTTTTGTCTCAAAAACATAGGTTATGACCCCTCATTGGAACAAGCTCGTCGAGCTCGTTCCAATGAGGGGTCATAACCTATGGTTTTGAGACAAAAAATGAAAAAAATTGGTTATTCAAGAATATTTTTGCAAGTGTCGTCTGCTTTTCATGTTAGGTAAAGGGTTAAGGCTGTGCAATGCACCTGGTTTGTTGCATAACAGAGATGATCTTATTTATAACCAGAAAGGAAATAGTCAATAAACTAGGGCTGCACGATAGTCAAAACGTTCAAAAAAATACCGCGGAATACCAGTATATCGAAAACTGTTCAGATATATGAACACAAGTACCATGATCGAGACTCGAGGCATCACAGTCAGAACGATTTAGCATGCCTTGATGATGCAGTTCAAAAAGTCTTTACCCAACGCAGACGATATCAAAATTTATTATTTTCAAAATTAGTTTATCAGATTTTCCTCAAAGATTTCAACAAAACTATATCATGTGACCCCTCATTAGAATGAGCTCAACGAGCTCATTCCAATGAGGGGTCACATGATATAGTTTTGTTGAAATTTTTTAAAATTATTTTTTCAACTGCTGAATTTGTATATTACGAGGGCACAAGCAGACGATTCCTTGGATAAAGGGATAATATTGTTCATTCAGGGGTACACTTAAAAAACTCAAGACATCTTGAAAATTAAATTGTGGGTAAATAAATAATGACGATAAACCGATATTTTTGTAATTATATTGGTTTGAATACCGGTATATATCGGTTTATCGATATACCGTGCACCCCTACAATAAACCTGTGCATCGCACAGGGTTAGTTAGTAAGATAACCATATGCATTACCAAGGATTAGTTGACAGGCTGTCATATCGCACACTGCATGAAAGTAGTCACTGACTGAAGCTGTAAAAATATTCAGGGTTAGTTGGTTACATGTTACATTGGGTGTAGAATTCAAGGAACTAATGGAGTTACTTATATTGGATCGTGGAAATTTTTTTATAGTGAATTCTAAAAATGAAAACATATTCTCTTTTCAGTTAACTCGTAGCACTCTGATAGTATTTCAAAATTTCCAATGAAAAATTTAACAAAATATGTCTTGTTTGACTGAGCTCTGTCAAATAAGATATAATTTATTAAATTCTCAGATGCATTGTGGGAAAAATTTGCTGAGTGCAGAGGGTTAATAGGTTGTTCTATTTGAATCACTCGTCCCAGCCAGAAAATAAGTGGACTGTCATCTGCAAAATGAGCCCCCCCCCCCCCCCCCAGAGGGTGAATTTAGTGATGCTACCCTGTATAGCAGGGTAGCATCACCAAATTTATGCTCTGTGAACCTCAATCTGAATCAGGGTCTCAAAACTAAAACAGAAAGAGGCACCTGGAGGATAAATTGGCCAACTGTATGGGGTGGAATCATAAAATTCACCCTCTAGGGACCGCATTCTGCAAATGTCAGACTGCTTATTTTCAGGCCTGCACTCGTCCACACTGTATCCAGAAGAACTGCTGCTCACTTGCCATAAACATTTTTGAGGAGAGCTCACCTTCGATTTGTTCATGAACAGGCCTGTCAGGGTACAGTGGAATCCAGTGAATTGCCAGTTTGCCAATGAATAATGTTCAATTAACCCTTTACCCACTCCAATGCACACAGTATCAAAATTTGTTATTATAATTATTTTTAAAAAAAAACATATCATATGACCCCTCATTGGAACAGGCTGAGTGATTTCATTCCACCAAAGTATCTTATTTTTAGCTCTGCCTGACAAGTGTCGGGGGAGATTTTCTAGTAATGATTTGTAGAACGTCCGTCTGTCGTCAACATTTTGTTTGTCCAGGCCATAATTTCCTAACCACTAAATATTTTTTTGACAAAACTTTATAACCTTTATAATAAAATGTATTATCAAAAGACAGTGTGTCACAAATTAAAAATATGGTATGTCCCCCCCCCCCCCCCCCCCCCCCACCCCACAGGGTCAAAATGTATTATCAAAAGACAGTGTGTCATAAATTAAAAATATGGTAGGTACCCCTCAGGATCAAAATCTATTATCAAAAGAGAGTGTGCCACAAATTAAAAATATGGTATGTGCCACTCAGGGTCAAAATGTATTATCAAAAGACATTGTGTCACAAATTATTATATGGTATGTGCCCCATAAGGTCAAGGTCACAGGCCCTATGTCAACGTGACAGAAAAACTTTGACATTTCACTGTCACATTTGTCTGTCACGTTTATCATACGGTATGATTGACAGATCTTATTCATACTTGGTACAATTATTGCTCATGATTCGAGTGTGTCGCAACTTTGATCCAAGGTCATATCATCAAGGTCAAGGTCACAGACAGGAAAACTTTGATATTGTTATACAGAATCTTGTCTGGTCGGTATAATTGAATCTATGTGACATATCTTGTTTCTATTATATTTTGTTTGACAGACTCCAGTGCATCCAAAAATGACCTGCAAACTATGTGCCAAGACAGAGCTCGACAGGCTGAGAGGCTTCTTGGTTTTTTTTTAAATAATTTTTCCCAACTCCACAATTCTTATAATTACAAGGGAGGATCTGTCCGATTTGTTAGGTAAAAGATTAACATGACTATTCACTGGACACAGATTTGATTATTTTCTTGTATTCTGTAGATAATCTGAGCATTTAATCTATTTTATTATATACTTAACATGGAAATCAACCTGATACCACTAATTTGGACCCCTAGCTTTTATCCAATCTGACAGAAAGCAAGAGCATTGAACCCATGTCCCACCCTCTCAAATGGGGCTATCAACCAACCTGTTATATCTGTATTATGATTGCACTCCAGGGGCTTAAGAGTTGTGAAATATAAATACCCAATTGTTTCCAATCTGCAGATGTTTTATGGCTGAAACACTCTTGTTTGCATTTTAAAATCAGGCATAAACATTAACATTAAATTGAAGATCATTAACCCTTCATCTAGTGTAAAGGCCAATAATACCGACCAGCACTATTCACAAAAATTGCCATTCAAATATCCATATTTTTCCATTTTTGTCTCAAAAATATAGATTATGTCACCTCATTGGAATGAGCTTGTTTAGCTCGTTCCAATGAGATGCCAAAAGCTATATTTTTTACACGAATATTGAAAAAAAATTTGTTATTCAAGAATTCTGTTTGCAAGTGTCATCTGCATTTTGTGTTAGGTAAATTAAATGACATAAAAATATGAACAGTTTGTGTTATCTGTGATAGCTTTGATGACGAGAAATTACTTAAATATTACACATAATTATTATTATATGAATGACATATTGTGATGACATTTTAGTTGTATATAAACAATTTTATTTTACAGTAAGCAACAAGCATATGCAAACAGTGTAAAGCAAATAAAGTGGCTTTCAGCCATGATAGTGTCTTCTTTAAATCAACCAGTTAACAGACCACTAATCTTGTAATATGTCTGTTTTTTAACCAATCAGTGACATCATTACAAAAGTATTTTTGTATCCTTAATAGGTTAGAAAAGCAGCAGAATCATTAGTTGATGGTGTTATAGCTCAGGCATGTGGCTCTTATAGGCGAGGTAAAGCAACATGTGGTGATGTTGATGTGTTGGTGACACACCCAGATGGTAAATCACATAAGGGATTATTTGCTAAACTACTGGCCAAACTGAAGGAAGAAGGTAAGTCAATCTTTTGCCATCTGTCTTCATCAAAAAGTTCACTTCTCTATATGTTTATTACCCACACCATTGGTAGCAAAAGCATCATTTTGTGTTTTTCAGTAAGAGTGTGTTTTGTAAGGGCCAGTTGATTATGAAAAGTATACACTACTTCATTTCTGTATTGAAAAAAAATAGCCTGAAGAGTGAAAAAAAACTAAACATTTAATAAATGAAGAGTTACCGAATATGAATCCCTTTGAATTGAAGATAGGGACTTTTTACTGTTCATAAAATCTTTGAACCTCATTTCCTCTTTGAATGAAGATATCACTTGTCCTCATTTTTTCCTTGTTCCTTAAGGAACTGGAGATTTTTATATATTTTTGCGGCATTTTTCGACAGTGTACAGTTAAAACTAGAAGTCCTGTCACAATATGTGTGCTTAGCTAGTCCTAATTGTGCATAGGAATTGCGCACAATTGCCATATCGAATGGCATCCAAAACACAGCAGGTTCTCCTGGTTACTCATAGCAAGCACAGGCAATGTTTCTGCCAGTGGACCTCCATTGCTTGTGCACAGGCCATATGTACAGAATTTGATATCCTTGCTATGGTCATAAGTTCATAATGCGTAGATTAACATGCAGATTGACGTGCTATTTGTGCACATTACATGACAGGACTTATAGTTTTAACTGTATATCCTATAGCTTTGCAGTTGTTTCTATGCGTGTCTTGGCTGCCTATGAAGAAACAACTGCAACAGTACCTCATTTGTAACTTGCAGGGTTACCAAAAGACTGATACAATGGAGCCCACTTAATTGGATATCTCTCAGCTGAATACCCCCCTGTTAATTGATTATAATTTCCCAACACAAAACCATTTCTTATCAACCTACCCACAATTGTTTACTACAGGCTTGCACTACAGTGGAAGTCCCTAACTCGGATAATATACTCTCTATTTTTGTCTTTCCCAAGCAATTTGGGAAAGAAAAGTGGTGCAAAAGCACCAAGAAAAAAATAAGCCAAAACTGGGTCGAGTGCAACCACCGCAGACCCAGTACGGGATGCTCTCTTCCAAGTACAACTCCACGACATCCGTTGCCAGTGTGCATATGCGTCGCTAATAACTCATTCTTTTTTTATCCGAAACACGTGAAAGATGTGTCTCTGCCATATGCATTATGAAACAGTGATAATTCAACTCGTCGATAATGGTTTTCCTGTGTCTGGAATTATGGATCTGAAGATCGTATAGTAACAGGACTGTGTTTTATATATTCTCGTTAATATTTTCAACCACATTCTCATTGTATATTATTTACTATTCGTTTTCGCGAATGTTTTGTTTTCGACTTCTTGTCAACACGGTTCGACAATGAATTTTTCGGTTGATAAATTTAATTGTTATTGGAGTTTGGTGTCAATCAGGGACTGTCTGGACAGGATTCCTTCACTCTGTTGACGGCTGAATTTCTGGGGTTTTTTCGGTCCCTTACGGCCATCTGGGTTCTGTCGTGTACCCACCGTTTTTTTTTTTCTGCCACCTTCTCTCGTAGTTGAGGGTGTTCTTCTACTTTCTGTTTCTGCTGAGTTCACCTTTTTCTTCTACTGCTGTCACCTCTGTTATTTCCAGTTCAGTTCCTTTAGGGCAACTCCTTTTGCCCTCGACTTGGTGCATTCTCGTGTCCGTTTCTTCCGCCCCCGTGGGTGGTGTGGAACGCTGTCGTTTCAGGAGCCTCCCGACTCGACCACATCTCATGTGAGTTATACCCCCTCTGTGGGGGATGTGCAGCTCCTCCCATACCTGCGGGGGGAAATGCTGTCATTTTGGCCCCCCCCCCCCCACCCCCCTGACTCGACCACGTTTGGTGTGTGTTATACCCCCTCCGTGGGGGGGAGGGAATGCTGTTGTTTTGGGGGCCCCCGACTCGACCACTTCTGGTGTGAGTTATACCCCCTCTCACACCCCCCCTCTCCCCCTCTGTGGGGGATGTGCAGCTCCTCCCACTCCCATGGGGGTGGGGAACGCTGTAATTTGGGGCCGCCGACTCGACCACGTCTGGTGAGAATTGCTCCCCCTCCATGGGGGATGTGTATCTCCTCCCGCACCAGCGGGAGTGGAGAACGCTGTCGTTTCGGGGCTTCCCGACTCGGCCATGTCTGGTGAGAGTTATTCCCCTTCCGTGGGGAATGTGCAGTTTTTTTTTACTGTGGTGGATACTGTGGGAGCTGTTGGATTTCTGGTGAAGAGATGCCTGGTTCCGGGACTATGTGCCCTCTCCAGTCGACATCTGAGGCTGTCACTGGGGTTGTGACTCCTCCTTTGGAGGCCGAGCTAGGTGGCTCTCTCTGCTTTTCTGCCAGTTCCAACAGCTCCCGTCGTATCTGCTGCTACTGCTGTTCCGTCTACAATGTCATTGGGCACCATTTTTAGCTGGCCTTGGCTTATCCCTGCAAGGGTCTGTAGTGTGGTTGTGGGTTATCGGCCTCAGCCTTCCCCAACTTCAACTCGGCGAAGTTGGAAGTGGCTGCCAACTGAACCCCCTACTGTGTCCTCTCAGCTGTTGAGCACAGTAGTCTTATACCAGCAGTGGTGTCTGGGAGTGTAGACGTGGGGGTATCGGCCTCAGCCTTCCCTGGCTTCAACTCGGCGAAGTTGGAAGTGGCTGAAAGGCTGGACCCTCTACCATGGTCTCTGTGCCGTCGAGTACCACAGTTTTGTCATTGGCGTTTTCCGTCCACTCATTCTGGTCACACGGCCACTTTTGTGGGACCAACGCCTTCTGTGCAGCCTGGACTTTCTGCCCCGCAGAGGTCTGTGGCAACTCTCCCGAGTTCCCGCTATGTTGATCATCGGGGTGTGTCCTACCCCTATACACTATACACGTCTGCCCTCAGATGTTTTGGCTGCCGCCCGTTGCCCCGCTTCGGGTGTATTGGAGGATCGTGACCCTTCGCTGGTTAAGAGGGTCAGGTGTGAAGCCACTTTGCTGGTTCGTTCCCAAGTCGAACCAGCTGGTACGGGCAGTGAGCTTAGGGAGGCCCTCTCCTTACTCACTCAGGTTCTGTCCAAGAGCCTTTCCGTTGCTTCCAGCGAGGCAGCGAGTGGTTTATCAGGCGCCCCCTATGGCGCCGGCTCCCGGGATTGGAAACAGGCCGCTTTCTGATCCCCCTGGTGCCTACACCATGGGAGGCGTCGGCTGGTTTGCCCACGATGGGCTATGTGTCTTCCGACTCCGGGGAGGAGTCAGTCATCCTTGATGTCGAGAGCAGCAGTCTTCTGACTTGGGGGCAGCTCTTGACTTTGTGTTTGGGTTCCTTCCAGATCTCAAACCATCCAACCAGCCGACAGTGTCAGCCAGGCCGTGATCATCGGTCATGTGCCTACAGCCTGTGGAGCAACCTGCTTCTGGGCGTCTTCGACCATGCCAGTCAGTACAGGTGGTTGAAGCATTTTCAGCATTGGACTCTACGCTGAGTTCCAAGGCTATGAAGGCTCCGTTCTTCACCAGGGTTGACACCTCTTTGCCTCTGGTGCGTTATCATTTCTACGATTTCGCCAATCCATCAGTCTGCCAGACTTTGACGGTTTTGGATCAGGACTCCAATTCCCTCAGGCTTTCCAAGCCCAAGTCAGCCGTCATTCCTATGATGACTCTGGAGTCCATGTTGGGCTGATCAGGAGGAATGCTGGGTATGCTTTCTCTCTCCGATCACGTCGTCTCTGCCTTAGCTGCCTATCTGCCTCCAGCTAGGTTTGACAATGTACAGACTCCTTTGCATGTGCTGTCCTAGGCGCTCATGCATCTTACTCACACGCATGTCTGTGACACGGCTATTTTGGAACTAGTTCAAAGGGACTCTGTGCTGGACACAGGCCGATCCCTTCCTGGGGCAGCGTGCTGCTCTTCGATCTGCTTCTTTGGCAGGTCCGCTACTGTTCCATGGGTTCCATGGGTTCCATGTCGACGTTCCGGGATGACATCCTATGTAATTCCAAAGATCAGGTGCAGCTTCCGCTCGTCTAGCTACTGGTGATTGTATTACCAATTGCTTGTACTAACTTGGTCATGTGTCAGATGTTATACTGGCAGCCTACTTGAGAAATGCTACCTTCTCCATTTATCAGCGACAGTTGCAAGAGCCGACAGAGGACCCTTGTCCTAGGGCCCCTCTTTCTTCGGCTCAGGCTGTTGTCTATTCCAGCCATTCAGCTTTTTACAGGGTCAGTTCCAGCTCCATGTTGTTCCTACCCTTTCTGTCTGTGCGTCACACAGAACCATATGGCTCATCTTTCATTGTCGTTTACTAATGTTTGTGATGCTATGGTTGATAAGCCTCGGGACCTCTTCTGTCTGTTCACGGTTTCAGTGCACTTGGGTTATGTGTAGGGTTGGTTATGCGATTCCCTCCAGCCTATTGTCTCTTCAGCCTGTAGTAATCAATTGTGGGTAGGTTGATAAGAAATTTAAATTTTATAGTAAATTTCCTTTCTTATTATACCTACCACAATTGTTTACATGGAGGCCCTCCCATCTTCTTATACGGGTAAGAATCTCTCTAACTCTCACGTTGGCGGATTCAAAAGAATGAGTTATTAGCGATGCATATGTGCACTGGCAACGGAAGTCGTGGAGTTGTACTTGGAAGAGAGCGTCCCATACTGGGTCTGTGCCGGTTTCACTCGACCCAGTTTTGGCTTATTTTTTTCTTGGTGCTTTTGCACCACTTTTCTTTCCCAAATTCCTTGGGAAAGACAAAAATAGAGAGTATATCATCCGAGTTAGGGACTTCCACTGTAGTGCAAGCCTGTAGTAAACAATTGTGGCAGGTATAATAAGAAAGGAAATTTACTATAAAATTTAAATTTATCATACTTCCAGTACAAATTTGACCTGTTAATTGAATATAGGTTATAGAATAAAATTAAATAAATGTTAATTGAATAAAAAATCTTGTCAAGAAATTACCCTGACTCTCCCTAGTTTTCCTTTGTTTATAGACGTATTTGGCCTCAGTACATCCAATACAGGCATTTAATCTATTATATCTTGTTTGACAGATCTCATGAAACTCTGTCAAACAAGATATAATAAAATAAATGCTAAGTTTATCTCTAGAATATAGGAAAGTGACACAATCCCTGTTAATTGACAAAGTGTCTATTCAATTAACAGGGTCCCACTGTTGCAGTAAAAAGTGATCACAGTCAGAACTAGGACCCAAAGGGTTAAAAATATCAATAAAGGTTTTATCCTCTATTATCTGAACTTTCTGGTTTCTGGTTAAAATCTAACTGTATGTAGGGTTACCCCCTTTACCTAACATGAATAGCAGAGACCACAAGTTTTTAATATCCACTGCAAGGAGTTGTGGGGGTTATACTGGAATCTTCTTGCCCATCTTTCTGTCTGTCCATCTATCAATCTGTCCATCTGTCTGCCCCTTTTGACTTAAAATAATTTGCTGCTAGGTCTAAATTTTGTCTGAAGATTTTCTCTGATGTTTATAAGCCAATCCTGTTGAAACTTGGTATGCATGTTTACCACCATGGCAACCTGTAATTTGCTGCCAGGTCTAAATTTTGTCTGGAGATTTTCTCTGATGTTTCTAGGCCAATCCTGTTGAAACTTGGTATGCATGTTTACCACCATGGGAACCTATGCACCTGTTTCAAATTTTGTGAGCATGGTAAGAAAATGAGGAAACTACACATCTGCAGTTTTAATCTGGATGTGCATTTCAGTACCGTGGTGCACATTTTATACTATTGCTTTAGCGGTATGCCAATCATTGCAGCAGGGGGTATTGATAGGCCCATCCAGGAACAGTCACACCTCTAGTTTATTTTTCAATAACTAGAAAAACATAATATATGACACTTATTAGAATGAGCTCAACTAGCTTGTTGCAACCAAGGATCACAAACTATGTTTTTGAGGCAACAACAAAAACTTAATCAAATATGGATGGAGATTTTTGTGAGTTGGGCTGGCCGTAAATGGCCACAATGATAGGTAAAAGGGTTACAGTTTAATGATGGAATCTCCAAATGTTTTGTTTCCATGGTGACCAACGGAATTTGACCTCAGTCCCAACAGCCTATAGCTGTAGCTATCCCAGTGCAAGGAAGTGTGATGGCTCATTGGTTAGAGCATAGGACATCAATCCTGACTCGCATCATCGGTGTTGTGTCCTTGAGCAAGATATTTATTTATTTATTATTACTTATTTATTGGTGTTTAAGGTCACATATTTATGCACAATGGCTAATCATGAACATGACAGTTTTACGGGTGGAGGAAGCCAGAGTACCCGGAGAGAACCACCAAGCAATGGCGAGCAACTGTCAGCTCCCCAACATACTAACTCCACACAAGCAGGGTTAGCATTGGTTGAAGACAAGTGCACCATTGATGTGCAGTACGCCTTAGTACACAACGCCACCGTGCTCCCACGTGGGCAATGGAGATGAAGTGTCTTGCCCAAGGACACAATGCGGTTGCCGCACGTGGGATTCGAACCAAGGACCTCTTGGCTTGCAGCCTGCACCTCTATCTACTGAGCCACCACGCTCCCTTGAGCAAGATACATAGTCCCAAATGCTGAAGTAAGAGGTATGGTGGCACAGTGTGTTAAGGCTTTCTACACATCAGTGTTACACAAGAGGGAGTGCGGTGGCTCAGTGGTTACGACATTGAACTTCAAACTGAAAGGTCCATGGTTCGATCCCCCTCAGGGGTAACTGTGTTTTGTCCTTGGGCAAGGCACTTTATCCCAATTGCCCAGGTGGGGGCATGGTGGCACTGTGTACTAAGGCATATGTTACGTCAATGGTGGACTTGTCTCCAATCAATGCCAACCTTGCTTGTGTGGCATTAGTACATTGGGGAGTCTGGCAGATGCTCGCCATTGCTTGGTGGTTCTCTGCGGGTACTCTGGCTTTCTCCACTCATAAAACTGTCTGACATGAGGTGAGCCCTGGATGTCTAAATTGTCGTTAAAAACAAATATATACATTAATAAATAAATAAATGGTACACATGTCATCAGCTGTTAACTAACCCTTCTTGTGTGGGGGATCTGAGGATCTTTCCAGGTATTCCAGGTTTTGCCACACATAAACCTGTCTGACACGATATGACCCTGGATGTTGAAAGTGACATTAACTCCTAGCATGCACTGGTGAGGAAATCACTTGCCACTAAAATAATAAAAAATTGAACACATTTAAGCAAATATTCCCCTGCAAATCATATTGACTTTTTTGACTAGCAATTTCTTGAGTAAAAGTTTAAGGAATTTTTCATCAAATCTAGTCATGGCTGCTTCACAGCAGCCATGACTAGATTTGATAAAAAATATTTTAAAAATTCTCAGCAGGTTAAGAGTTAAATCCTAATAACCAAGCACATATAAATAAATCCCATTGCAAGACTTTATGATGCAAAAATGTGATGGAAACTGCACACATTTGGAAAAAGCCCACTAATTTATTTGAAAAGATGATATCAAGGAAAGGTATGGCCTAAAAAGGTTTAAAATCTGTTTCTCTGGCCCTTCTGCATGGTCCTTTTGGCTGCCCTATGCTCTCTTTCTATAACCAATGCAAACTTGAAAAAAATAAAATTAAATCATTTATGTCTGATATTTGACCCAAGTTAATAAAATTGATAAATTGGTCCCTCGAGTGCAACAAGGCTTTGCAATCAAAGCCTTCTTGCACTCAAGGAACAAAATACACCACCACCCATGCTATTCTGTAGATTACGAGACCTAAAAGATAAAACAAACCAAGAACATGAACTTTTGATGGCAAAGAAATAATTACAAAAATAAAAAATAAAATAAAAAAACATTCGCCCATATGAAATTTTACAAAAACTGGCCTGAGAAACAGAATATCTACTTTATGGGGCCTATAGAATAGTCCTTAAAAACACAGTACTGTGATCCCAAAAGTGATCTTTTTCTAAATCAGATTGTGATCCGATCGTGACACACCTGCAACAGTGGGTGAAAATTTTATAAATAAAGTCAAGACTGAATCAAGAAGAAGCATTAAAAATAGCATCTACAATCCAATATTCTCGTATTTCGATTTTGACAGTTGAGATATATAATGTGGAGAGGAAAGTGGACTGTAAATTTCGATCACACCATGACCCAGTTATGATTTACTCAAACTTTTCTTTCTACCCAGTACTTTTGTAATCACAGAATTGTATATGAACATGAACAAACAGCAGTCTAATGGGCATACTGTAAATTATGTAGGGTAATTCATTTCTGTTGAAAGACAACTTTGTACAAAAACAGTGGAACCCTGTTAACGCTTTACCCAGCGAATCGGCAAAAACCGCCCGCGTTATTTAAAAATTAAGCATTTGAAAAAAAATTATTTAAAAAGAATTTCAACAAAATCACATCATGAAACCCCTCATTGGAACTAGCTTATCAATCTCATTCCAGTGAGGGCTCACATGATTTGGTTTTGTTGAATATTTTTGAAAAAACAAAAATTAAAATAATAAATTTTGATATTGTCTTCATTGGGTAAAGGATTAATCGAACAGCTCTTTGCCAGTGAAAATTACATATACGTAGTTAACAGGAGTATTCAATTAACCCTTTACCTAATGAATCGGCCGTATCCACCTGCGAAATATATAAATTTAGCAATTGAAAAAGTATTATTTTTAAAAAAAATTCAACAAAATTATAAAATGTTCCCAGGCAGAAAGTTCCCGAGGCTGAATGTTCCCGTTCCCGCTGATAACTGCAGTGCATGGAGAACTTGGGGCGGGTTGTCCCAATTGGTTTGGGGCGGGTTGTCCCGTTCCCGTCCTAAAACACCCCTACACTTCTTTATCAGGGCCCAATGCGGTCGCCGTTTTTTAAAATAAATAAATACATTGTTTATTGTCTTTTGGCGAGTGTTATGTATGATTGCCATGGAATCGTTGCACATAGATGGAACGATGAGTCCGGGATTGGAAAAATGCCCAGTAAGAAGCGTCTTGTCCATTGTTTGCGATATACGGTATTTTATTGATTTCTAGTTGCGCCTCAGGCTCAAATGTGGCATTTAATATATTTTAGTTGCTGCACAATATACATAATATAGTATCTTATTTCCTGCATAATATATCACTTGTTGGATCGTGCTTTTAATTGACAGCAGGCTTCTTCTGGTTATCTGCAAGTTGCACTTGCAATATAACAATAACATGAGTTTTGAGAGCGTTATGGTTTATGGATTCGACGATTTACCCCATAGAACGACATAGATACCCCATAGAGCATGACAGGTACCCCATAAATACCCCCATAGAACATCATGGAGTGATAAACAAACATTATCACACCCTTTAAGTGTCAGTTGCTCATTTGTTGATGGAAGTTACTTCACTTGGTCGAGTTCTTGGAACCAAATGCGTCTGACTCTTGAATAATGAAAATTAATCGCCAAAAAATCCAATATATAGAATCATTATCAAATATTACACTTTTTATCATATATTAAATAGTTTATGATTATAAGTGTAATATTTGATAGTGGTCTTATGTTATATACTGGATTTTGGGCAATTATTTTTCATCAACTAAGAGTCAGACGCCAGTGGTTGAACAGGGTGGCAAAATGAAACAGAGCGTGAACAAATAACAAAAACATGTTTATGGTGTTTAGTGGTTTATTTATACTCATGCAATAGAAGGAAAAGCAGAAACAAAATGAAGATTCAAACAAGATTAACAACTTCAGAGATCAACAGATAAAGAGACTTGCTAAAAAAAACTATACATGACATTTTTGGCTGGTTATAGTTCTTGAACAAACCTATGCCGAACTTTTGAGACATACATGTATAGTTAGGCATAAAAAGGAGGTCTGTGAACACCCCTCTTGTGGTTTGATGCGGGGGTAGGGGCAGCGCACGTCGCACGTTAATTATCAAAGACTAATATAGTATTGTAGCCTGATGGGTGGGTTGGAGAGTGTGGGGAGGAGGGGGGCACAACTAAACTGTCCACAACTAAATTACCAAATATTTTCAATTTTATTCCAAAAAACATCAAGCCATATCCATTTGACCATACTCACGACGTTCCTGCATGAGTGTGTGGAGGGGGAGGGTGGGAGGAGGGAATGTTAAGAGTACATGGGGACCACTCAAGTAATCTTAAGATTATTTTGAAGGGGGTTCTCCCTCCCACACCCTTTCCTGTCTCAGGCCCAAGGATATTCTCCTGACATATCCTCGCCCTATTGGAATTAGGCCCCCACCCCCAATTGAAATCCCCCCGCTCCACTAACGGAATATTCTAAACTGCCGTAGATGATTGGTCTTGGTTATGATAATTTAGTTTTGAACAATATTTTACTTGAATGAATCATGATATATGTATCCTCTGCAAGATGAATAACAATATTTTGGGAGGTAGCGGTTTCAAAACGCGTAGCCCTATGAGTATGTGTACGAAATTGTTTGTAATCTACGTGAAAGTTTTCAAGCAGTTTCTAGAGAAAAAACTGCTCGAAAACTGCTACATAACATGGTCCATCAAGATCTAAATAAAATATATATATGTGCACAACATGCCAAACTTTCAGCACTCAAAACCATTTAAAATATAGCACTGAATCAGTAACGTGTATGGTAGGCTTCATTTTCCTAACAACTTTTAGTTTAGCACTTTTTAAAGACCACTCTGATGATGTATTTAATTATATATTTATTTATTTATTAGTGTTTAAGGTCCCTTTCAGCATCTGTTGCTATGGGGGTTGTCTCATGAAGTAGCACTAGATGATAAAAGTGACCATTTTAATTGAAAAGAATCTTCTAACAAATTTACAGTCAGGTTTTAAACCAGGGGATGGAACAGTGTATCAGTTAGTGTTTCTTGACCACTACATTAAATCGGCACTTGACGATGGTAAAGAAGTCCGGTTTGTATTCTGTTATATAAGTAAAGCGTTTGACAGAGTCTGGCATGTAGGTCTTCTGCATAAACTTGATGGAATTGGGGTACAAGGAAATTTACTGTCTTGGTTCAAAAGGTATCTAAGTGAATGTTCACAAGTAGTCGTAATCAACGGGGAAAAATCGGAAAATGACTGGATTTCATCAGGGGTTCCTCAAGGTTCGGTTTTGGGTCCCCTTCTCTTCAGTGTTTATATATTTATATTATATGTATATAAACGACATCGTAAACAACATTCATTCAAATATTAGACTATATGCAGATGACACTTCGTTGTTTTTAATTGTTGAGGATGCAAACTTGACTGCAAACATTCTGAACGGAGACTTGAAGAGTATTGGTGAATGGGCTAGTAAATGGCAAGTTAACTTTAATCCGTTAAAAACAGTTACACTGTGTTTCTCTCTAAAAAGAAATCTAACTCCCAAACTCTCTCCATATTTGCCAGGTCACCCAATAGAAGAAGTTGACACCCATAAACACTTGCAGATGTTATTTGGGACACCAGTGCGGAAAACTTAACTAACTTACTGGAAAATTTACAACTAGATGCTCTGCGTACAATTTGTGGTGCTCCTAGAGGCAAGAGCCATAATGTAATTGAGGAAGAGACAGGCTTTATCACTTTGAAGGAAAGGAGGAAAAGACATAAAATAATCATGATGTACAAACTCGTATCTGGAAATGCTCCGTTGTATCTTACGCTTCTAGTACCCCGACAGATTACTGATATCACAACTTACCACTTACTTTCTTCAGATAATCTGCGTGAAATACAGTGTCGCACCAGACTCTTTTCTGATTCAATTCTGCTTTCGGCTGTGAAACTGTAGAACAGCTTGGGCACGGACGTGCGATCCTGTGATTCTCTTGAGTCTCTGAAAAATTCCCTTCGAAGAGATGACAGGGTGGTTCCAGAGTATTACCATGCTGGTTGTAGACGAGGTCAGATACTCCATAGTAAACTAAGAATGAGATGCAGTAACTTGAATGCTCATAAATTCGAGTGCTTCTTAACAAACGACCCTAAATGTTCTTATGGAAATGATTATGAAGATGCAGCTCACTTCATCTCATTGTGTCCTAACTTTCGCATCCAGCATCAGTCTTTCCATCTAAACATCGAGAACCTAACACACAATATCAGTTATATTCTGTACAGTAATTCAGCATGGCTTAATGCAGTTAATCAAAGAGTATTTGTGGCCTTCCAAAAGTACATTGTAGAAACAAAGAGATTTGAGTAGAGGCTATCTCCAACCCATGGGAAAAGATAAAATTGATACAGTCACAAATGCATGATGCATCAAGTAATCACAGAAGACAGCTGGCTCCGCACAATGCATCTGTTCAAGCACCATTATTGTCTTAAGTTCTACAATGTGATGGTGAGATATTCAATTAGGCCTAGCCTGTTTACCAAACCATTTTGATTTCGAAATAAAATATGTTTAAAAAGAAAAGTGACCTTATACTTCAGTAAATAAATAATAAATAAATACTACAGTTATAAACATAAGTTGAAGACCACAGAAAAAACCACGTTGCTTCACGTCTCCAATCAAACTGAGAAGCGATGCGAATGTTTCAACCATTGCGATAAGGTAATACTTGGTGTTCAGTGATGTATATATCAGGGCTGGGCCATCGTGGGGGGGGGGGGGTGGTAGTAACACTGGGGCCCGTCGTTATTGGGAGTCCGGCGATTTTCTTTAATTACCTAACAGCAGGATTCTATTAAGTGTGGGCCTTTCACTACATGGCAAATTTTGACGTGCAGAGAAGGGCCAGCGCATAAGAGAATCCGGCCTTAAGGCAATTAGCCTGAATTAGGCGAAGTCGGTGGGCTTGTGTGCGTTCACAAAACGCAATCTCGATGTATTGCCAGTGTATGAAGTTGTAAGCTTCTTCCTTCAGATGTTGAAGCCTTTCCTAGAATCCTAGTCGAACTTCAGAAAATATTGGGAAATGACCCAAACCCTCCACTTTGCACACAAATTCCCGGACAAAGAGGCCAGACCCCCACCCCCCCCCCCCTCCTGCGCCCTGCTAGTGTCAGACCTGTCTATTACTGATTGTCTGACACACTTCTGGTGAAAACATTAACCTAGCTTGCAATGTAATGCTCTCCCCGACAAAATTATCCAATTATTTGCGGCTTCTTCCAAAACTTTAGGTGCAGTTCTGTAGTAATACTCCCCGTTTTTTAAATTTCCTTGCGGCAATATTTTAGTTTTAGTTCTACAATATTCTATCAGCACATTGCCAGCTGTGTCACCATCAATAAAGGTTACTCTTTTTTTTATACTTTGGGTCACCTTTCAATTTTGTATAATATCTATGAATTTTGATAGTTTTTTTGTGGGTCAGGCTGGGGTACTACCTCTACATACTGAGTCTGTTTTTGTGATTTTGTTTGTACGCAGTATATTTCATTTCTAAGATAAATGGTCTGAATTTTGCCGGATTCAGTCTCCATAAACACCGAATTCACGGTATTTCCGACGGAACTGTCCCACGCACAACAATCATCCGGAAGTGTTCTTTTAGTTCCACTTAACTTAGTGATTCCGTGAGGCACAATATATACATTGTTTTAGGCCCATGCAGTATGCAGTCCAAAACACAGTTTGGGTTTTTCAAAATAGAATATGCCTCGTCTATTGAAAGGAATTTGTTTTGTACTAGCAGTTTAAAAATACCGAACTCCAAACAGCTATTTTCACCACTGTTGGTATGATCATGACAAACAATTTCATTATCACTACTGGCATTAACACTCTCATCAGCTGAAAAACTTTCATCACTTTCAGTAAAACATTCACTTGAAATACTAATATTTTCATTGCTATCAGAACTGAGGGATGACAAGTCACTATCTGAACCAGTAGAAGACGATTGACTTGAAGATGATATTCTCCGACGTTTGAAGAGGGTTTTTTAAGACCCTTTTTTTCAACAAAGGAACAAAGTGATTCAAGGTTTTCACATGTTTTGTATTTTTGGAGACCAGAGCAGTCCACATTAAGGTGATCTCCCCACGTGAAGGTACAGATGGAACGCAAACACAGTTAAGAGTTTTGTAGGCTAGTTCTTGCTCGCCGTTTATTGGTGGATAAATCATCTAGATATTGTGCTCTAACACGGAACTAAGAACTGAGATTGTCAACCTACTAGAATAGGCTGCGAACATTCTGAATTAGGATATTGCGGAGAAAGATCGACCATATCTTGTGTAATTGGTAGCGAGGATATCATAGCCAAGTACAGAGGTTCATTGATCAACATTTCAACACAAGTCCGTACGCGCATTTCTATAGCCAAATTTCCATCTCCCTGAATAATAGTGAGGCGGCGTTGAAAAGGCAATTTCCATCAGCTGATGTTTTCAGCGGCTGACCTGTGAAGGAAACAGTGAAATGATGGTTCAATAAAGGATTAATTTTGGGGAACTGTTTGGTGAACCAGCCGATCATAACAGCAGTGGAAGGCTGCAGGGATACCAATAAATAGAACCAGTAATAATTTAATCTAACAACATCGAAAAGGTGTGAGATTATATTATTACTTCTGCTACTCCCGATACTATATCAGCGAAACAGTTAGATTAGATCACACTGCAGTTGACAATTAAACACCAGGGTTGATTTGGTAAAGTTACGTGAGCTGACATTCATCAATAAAAGTCAATTGAAAACCAGTCGTTAATCCTTTAGAAATGAGTGGAAATCCCCTTTACCTAACCTATTAGGGGTTAAATAAATAAATAAATAAATAAATAAATAAATAAATAAATAAATAAATAAATAAATAACCCCGCTGGATTGCCTAAAACATATATTATGCTTTCAACACTATAAAAACGTCTTTTCAAAGTAATGAAAGTGTGTATAAGTTAGTTACCAACTTCGTTGTCGGGATTCAAGAATATGAACAAGCTGGGAACGTGCTGTGACACCTCGCGCTGCAAAAGGAAAAAGTATATATCAGCTATAAATGTGTTGTGTTGTTTTAGCAATTGAACAAGTGCATACGCTTGAACCAATGTAGACCTATTCACTAATTATTAGATAGACTAAATTCCTCAGTTCTAACCAGCTGTACACGAAGCGTGCTTTTTTAACAATCAAACACTGAGACAAAACAGGACAATAAGAAAAATGGAGATGATACTTTGAAAGAAATGGTAGCATAACCGTCGCCAGCAACAGATACATCGTCTACACCTCGCGGCCGTTGCAGCTGTCGACATCGCCATGACGGAAAGCAAAAAAACGTGTTGAAATGGTAAAAAAAAAAAAACACATCGCACATAGACACTGTCTTTTGGCATGCAAATATCTTGGAGTAAAGGATTAAAATATAAAAATAAAAAATTACTCGGGTTGGGTGTTCCCTGTGGGGGAGTTGGCCGAAAAGCATGCAACAGGGAGAGGGGTTAACGTATTGGGTAAAATGGAGTTAGGTCCGGTACTCTTCTACGGGGTATCTATGGGGTACCTGTCATGCTATATGTGGTATCTATGGGGTAAATCGTCGAACCGCGTTTTATTAACGGCCCGAGAGGAATGAATAACAGCCCGAGGGTTTATTACCGGCACGAGACGAAGTCGAGGTCCGTCAATAAGCCAGAGGGCTGTTATTTATTCCTCGAATGCCGTTAATAAACCGGGACGCTCGACAAAATCATGTTATTACTGTTATTATCATGACCGGAAGCCGGCGGCGGCTGTTAATGAATTTTGTTTTCATTAACGCCCGCGGCTCGCTTCCGGTTGCATGGCGTCATGAATTACGGAGTCTTACCGCCCCGCCAAAACTCCGTTAATATACTAGAGAACGCCCGCTAAAGTGGTAATGCTGATTTTACCTGCATTGTGTGCCAGGAAAAATGCTTGATTATTGCATCCAAATGGCATTTCAGAGCCTCTGGAAATAAACTTTCCCACGGACGTACTGCCCCCCCCCCCCCCCCCCAACACACACCTGCTCTCAAATCATGTGGGCCCTCGTAGAGACCCGGTAATAATTTTCTTATCTTACAATCAACATGTATTTTGTCTGTATTAACTCCGCAACTGTCGTGTATCCGACCCCCCCCCCCCCCCCCGATACAGATGTTTGTATCAGGGGGTCGGATACAAGCATGTTCCTTTCGCGTGAGTTCCATTTTTTCTTTTAGTTCATCCGTATGAATAAATAGTTCGTTATATGTTCGTCTACGTTCTTGACTTATCCCCTATATATTGTAAGATAAAATGATTATTACCATTATGTGGATGTACAAAATATGTATCCGAGTCTCGTTCCGGGTTCTAAGGGTAGATCACGACTTGTTTTCAACTCGTCGTGATCTGTCCTTAAAACCCCGAGCTCGACTCGAATACATATTTTGTACATCTACATAACGGTAATAATCTATATGTATTCACTATTCGACCCCCCCCCCCCCACCCCCACCCTGCGCTACGTTAAAACTCTGGATACACCTTACGTAGTTTAACCTTTAGCCTTTACCCAACGTAACGGCCAAAACCGGCCAGCGCTATTCTCAAAAATCGCCAATTAATTTTTATTTTTTCATGTTTTGTCTGAAAAACATAGGTTATGACCCCTCGCTGGAACGAGGAGTCATATCCTATGTTTTTGAGACAAAAAATATTAAAAAAAAATAGTCATTCGAGAAATTTGTTTGCAAGCTAGTGTCGTCTGCTTTTCATGTTAAGTCAGGTGAAGGGTTAAGTGATTCACATAATGTACATTAAATAGTTCAAATAGTTCTATGGAAGTCAACAAGAGCAGACCTGCCACATAATTCCAGAATAGTGTGACTGGTGTCATTTATTTTATTTTAGCGAGGGGACAAGTCAAGACAGCGACATTGATTTGGACGTTTTCGTAAAATGGATGGCTAAAAATAAAACCATACTGCACAATGACTTTTTGTTAATTTTTAGTTATTTTTGGAAAAAAATCGATTTTCAGTCGATCATTTTCTCTGAGAGTAGATTCACTGCATAAAAAGCAAAGTATTCTTCCGATTCGATTAAGAAATTCTTTCGTTATGACACAACCATCAATAATCGAAGAAGCAGGTAATGAGAGAAATTGATTCATTGAACAATACACGGTAGTGCCCTTGTTGTCACTTTGATACCTTACTCCGAATCACTTCAGCGTCACTAGAATACTCAAATCGTGTGTGTAGACTTATATTTGCACATGTTCATTTTTGTGACGAGTTCATGCATCTGCTTTGTGGGAGTAAACTAGGTTGTGAAGCGAACGCATATCGCCGAT